>JAFMSR010000004.1:6476300-7032771 GCA_022818135.1 Saxidomus purpurata
AATAGTGTGGTTGACAAAAAATAAGTATTTTGATGGTATAACATTGTAACCAGTGTTGTATGTGTGATAATTTTTACGTTCCGGTTTCTGCGGGGAAAACTTATAACATTCAACATCTCGTTACCAGTTTTGTTTAAACTAAGAGTCAGAGCTCTAAGGAAAATTCTTTAGTGTAAATGTTTGTATTCCCATAGTACTGAAGGAATGCAGGGCGCTTTAGTGTGTATTCAGGCGTTTAGACGCGCTTTCAACAAACAATTGAGGTCATTCTCAAGCAAAAGCAATACATGTCCGTTGGGTATCAAAAACACATAGACTAGTTTGCAAACAAATGACTTCTATGTTACATTTTTTGTCAGACGACCTTAATTCTCTTCAGCCTGTTACGCTTTTCCCTTACGTTTTTTCCGCATAACTTACGACGTGTAATCACACATTTGAATATATAATGTAATATCTTCCCCGGTGCACGGTGTTTGATTTTTAGATTGAGAGTTTCTAATAACATGCAAATTATTTTTCACAATTAACGTGGCATAAGAAATGTAAATACAATTAACGATTTTTGAAAGTATATGAATTTAGTTGATCTCCAACGACTTGCGTTAAAGGAGGCACTCCTTTAAAAACTGGTGTCAAGCTGAAAACCTTCAATAGCATCAATAATAGCAATTCATTTCTGAAGGTTTCTGTGCTGGTATTTTGTAAAAAAAAAGGTGGTGCAATTTTCGATTCATATTGTTGTTTGAAATTATTGTTATTTATCAGTTTATATTCATTGAACACATTAATATTGTGAAAACAAATCAAAGCTTTTCAGTGACCTTCATCAGTTTCATTTAAAGTGCATTTGTAGCGTGACAATGTGGGAATCGGAAATGCATATGACATTTAAGTTGACGTGCTTATATGTGGACATGATGTCATTAACGTATATATGCACAAATACCATGAAAAACTCGAACAATCAAAAAGACCTCACCTGCTCCAGCCTTCTGTGATTGCTAGAGCGACGTCTAAAAAGTTACTTGTACTTGTTATCAAAAAAGCCATTATTTTAGGGAAAGTTTGTTGTAAAGAATAAAGATAAGGAAAGAGCGAAGAAATCTCAAAGACTGATGCTGAAAAAAAAAATAGGGGAAGATGCCAGCTTGAGCAGAGAGTTTGTTTTTAGAAAAAGAAATAAGGTTGTCAGGGAAGACTTAACTGTACTAAAAGCCTTTGGAAATGATCAGTGGTCAACTTTGCCTTTGACCAAGCCAGTGTACAAATTTTAAAATGACCTAAACCCCCCACACCTGTTTCCCATCACACTCTTATCGTATTTGACAGCCAAGAAATTTGAAAAATAGAACAGGCTCTATTCCATGCAAGAAAATTATCATATTATGCACATAAACTGACAAAAGTGCTCAAAGTGGGTGTTTACATATTAAACATTCTTGTACAAGACATAAATAGTACTTATCTTAATGTCTTGTACAAGCAACTTGGAAGGTGTAAACCCCCACTTAAGTTTTTATATGTGATATACCAAATACACTAGCGCCAAATATCAAAAGAGCAATTTATCACAAAATAGAATAAAACTCTAAGTACAACTTGCATGCTCCTCGTAATATACCCAACGAACTTGATATGACCGAAAGTAACTAGCAGTCTTGAATAACCGGGAATACCGAGATGCACTTAATGTTCAATAGATATCCGTTTTCATAGTTATAGTGATGTTAGGTCAATTGGTTAAATGTAGGGAGTGCTCCTTTAAGGAAAACAACTATTATGATCATTTCTTAGAATATTCCGCAAGTAACTTTTTTATATTGACAATCCTTAATGGAGAGTAGACACAACACCAAGCTTTTTACTTCTCTGATTTCTTTAACAGCAGACTATTCAAAAAGACCATTTGGTAAATTAAGAATTCGCGCCTAGAAAGGAGCAACAATTGACATCCTGTCGTTCGGAAATTGTATCACTCTTTGTCTGAAAGGATTGAGACTGAAAGCCGCTGGCGCAGTTTCTTCCCATGTCATTAATTGCATTTATGCAGAAGACTGAATTTTGTTAACCAAAAATCGCACCTGACACGTGCCGGTGATCTAAGTCAAAAGAGATTACCTTATTCACCAATAAGTTGACATATGCACCTCAATTTGCTTGTTTAAGTCGTCTGCACACGTCTTCGTTATCATAACACCTAATACCCGGTATTCCCAATGCACCTCAGACATGACATTTATTTGCCTCTGAAGCCGCAGGAGTGATAAGTTTTCATTTCATTTGTTTTGAATTAACGTCATTTAGCATTTGAAAATAATGCTGCCGTGATTTGAATGGTGTTGCTTTTTCTTTTCCACTCGGCCATAAGGTGTTGTTCAGAATGAACTGTTTCATTTTTTCGTGTAAACCACAAGGAGGACTTTTGGACATATTGAAACGTCGGTCTTAAAGAGACATAAAAAATCCGCTGCGTATTTTCATTAATTTTAAAGTCGTTTCTTTCTGATATGAGGTTTGAAAATGAAAACGATATTTAGACATAGCGCCGTCTTTGCATTGTTACATGCATTGGCACTCCTATGGCACTTGAAAAATATATTTTTAATGATCATCTTTTGAAGTGTTTGTCAGTAAACAATGCCAAAACACATATTCTGGACACTGATTACACATAACAGTAAATACAAAAGAAAGCACGTTACGAGCTCAGGAGCATACTTTATTATGCATGAATAAAAATGATATTTCTAGAGTGTATAAAAATATAGATGCTAGAGACATACCAGTGAGAACCACTGCGCATAAAACAAGCAATCAAACTTTATTTTGGATCTTTCATACTTATCACGCTGAAGCATCTTTTGTAAAATAGTAAATCTTATATTATGTCATAATACATGTGTTTTCCAGTTGTGCAGATTTGCAACAATTCTAAACAACGTCACAATTATTTATATCTTAACGTCTTCTCCCAATTAATCGACTGATTTGAAAAGTTATTACGTACACACTATGAAAAACACCGGCTATTTTCTATTTTGCATTCTCTATTTATATGATTTTTCACTCGTGATATAAATTCCTACCGGATATAAGACTTTTGATATTTGTTTTTCTTTTTTACTTAGGCTATGTGCTCGTAGATGTTAACATTTGAGTAAAGTGTCGTAATTGCATCAGTGTAGAATTACTCATAAATACCATTCTGATTTCATATTGAGTTCTTGTCATTGAGATCACTACCGTTATCAGTCAGCCGATAAATCAAAAATACCTTTTTCACTTTCATCTTGTTTAGTCTGATCACGCAGTTTCATTACGAACACAATGTTTCAATCGCATCTTACTTCAGGCGGAAACAAAACATGTCTATTAAGATAACTGCAGCATAAGCCGAGCCTATCTCAAAGCAGATTTTATAAACATTGCTGTAAATAGCAGTTTGAACATGATTTCATCGTTGACTCTGAAAGTTAAAAGAACACATTAGATGAAGGTGTTTTTAGCATAACTTATATTGTTATAAAAAACATAAACAAACTGGACACTGATAACAGAAAGTCTGTGGTTTTCCGTCAGTTGAACTGCATTGAAAACCTACAACAAAACGGGTCTCCAAACAGTGTCTGAATAATAATTTGGTTGTGCTGTTACGACATTAAAGCCGAAAAAAAAATATAAAAAATCAATTTCTAACTATGAAACTAATTTCTTTTAGAAAAATACAAATAAAGCATTGTATAACTGCATCAGAATCAAAATTACTCGTTCACTTAGCAATGAGAGATTTTTTATTCGCCTGTTTCTAATAACGTGATGGAATCGCATTTGGCAAGAGGGCATGTTGCATCCACTATTGTTATGCCCTATCTAAAGGATAAATGTTAACGATGATATGATTACCGATTATTATTGAACTCTCGAGCAATTAAGGTTTAATAGACTGCTTAGAGCATTTTGGTGTTATTGTCCTTGCTTTTACAAACGTTTGATTATAAATTGCAATTACTTCAAATAATGGATGCACTTCAGGGTAAAAGAAGGACTTCGTTTTACAGAAAATGAATAAACTGTCAAAGACTTGTACCGAGTGCTAAAAAGATGTCTGGGTTTAATTGGAGTCTGAATGATGCTTCAACTGCAAATAGTTTTCTAAAACGGAAAACACAAGATTACCGATTTAAAGTAGGAAAGACATTACATTACGAAACATTGCATTCTGGTATGAGGAAATCGAAATGCTATTTTACACACGTTTTAAATAGCCCCCTGGAAATCTGGTATGTCTTGTAATGTCTTTGTGGTAATAACGTGTTCAGAAAAAGGTTAATTTGGTAAGGCATGAATCTCTTGCAGCAAACACTCTGCAATCTTATTTTTTTGGTTGTTTGCAATCGCTATAAACATAAACAATTATGACAATAATTGATTACGTGCAATTTCTGTTTGCCTTAAATAAAGGAGGCGCAGTGATACCAAGTGTCCCGGGTTCGATCCTAGCCAGGGATGTTTCGCAATCGAGAGTAAATGAATTAGTATAAATAAGGAAATGTTACAGCTGCAGCCTAAGTTATACAAATAATGTACCTAGAAGACGAGTACATAGTCATCTACATCAGTGAATACCAAACTTACTGTATTGATGTTAAGGAAACCAATCTTTAGCAACACGTTAGCGTATGTAATACATGTAATAAGTAGTTGTAAATGGTAATGGTAATAGGTATTTTACAATCATAAGGTAAATACAGTTGAACAATATAAGGAACATAAATAACGTTAGACTAACATTGATTTCTACCCTCCTTAATTACATTTAAAAATATATTCATGACTGTTTACAGACAATAAATGTTCAAGAAATTAGGTTTACTAGGTTAAGAAAAAGTGCCAACGAGCTTTAGCAATGACCTACAAACAAATTTAGTGTCAGAAAGATTTTGCAAAGAATTACAAACAAACCAAATGCCAGCGAGCTTAAGCGAGTGCAGCAAATAGATGTTAATAATTCTAATATGTGTCATTGATTAAATTTTGTTATACATGCATATTTAACTTGCGTATTAAGAATGTCACTAGATATTATTATTGTACTTGAGTGTCCACATATGTCAAGTTAACCACTACATTATATTGCACGTTTAATATAGACAAGAAGTCTTATTTGCTTGTCTGAACTGTTGTGTGGAGAAGCTTATCCATATTCCATAGTAAAGCTAAGAGTCAGAGCTCTAAGGAAAATTCTTTACTGTAAATGCAGCTCTCTTGTTCCCATAGTTCTGACAGAAATAGTGCTCTTTGATGTGTATTCAGAAATTTTAGACGCGCTTTTAACAAACCATTCAACTAATTCTCAAGCAAAAGTAATAAATGGCCCTAGGGTAACAAAAAGTAATTTCAAATACATAGATAGATTTGCAAACAAATGACTTCTATGTTTCCAGTTTTTGTCAGACTACCTTAAGTCTCTTCAGCCTGGTGCGCTTTTCTTTACGTTTTTCTTTGCATATCTTAAGACGTGTGATGACTTATTTGAATATAGAATGTAATAACTGCCCCGATTTACGGTGTTTAATTTTAAAATTGAGTGTTTCTAATTATATGCAAATTATTTTTTTAAATTAATGTAGCATCACAATTGCACATACAATTAACAATTTTTGAAAGAAAATTACTTCATGTAAGCTCCCACGGTTTTCATTGAGGAGGCATGTCCTAAATTATGGCAAATTAAATAACTTCAACAGCATCAGTAATCGAATACTCGCAAGTATTATTACTTTTCCCAAAGCTTTGATCTAAACATTCCGATCATTATGGGTAAAATGAGCATTTCAAAATACCGTACATTATTCAATTATCATTGTACGTTCATTGAACACATCAATATTGTAAAATATATACTCTACTTGATGTAAGAGTGCCCTATTTGATATACTACAAAATATAGCATATTCCAAAGCAAAACAAAGCTATTAAAAGGGACCTTCATGAGTATTATTTTAAGTGTTTTTATAAAGTGACAATTCAGAAATTGGAAATGGATATGACATGGAAGTTGACATGTTTATTTATAGACATGATGTCATTTACGTGTATATATGCACTGCTATCATGGCTAATGTATATTTGTATACGGAAACGCTGTACTGTATAACTGATAATTTGAACTTTATGTGGAGATGGAGCTTAGACTGTGAAATATCTGTAATAGAGCACATGCTCTTTCTGAAAAGAGAACACTTTTCAGATAGTTTTTGGCCTGGGGACTGAAAGGCCTAAGTTAGCATACTACATTTCAAACACTGCAGACAATTTAACTGTGCTATGTGCGAATAACAACTGTAAACATGCGCTATAGGAAAGTAGTGCAAGACAGACCAGATCAATCTTCTGTTTGAATGTCGCATACGATAAGAACATACAGTATTACAAATAAAACAGTACATACAACTTCAAACGACTGCAGAAAGGTCTACAGCTTACGGGCTGCATTACACAATTTTTTCTGTTTTAGAAATTACTGCGCTGTTAGCTGATTACGGAAGATAATCATATGCATATCGCGGAAAAGTACGGATATTTACGGAAATTTACGGAAACGTACGGAGCACAATAGTTTGATTTTCAAATTTCTGATGTTATTTCATTGACAACTTTCTTATTTACGAACGATTAGATATATATTTACCTAAAAATAAATTTATTTAAATAAAAAGATATAATTTACGTACATTCCCGAGAAGGAACTCACGTGATCAAAATCACCAGCCATTTATCGAGGACGCTGCATGTCAAGGCCCTGTGACCGGTTTCACCGATTACAACTACAAGGTAACCAAGAATCATTTTTTGGTTTTCAAATATCAAAAGAGCAATAATAATAAGCAAATAGAATAAAACTCTAAATATAACTTACATGCTCTTCGTAATTTCCTAATGAACTTGGTATGACCAAAAGTAACAAGAAATCTTAAACAACCGGAAATACCGGAGTGCCACTTACTGTTCAATACATATCCGTTTTTCTTAATAATAGTTATGTTGGGTCAATTGGTTCTGAAAGACCTGATCAAGTTTTACATGATTGTTACCTCTATGTCTTGATTTTTTTCAGTAATTGATTCAAGGATGTTCACCTCATATGTTTCCTGTTCTACTTCTTAAAACTTGACTATTAACTCATTTGTTCATATTTCAAGTTGTCGTGAAATCGGGAGTCAATTCACTTGTCATTGAATATAATTGTTTTGTCAATCGAGATTCTGTTATTCGCGGAATTGTTACTGTTCTTAGACTATGTTTTTGAAAATATGAGTAAAACTGTTATATTACACATGCATGTTTACAATTTGTTTTCTAAAAGAAACTTTATTTTCAACTTTAACACAATCCATGACTATATACAAGCAACGTGTTTGATTAAAATAAAATGTAACATATAAGAAACGCCATAGAGACAAAGCAAATTAAGTAAATATAAAAGTGGTGTAATGTATAGTACATTTGTAAATGTATGTACAATGTATAGAAAGTATCTGCAACTATTCATACCACACTCAGTGCTTGATGTTCAGTGACTATACATTGATATTTCCTTTTAAAAATTTACTGTAGTGAAACTATGTATATAATTTATTTTAAAAATGAGTGATGGGAACATAATGGATCCACTTTAAAACATTCAACCTTCATGTCTTCAATTCATAATTTATGCAGAGAAATGTTCACTACTTCACATCAATGTTATAACAAAAATCGCACTTGACACGTGCCCGTGATACGAGTCAAAAGAGATTACCTTATTCACCCATAAGTTTATATATGCACCTCACTTTGCTTGTTAAAGTCGTCTGCACACGTCTTCTTTATCATATCACCCAATACCCGGTATTCCCAATGCACCTCAAACATGACATTTATTTAAGTCTGAAGCCGCAGGAGTGACTAGTTTTCATCTCAATTAAATTAAAGTTATTTTGCATTTGAAATTAATTGCGCTGTGATTTGAATGTTGTTGTTCTGTCTTTTCAACTCGGTCAATAACGTATTGCTCAGAACCATTTTTTCATATAAACCGCAAGGAGGATTGTTAACACGTTGAAACGTCGGTCATTAAAGAGACATAAATAATCCGCTTCGTAATTGCATTGATTTTATAGTCTTTAATTTTTGATGTGAGGTTTTATAGTAAAACGATATTTAGAGAAAGCGCCGTCCTTGCACTGTTATTGGCTCTTCTCCTTCGACACTACCGATTGTGAAGAGTGTTTCTGTACAGTAAACAAAGCCGAAATACATTTGTACGGTGGCACAGAGGTGACATGTGTATGTTTTTATTTATCTCGTGCGCACGACATACTAAGTCGTGCGCACGACATACTTAGTCGTGCGCACGAATTACTATGTCGTGCGCACGAGATACTATGTCGTGCGCACGAGATAATTAAGTCGTGCGCACGACTTACTATGTCGTGCGCACGAGATACTATGTCGTGCGCACGAGATAATTAAGTCGTGCGCACGAGTTACTATGTCGTGCGCACGAGATACTATGTCGTGCGCACGAGATAATTAAGTCGTGCGCAAGGGTAACTATGTCGTGCGCACGAGTTACTATGTCGTGCGCACGAGATACTATGTCGTGCGCACGAGATACTATGTCGTGCGCACGAGATAATTAAGTCGTGCGCACGAGTTACTAAGTCGTGCGCACGAGATACTATGTCGTGCGCACGAGATAATTAAGTCGTGCGCACGAGTTACTATGTCGTGCGCACGAGTTACTAAGTCATGCGCACGAGAAACTATGTCGTGCGCACGAGATAATTTAGTCGTGTGCACGAGTTACTATGTCGTGCGCACGAGTTACTAAGTCGTGCGCACGAGTTACTTAGTCGCGCGCACGAGATACTATGTCGTATGCACGAGATACTATGTCGTGCGCACGAGATAATTAAGTTGTGTTATTAATTTGATGATTACAATGTAGGGAACTGATTTGCGCCACCGTATTTCCGCTATCAGCCATTCTCAAACAATATTCATGTATGTAAAGTGTATGTAAAACAGACATAGTATCTCGTGTGTACGACTTAGTAACTCGTGCACACGACATAGTAACTCGTGCGCACGACTTAATTATCTCGTGCGCACGACATAGTATCTCGTGTGCACGACTTAGTAACTCGTGCGCACGACTTAATTATCTCGCGCGCACGACATAGTATCTCGTGCGCACGACATAGTATCTCGTGCGCACGACTTAGTATGTCGTGCGCACGAGATAAATAAAAACATACACATGTCACCTCTGTGCCACCGTACATTTGGTGAATTATTACACATAGTTGTAGATATCAAAGAAGACTCGACACGAGTTCGGGAGCATATTGTATTACGAATAGATATAAAAGATATTTTTAGATGGTAGAAAATATAGATGTTAGTGACATGCATGTAGCAGTAAGAAGCACTACGCATAATACCAGAAATCAAACATGTTTTGGGATCCTTCACACTTACTTCGCTTGCGAATGTTTTGTTAAAAAGTAAATACAGTATTAAATTTTATGTCTTAATCCATGTGCATTTCACTTCGATAGATTTGCTACTATTCTATATATTGAAATAAATTAAACTGTAAAAACGTGCCAAGTTATAAATTAAAAAGCGTCACAAATATTCATATTTAAACGTCTTCTCTTAATTGATAAACTGCCTCGAATATTAATATGTACACAATATGAAAAACATGGACCATTATGTACTTTGCATTCTCTTTTTGTATGATGTTTCACCTGTGATATAAATTCCTATCGGATATAAAACAGAAAATCTTTAGCAGTTGTTATACTTTCTTAATTCTGCCATGTAATCTGCATCCAGCTTTTGTTTATGATAACATTTAAGTATATTGTCGTCATTGCTAGCAGAATATCATTTTGATTTTATATTGATTTCCTTTTATTAAGGACACAGCCGTTATCAGTCAGGCGATAGCTCAAAAAAAGCCTTCCTCACTTTCATTTCCTTAGTATGATCACGCAGTTTCCTTATGAACACAATGTTTCAATCGTTTCTTACTTCAAACGGAAACAAAACATGTCAAAGCAGCTTTTATCAACACTGCTGTAAATAGCAGTTTGAACCAGATTTCATCGCTTATACTAAAAGTTTTAAGAACACATTTACAGAAAGTGGTGTAGATTTCGTATATAAAGCAAAGCGCAAACTGAACGTTATTGCTGACATTCATTCGAAATGTTTCAGGAATTAGACAACATTTCTTATATCCGGCCTGTTTAAATAAGCTACCGAGAAATTTAATCTGGAAATATTAATTTCCAGTGTGTTTTAGATACAGTAAAGGTTAGACATACATGTATTCGTATCTGGACTCAAATGTTTGTTCTCGTTACTTAGAAACATGTCTTTGAAAAATGTGTAGACACCCGTCTCCTCGTTTGATCTAGTTTATCCGATTTCTTTATTTGAATTCTATAAATATTATTATAATTCCAATTATCAACATTTTCTAGTGGGCCTAAATTAACATTACAATTTGCAGTCTATTCAGTTGGTCAAAGATAATGACCAAACAGTTGAATTCAGTCCAACAAACTGGACACAGATATAATAAAGTGTTTGGTTTAGACAACCATGTTCAAAATACATACGGTTTCATATCCAAAAACAGTGCCCAAATGAGGATTTAGTTGTGATGTAAACGATATCAAAAGTCAATTCCTTAAAATGCAACTTGTTGCTTATGCAGTCATACGATACTACGTTAAACTTTATAAAACTACAAAAAACATCGAGTGACTGCATAAGCAACAACATTGCTCGTTCTCTCATAAATAATTTTAACATGGTCAGAACGCTTTTTGATATGAAATCTCAGACCATCAAAGTTTTAATAGACTGTTTAGAGAATTTTGGGGCTATTACCCTGAATGTTACGAACGTTCGAACATAAAGCGCAATTACTTTAAAAAATGGATGCACTTCAGAGAAGGACTACGTTGTACAGAAGATGAATAAACTGACAAAGACTTGTAAGGAGTATTATACAGATGTCTGGGTTTAATTAGAAACTGAATGATGCTTCAGCTGAAAACGGTTTTCTAAAACGGAAAATACAAGATTACCGATTTAAGGCAGGGGATAAATTATATTACAAAACATTGCATTCGGGTATGAGGAAATAGAAATGTTATTTTCCACAAGCAATATATAGCCCCCAGGAAATATGGTTTGCCTTGCAATGTCTTCGTGGTAATAATGGTTTCAGAAAAGAAGATAATTTGGTTTTGCAGCCTAAGTTACGCAATTAATATACCTAGAAGACGAGTAACTGTAATCTACATTAGTAAATATAATACTTACTTTATTGGAGTTAAAGGAACCATTATTTAGCAGTAATGATATGTAGGTGTAAATGCTAATCGTAAGAAGTATTTAAAATGATAAGGTAAATGATGTTAAATAATATAAGGAAAATAAATAACATTAGACTAACATCGGTTTCTTACCTCTTGAATTACATTTTAAGAATATATTCATGAATGTTTTACTGACAATAAATGTCCTAAGTATAGATTATAGTGCATATATTAGAGTTATACACAAATGAAGTGCCACGGAGCACAAACAAATAAAGTGCCAGCGAGCTTAGCTAGTGCAGCACATAATTGTTAACAATTCGTATATGTTTCATTAATTAGACGTGTTATATATTTAACTTGGGTATTAAGAATATTGCTAGTTATCATTATTGTACTCCCATTTTCAAGTTTACTTAATATACATGTATTACACGTTTAAGATATACAAGAGGTCATATTCGCATGTCTGAATTGTTGTGTCGAGAATCTTATCCATATTGCGTAATAAACTTTAGAGTCAGAGCTCTTAGAAAAACTCTTTAGTGTAAATGAAGGTCTCGTATTCCCATATTTCTGAAAGAAATAGTGCCCTTTTGCGTGTATTCAGAAATTTTAGACGCGCCTTTTAACAAACCATTCAACTTATTATCAAGCAAAAGTAATGCATGCCCCTTGGGTAACAAAAAGTAATTTCAAACACATAGATTAATTTGCAAAACAAATGAGTTTTAATTTTCAATTTTTGTCAGACGACCTTAATTCTCTTCTGCCGGATATCCCTTTCTTTACGTTTTTTTCGCAAATCTTAAGACGTGTAATAACAAATTTGAATAAATAATGTAATAACGTCCCTTATTAACGGTGTTAAAATTGAGTGATTCTAATCATACGCAAATTAGTTTTCACAATTAACGTGGCATATCTAATGCACATACTATTAACGATTTTTGAAAGAATATGACTTCAGGCGAGCTCCAGCTGTTTTTGTTGAGGAGGCATTCCCTAAAAATACTGTCAAGTTAAATAACTTCAACAGCATCAGTAATACAATATTCGCAAGTATTATTACTTTCCCCCAATCTTTGAGCTATATATTTCATTCATTATGGGTAAAATGAGCGTTTCAAAATATTTCGCAGTACCGTAAATCATTTTCTATTTAAAGCTGTTGTTGTACAATAACGTGGTGGATAGCGATTTATTTTAGACAGAAGGTCTCAATGTTGATATTGTGCGCTAAAATACGGAGCGGGACAATTTTCGATACATTTTGTTCTTCGATATTATATTATTTTATCATTTTACGTTCATTGAACATATAAGTATAATTATAGATAGAATCTATTTGATGCAGAGGAGCCCCTTTAGTATGATAGGATATTAACAAACAAAACAAAGCTATTTTCTTGCCTTCTTGATTGCTAAAGCGACGTCTGAAAAAAGTGTTACTTGTTCTTTTTATGTGTTTTGTTTTTATATGTGATATACCCAATACATCAGCGCCAAATATCGAAAGAGCAATTTATTACAAAATAGAATAAAACTCTAAATACAACTTACATGATCCTCGTAATATAACCCAATGAACTTGATATGACCAAAAGTAACTAGCAGTCTTAAATAACCGGGAATACCGAGGTGCCACTTACTGTTCAATACATATCCGTTTTCTTAATTACTGTAACGTTGGGTCAACTGGTTCTAACTGTCCTTATCAAGTTGAATATCAGATTGTTTTACATGATTGTGAACTCTATGACTTGGTTGATTTCAGCTATTGATTTAAAAAGTCTAGCCTCATTTGTTTCCTGTTCTACTTATTGGCATTTGACTATTTACTCATCTGGTCACATTTTAAGTTGTCGTGAAATTGAGTCAATTTACTTGTCAATAAATATAATGTTTTTTGTTGATCGAGATTCTGTCATTCGCGGAAATATTACTATTCTTAGATTATATTTTTGAAAATAATGAATAAATATGTTATATTACAAATACATGTTAACAATTTGTTTTCTAGAAGGAACTTTATTTTTACCATTAACAAAAGCAATGACTTTAATTCATGATACTTTTGATTTAAAAGAAAATGTAACAGATAAAATGCGTCATAGAGACAAAGCAAATAAACTAAATATTAAAAATGGTGTATTGTTTAGTACATTTGTAAATGTATTTACAATGTATAGAAAATATATATCTTACAACATTTATTATTTAAGTGCCAAACCAAGATTTTGCAGCAAAACTAAGTTATCAGATTATTTGCAACAACATTTGAAAGAAAAGATTTTCAAGCAAACAGCATTTGCTTTTGGCAACATGAAAGGAATTACTTTACACTCCCGAAACATTAGTGTCAATTCATCGAACTTCAGAGGCACAAGTAATTGAACATTGAACTCATTATTCATGTTAGAGTATATAATCTGCTACATGTAGAGGAATTACCCCTTTAAAAAAAACAACGGTCATGAATATGTCTTAGAACATTTCTCAAATAACATTTGATAGTGACAATTATATATAGAAGAGCAATAAAAAGGCTACAAAGCTTTTTACTTCTCAATTTTTCAATAGCAGACAGTTCAAGAAGACCCTTTGGTAAATGTTGGTATTCGTGTCTCAAAAGAAGCAACAATTGACATCCTGTCGCCCGGAAATTGTATTGCTATTATGTCTGAACGGATTGATTCTGAAAGCAGCTGTCGCAGATTCTTCCTAGGTAGTTAATTGCATTTATTCAGAAGACTGAATTTTGTTAAACATAAATCGCACCTGACACGTGCCCGTGATCCGAGTCGAAAGAGATTATCTCATGCAGCCCTTAATTGACATATGCACCTCACTTTGCTTGTTTAAGTCGTCTTCACACGTCTTTTTATCATTTCACCTAATACCCGGTATTCCCAATGCACATCAAACATGATATTTATTCGAGTCTTAAGCCCAAGAACTGATTAGTGTCATTTCGTTGATTTTTATATTGATAAAGTAATTTTGCATTTGGAATTAATGCATGCTTTTGCTTTTCTCTTCAAATGGGTCCATAAAATGCTGCTCAGAAAAGAAACTTTATAAATGCACGGAGGATTTCTAGCCAAGCTGAACGTCGGTCATTATAGAGGCTTCTGAGTAATTGCATTAATTTTACAAAAAAAAATTTTTTTTTGATATGCATTTTGAAAATAAAACGATATTTAGACATAAAGACGTCTTTGCACGTTTTATTAGCTCTTCTCTCCTGACATTAGAAATATATTTTTCAATGATCTTACTGTGAAAACCTTGTCCTTGGCAATTATTACACATAGAGAAGACACGACACGTGTTGTAAAACATATTTTATTACGAATAGATGTAAAAGATAGTTCTAGTTTGTTTGATATATAGATACTAGAGACACACTAGTAAGAGCCACTACGTATAATACAAGCAATAAAATGCCATTTTAGGATCATTCACACTTACCACGTTGAAGTGTGTTTTGCAAAATAGTGAATATTACATTTACGTCACTATCCATGTGCTTTTCAGTTAAAGCATTTTTGTAACCAGCTAAATATTGAAAAACGTAAATCTGCAAAGTTCAGAAATAAATAGAGTGCCAAGTTACATTGGATAGAATAAACGTTAAATATTTAACGCACTCTCCGAATTGATAAACTGCTTTAATAATTGGTACGTACAGCGAACATTTTGTACTTAGCGTAAACTTTTTATAATTATAAGTTTCACCTTACCGGATATAAAACAGAAAATCTTCAATGATTTTTGTACTTAGTTTATACTAATTTATTTTAGCTCGATTGTGGAGAGAGTTTGTAGCTTATCGAGTCACTCTCTAGTCCGTTTACTTGATAAACTAGTACAGGGCCATATGAGGAGGTACGGTCGTGACTTCAGTGGGGCTCGAACCCGCAACCTCCGGGATGAACGGCATCCTTATCCTCTACACCACCGCTGCCTTAGTTGTTGTACTTGCTGCTTTGCACTTACATTTTATCGTTTTGGTTTAGTTTTCGCTGTCTCCATGACAGTCCACGAAAGGGTCATTGTGCAGAAATCATATTCCAAACATGTCTCGACCAGAAAAGGTCTATAAAAAAGTTTGTGTTTTTATTTTGATGGATTTGTTCACTCATTTCATTACCAGGCTGAACGTAGTAATTCTAATGGACGAACGCTATCAAATACATCTAGAGCGATATGAATTACGTATCAGAATTCGGTCATTTACATCGTTCATGTCGATATCTAAGCTATAATGAATGTGTTATATTAATACAATCAACAACATGTCAAAACATGTCATAATTACTGAAATAACATAGAAATCACAGCTTATCCGATAAATGCGAAATTTTATGTCAGAAATAGGGACTGGTGATGGATGCGTTCGTTGATGGTTTTCCTCGGGCGGAAAACTGTAATGCATTCACCAAACAAACTCTGTTCAGTATGATATAGATAATTCAAAAACCGTATGTGATCTGATGGCTGTACAATATTTGGTAATGCGTCGTTTCTTGTTTCAAATTATTGAAATTTCGGTTACTTCGATCAGATCAATTAGAACCAAAAGGTTTCGTTCTAAATCCTTTTTTATAGATTATAATCATTAGTGGTTAAAACGTCACGGAGTGTCAATTAAATTAAACCAGGCTTCCTTCATACATCATCCATAGCATGTATATATTATTCTATCAGAATAGTTCAATACTTTGAGTGCGTGACTTGCATGATTGCTTATTGTACGAATTGGAAACTGTATGTACGTGAAGTATGTAACGTTCTTATTTTTTTATTGGAATACGGGTATTTCATCTATGATACGTTCTCATTGCCATATTTATATATGAGATCGTCTTCATTAAACTAACAAGAAAAGGAGGTACGATTTAAACTATCTACATTAAGCAATGAAAGAAAGAAATAGCTAATATAGGATTATATATTACTAATAGTTTTACATGTATGTATGTAAGTATCTTTCACGCATACAAACAAACATGCACACTTACAATGCAATCCATTGTAAAATATACAAAGCTGTACATGACCAATTAATTAAAGATTTATAAGAGACTGGCATATAGTTTAAAACACATTTATTCAACAACCATATCGGCAATATTGACAAACTTTGTACAGTCCATCTTGTGTGACAATGTATTAACTCTAATAATCCAGTTTCTACATCTTATCTACCAACATCGTTTGAGTATACATCAATTACATATATATTATTTAAACGAGTGTTATTCATCTCACTCATTCGTACGATTAAATTATTGATACATTTCCATTGTCTACGACTGGCGGCATCCATCTCACATCACTAGTAACTGCACCAGTCAGAGTATCTCGGCAACTTCATAGCCCTGCGTTGAATAACGTCATACTCTACTGGATAAGTAATTTAGTTGCATATCGTAAATGGATTATTGCTTTAAAGAGAAATTAATTCTTTGTTACATGTTACTGCTTTTGGAATTATGGGGTAGGACGTAATATTGTTGTCGGATTCCGTTAATCGAAATGGTTCAAAGTAATTAATACTGGAAATTTGTGAACAGACATACTTATTCGTGAAGTTTAAATACGCGAAAGGATACTTCTCTTTAAGGAAATTTATGTGAAATGATTTTTTTCAAATTTGCAAAAATAGCGAGTACTTAGTCACCGCAAATATGATCTAATTTAAACAAATGAAAGAACGCATTTTCCGAATTATGTTTACATGCGGACGACCAAACGTATTTCACTTTGTCTCTTTGCAATGCACATTCAGCCGACAAATTAAGAGGCTATAAATACAGGTTTCGTTCAAAACATTTAACAATGGCGCTGACAAGGTAGCGTGTTCGCACATTTGTCTTCAAAATTGACCTGCATCGCATAAGCGCGCTTTGAAGCATTACACACAAAATGAACGATTTAAGGGAAAACATAAACAATTTGTGGGAAACAGAGCTTTCTGAATGCCTTAGAAATATATTGATGTTCAAGTCGGGCGGATGAATAGACAGCAAACATCAGATGATCACTAAAGTTTTCGCAGAGCTCTACGTGCTATAAATAAGCTTATAAAAAGTCGGAAATTTGTTTAGGTTTATCCAGGCCTTTAAAATCTTTCTTAAATGTTTTTCTCGTGCAACAAACATTTGCCCACCTTGTGATTGATATATATAAACCCTTCTACGCAGTTAACAGATACCGATTTTCTTGAAGAGTGATTGTGCTTGTTTCGACAAAAATCAACATGAACCTTGCTCCTAAAAATCCAACAGTCGTTGTTAAGGAATGACGTTCTGTTTCAAGGCAATAAAATTGCCTATTTCGTAAATAGATTACATACGTTGTCTGCCTGATAGACTACTCCAGCATAAAACCCTCACTGTAATAAGAGGAGTTTAATGCATATGTTACAGGAATATTATTTTTCCGTAAATATAAAAGTTTGTATAAATTGTATTTCAATTGGACATCAAAATGCAGAGCTTTTGTTCGTTGTTTGATATTTTGCCGACAATTTGGTTTTGTTTTCCTTTGTGTACTCGACAAGCAACATAGTTTGTATTGTATCAGATTTTTCTATTTAATGTATATTGGGATATCTTCGCGTTACGAAATATTCGCGATTTCTGAGCAGACAAACTTATTCGCGAATTTTAAAGAAAAGGGAGAATTTTAAAAGAAATTAATCTGTCGCGAGATTTTTAAATTTACGACATTAAAGAGTATTATGCTAGTTGGGACAAATCTAGACGTCTTTTTTTAATTCTAAAACTCCATCCTCTAAAATGGTAATTTAATTAAATAGGAACAATAAAAGGACAAATATTTCATTTAAATAAGAAATGGAATTATGTCGAAAATGAAACACATACTTTCTAAAGGTTTGTTTATGACGACACACATATTCACAGTGGATACTGAATGGTGCCGTACATCAGACTAAATATTCGAGTCTCTTTTTTCAGTCTTTTATGAGACGAAGTCAAGATTATTATTTCACTATTGTTTGGGAGTCCATGAGTACTATTATATAAATCATACTTATCTATTTTATTTCGATTGCGAATTTGAACATACATTAATTACTACCTACCGAGACTCACTCAAGAGTTAATCCACCTCGAGGAGGAAGAGAGGTGCAATGTGGATTTATCATGTTTTGACTAAGGACACAACCGTTAATATTATCATGCTGAAACTATTTTATATTCATAATGGATTACTACCTAATTGCAGCTGCAACAATTTCCTCAATATTAGATGATCCTACGCAGTAATCCATGTCCAGACATTTTATAGTCAGGTCCTACTAACATTCATCATCTTATCCAATGTTACAATGTTGACTTGTCTGGCACGAATGTAATAAACGTCTTGATTTCCGATAAGCGTATTTGTATTGTTATCATTTATTCATCTCTAAATTCAGTCTCTTCCAAGAAGTACTTAGGCACATTTTCTTCTTCTTCTAAACACTCCTGTAGCAGTGAAGTGTGTTCTGAAGTAAATGACAAGAAATTACAGATTTTGGGAGTATAAATAAAAGATATCTTTGGTAACAACATTTTTTTTCTTGGAAGTAAATTGATATCTAAAGCTAAAATTATATCGCCTTAGGATATCTGTTTTATAATGTCATTGAACTCTGCGAATGTTTTTGAGTAATTCAAACAATGAGATAAGGTTTTTGTTTTCAAACATTTTCGATAGATATGAAAAGATAATACATTTAAGGCAGCTTTATACATTACAAGAATGAATTTGGATCTTAATTGATTAATTATGTAGTGGTTTGAAAATGCATTGCTATACGTTTCTCAAGGATCATATACTTTGAATACTGAAAGTATTTCTCTTTAAAAAATAAGAAAGTTCCATTTTAAAGCAGGTTTAATTACGTACTGTAAATTGAATAATAACATAATATAAAACAATATATCTTTTTTGGCATAAAACAGCACATAGCAAATCGATAGCCTATACATTTACATATACAGTATAATAACGCATGCAAAACGTAATGACATATTTTCCTTAGAACCTGAAAAATATATATTCTTGTTGGAATCAATCAGTAATTTTCCTGAAAACCTAAAACTACGTTGTGTATTAAACTAGTTTCAAAAACTTGATAAAATTTCATTCGCGATGATTAAAATTTCGTCATTTTCACAAATTTAAACAACTTGCGAAAGATATATTTCAGGTAGATTTACTTTAAAGGAATCATCCTTCCGCGAATATAAAATGTCTCCAAACAAGCTCGCAATTTTCGTCACGCAAAAATGGCTCTGCAGCTTGTAGCTATTTCAAATAAGAGTTTGCATATTGCTAGTATGTTAGCTGCAAGACATTGTACAATCATTGTTTGTTATCGGATGGGACCAAAACTCCGTCATCAAGTAAAATGTTATTTAATTGTAATCTTTGTATTTCAAAGATTAGAATGTTTGCCTTAAAAATAAAATTTTGGCACAATCAAGCGACATCAGACAGGTGCGAGCCAAATGAGTCATACGTATTGAGTGCTTAAATGAACATAAACATATGTGTATGTATTCTAACTGTGTTATTTTTTGTAATCTGCATACTTTTTATATCAGTCACTTCCATAATACATGATATTTCTTGTACAATTAATAAACAACAGAGTTCAAATATTTTAAATCCATGGGTAAGACGATAACAGGTCTATAAATGCTGTCAAGTTCGCTAATGATTTATCTGCAAAAAATTTAACAAATTCGTTATCATCCTTTTATGTTTTAACTTCGGTTCCTCGTAAATAGGAGATCGGCGAAGTACAATGCAAAAATTGTAATGACTGCGGATGAACTCGTCGTGTTACATTCTAGTTTTAATCATGCTTCCTTCTTCCAATAATTTAAGATATATTACATATGAAAGCAGACTGTAAACTAAAGGCGGATTGTCGACACGTTGTTATTTATCAATTTAGAAATATACGACTACTAAGTTAAAGTTTCTTAGACAAGACAAAGCCACAACAATCATAAAACAAGAAAGTAATGAATGTCTGATATGGTTTACCCATTCTGAACTACAATTTGTGTATAACTCGTACGTCATCTCGAGAGCATATTGACAATTTGATACAATGTACAGACTCGCTCTAGAAAGTCTAAACGTTTACAATGTGGATTCTTAATGTAGATTCCTTTTCGTAAATGTAATGGGAAATACAACATCCAAAGCGGTCATTATCGAAACATTAACACGTGTCACATAATTACAGATTCTTTGAAATACTGTCAAAAACTTACCCTTTGGGAATTTCGACAAAAATCTTCTAAACAATGCTTTTAATAATAAAGGAAACATAACTATCAGATATAATGGGGAAAGAACAACGCCCCCATGCGGCCGTATTGTTACAGAAATAATGATTGTAGTGGGTCAGCTGGTGATGATTTCTGTGATATTATCTTTAAATACTGTAAACGGTTTAATATTTTCACGAAGCAACTAGAGTGATGGCGTGAACTCGAGTTCTTTTAACACTTTTTAGCGCTTATAACTAATCAGTTTTCGTTAAAATTAATGTTGCAATGCCTTGTTATTGTTCGTTCTGTCGCATTTATAGGTGATTTAAGTAGGCTCCGGTAACTAAACGTAATGGAACTTTAAAAGCCTCGGCAAGAGTAAGGAGATCATGTTCGTGAATGTTTGCTTTAAACAAACTGATGACTAGTATGACCATACTGAACAATGCAAAATATCATACAACCACTGTATATGATCTTATTGTCATCTTTTTCTCACGCGCAAACGCTATCAGTATTTGTCAAAAACACATAAAATACCTATCAAAATCCAGTCATTATCATCATTTGTAATAAATGTATTTCCTCTGCATATCTGAATATTAGTTTCTTATATGAGCACGAGGTTCAGATCGAAATATCCGTCACTGAGGGTAACTGTTTTGGCGGGAACGAGGCTCTGCCGAGTTCCCGCGAAACAGTTACCCGAAGTGACGGATATTTCCATCTGAACCAAGTATCTCATGGAAGAAACTTTTTCTTGCATACCGTCTTGCACTTTGAAATAGATATTTAAAAACAAAGTTACCGAAATGATGCATTTTGATAAAAAAAACATTTTAGGTTACGTATGGGAAAGGACATGGGGCAATGTTAAAATGTGACGTCACATTGTTTATAACGTTACGTCACAAGTAAGCACGTAAGTCGTCTTACACGGGGGGGGTGTAAGATGAGATTTTCCAGCACTGGTAAAAACTGCAGATATCCCCATCTGGTATGCAAGAAGAAAGAAATCTGAACCATGCGTCATGTTAAAACGATCACAACTTATCAAAAGTCGCTTAAATAATTTATAAATGAAAGTTTCCTGTGTAAACGTGTCTTATAGAATAACCTTAAGAAAGTTTCTGGATATTTATGAAACCTTTTCTGGAACAGAGCCAGACCTATCTTATTAACCTTGCTGTACCAACATCACACGAAGGCTTTATGTCTGACCCATTTGTCAGCGTTATAATATAGTTAAAATTCCAGAACATTGAGGAAAAGTTTGTAAATAGTGAAAATATAGACAAAATGATTTGATATGGGACAAGACAGATATGGAAAATATGGTAACATAATTATTTTCACTGGGAGTATGATTTTTTTTAGATATTTCAATAATTCCAGAAAGAGAAATAGTACGTTATATGTAATTCTAACACGATCCGCAGCTTTTCGTATACAGATATAGAGGAAAAGAAGCTATACATTACTTTACGATAAAATACGCCACGTTTTCCACGGGCAACACGTGCGGTAAATGACGCTCGCATCCAATCATATTCCGTCCTTGTAAGTACAGTAACAATGGAATGTTGCTACGCGTTGAAGATAGTTCGAGGTATTTTCCAAAGTCAATTTCGTATTGGAATCGAAATAATAAATGCCTCCCTGTATTTTATCGTAGTCGCGAAAAATTAAATCACTCGTGCTATGCACTCGTGAATTAATTTCTACGAATCCGGATTCCTGACTGTATATTAATCGATAAAATAGAGGAACACATTTGTTATTTCTTAAATGCATGCATATTTCTTTGTCGTACAGGATCTCATTCGGTGTTTTCCTATTAAATAATATCCCTAATATCACAAATATTTTTTTTACACATATTCTAAAGCTTTTGAAAGTTTCAGATGTGCAAAACGAAATGTTCGTGAAGTAATCAAATATGTTGCATTGGCCATGATTTACAGTATCAAGTGCTCCTTACTGTCAAAACGGCCCACTTCCAATACTGAAGATTCCATCAATTGCGGTCTTGTGTGCTCAAACTATGGGGAGTTAATACCGATCATGAGTGCTTCTCCGATAGCGTCAAACTGGTTATTCATTACTAGTCGACCGGAACTGTGATGTTTATTCTGTCAACTTTCAAATGTAAATTACATACGTTTCTGACAGTGAAAGGTTTGCACGAGTTTTTGTGCGTTGGCTATTTAGGTCGAGCCGACACGGGACCGAATGTTGTTTTTTTAATCTAGAGTCTACAAGTCTCAAATATGTGTTATTAAATGTCGTGGGGTATCAAATGTATATTAACTTCTTTCCCGATTTTGAACACAGTATACAAGAAAATGGTCAAATATTGATACTTCACTGTTTTTATACAAAAAGAAAAAAACATATTGTCCTTTAGTTTTCTGCCAAAACTAATATAACCCGCGTGACCTCCGAGTATGTAGTATCTATAATCATGCATTGTCCGTCTACATGGAACTTGTTTACAGAGGCACTTCCTAAATGTGGTGCCACATGTAAAAAAATTTAAAGCAGAACTAGTAGAATATTGGCGAATGTTATTACTTTATCTAAGGGTTTAAGCTATACATTTCAGTCAGAATTGGTAAGATCAGCGTTTTACAATACGTTGCAGTACCATTCAATAATCTATGAAAAGTTGTTGTTGTACAATTAATGGAAGGATGGCGATTTATTACAGAAGGTCTCTACATTGATTTTCGTGCTAAAATGAGGCATTTTTCGATAGATGTTGTTCTTTGAAATTGTATTCATTTATCATTTTTAGTTCATTGAACGTATTATTTATGTTTGGAGAATATAATCTGCTAGATGTAAGGAGTGCCCCTTTAATTCAAATTTTCGTATAACGTATCTGAAATGACGCAGACAAAACAGATCGTTTTAGAACATTTGTCATCTTAAAGGTCCTCCGGCGATAAAGTGTTATCTGAAGCATTCAATACGAAATGAGCAATTTTCCTAAAAGGAATGAAAGGCATTTACAAAGACATAGCTTTCTCACAGGGTAATAGAATTTATGTTTTTTTAACTAATTGTTCGCCTCCGGAAATCTTTTATGTTATGCTTTCGTTTTATATTTAAGACAGAGACTTAAAATTCATTTGTGTTCTTATTGAAAAAAAATCGCCCTTCCGAATATCAATTATATGTAGTTAAATACTATAAATATGAAATATTACTTTTGACATAAAATTAATTAGCTTTAAAATGAAGTCCGAAGTTAAAATCATGAAATCTCTGAAATGTCAACCATTATTTCTTTATATAATCTAAGCAATTCCAATGGTATGCTTCTCTGTTTAATTGATTTAAGCCTTAACCAACTGTTGAAACAAGTGATTATGTAAGAGACTGTTCATCGTTCGGTACATACATTTTCAACGAGTACCATATTATCTACTTAGGTTTCAATGTATTGGCCAAGTCCTTCTTAGAAGCGTACTAGGGATTCTTCTGGGCGATTACATATAGCTGCTGAAGGATATTTCGTTAACGTTGAACGGATGCTTCATTTATTTAACCTTTTGGGACGCTAAATATCTCATAATAACTGAAACACGTAAATAGGTTTCGAGAACATTACTTACAACCGTGTATCCACACAGTGGTGACATTAATGTATATCCAGAACGGAAATGGATATAAAAGGCGCTGAATATTACGTTACATAAAAAAGATCAAGTGTTGGTTGCATCATTTTTATTGAATTTCTATTCCCGATACTGCCCCTTTTGACAAGTCAAGATTCTTTAACAAATTTATCAAGGAGACTCAAATCTATCAAGGAACATTTCGTAAATTACCACATCAATCAATCCTATTGAATTATCTCAAAATAATTCTAACTTTTTCTGAGGGAACAAGGAAACTTATCAACATTAAAAAAATCTTAAGGTCAGCATATGAACCTTTCTGTACATTATGTGAAATACTAGCAGCATTTTGTCCAATACCTTTTTCGTTGTCATTAAAATCATGGCTTTTTGTACCGCAGACTATTTCAATAACTTTAAATGTTAAGCATCCAAGGAATATATATGCAACGTCTAATCAGATTATGTCATTTATTAAAAAAGATATTGGAACATATGTTCGCTTAATTGCTAGAATATACCGTAACCAAAGTAAAATTAGTTTACTATCAAACTATGACGTTTACTTAATTCGATAATAAGGGATTATCCGTATAAACTCTCAGCCAAAAGGCATGTGCATCTTTCGGACGCACCATGTCGACGTTTAATAACGATATTTATCGTTTAAAGAATTTTTACTTGATAACATAAAGTAGATGAGTTTACATTAAAAATGCCTTTCCGTTCCGCTTAAACAGTTTTTTATTATTATTGTAAGCAAGTATTATCCTTGGTAATCAAGTATTGTAAAAAGTTGTGAAAGTGCAACTGTAACAGATTTCAAGCACGGGGCATATAGTATAGCTTATACATATGTTCGATGCCATTTACTTTGTCATGTAAATTTGAATTGTGACATAATCTTTCAAGCATGATACAAATCGCTACTGTATATAACTTTCCATTGACTTCAATAGGTTATTCATTAAGTGTAAAACATTCATTTGACAATGGTTTTGATTCAGTTTCCGCTGAGTGAATGACAACATAAATTTCGTTATACAGACCTCACATTCTTCGAGTTGCAGTAACAATGTATGAATAAAACATTTTAGATATTAATTCTGATGGATTTAATAATTCCTTTTGTCATTATATAGATAATCAATAACGCTATTAACCAAGTTAGAAATACAGTTATCAGACAACAAAGTATGGTCATTTACATCAGTACTGCATCAGTACATAACAAATGTCATGGACATATTCTCTATGAAAAAGTGAAATTTTGCAGTAAAACACATTCAAAAGCATGTCAAAATATGCCACAATCATCGATTTTCCACGATAACGATTTATCTATGACCAGGTAAATTCAATAAATGATGAAATAAAAACAGAATGTTGTTTAAAGGAGTATTTGGCTGTTTTATTTGAGTCAAATTAGAACAGACGATTCATCAAAGGTAAACATATGTGAACTGAATCTTTCGCGAGATGTTTAGATAGCAGAAAATTCGCTAAAAAGTAGTTTAACATTTATCTAATAGAATCTTATAGTTTCTTTCGTTTTTATTCAGAACTACACCTAACATTTATAGACACTTGAGTAACACGTCGCTATTTATTCATTCGAACAAAAGCATGCTGAGTGACATTTGTAACAATATATTATACTTATGTCATGAAACATGACGACACAAATGCATTAAATAATTTTATGTAATATATTGTCAAAGTCCATGAAACGATTGTAGGAGGAAAAGACAATTTGTGAAGTTTGCAAAATAAATCCATTGAACTTAAAATAGACTAACCAAATGTAAGGATATTTGCCATCTTTCAATCGGCGTGAATATGCCAAAATAAGACAGTAATAAACTAGTATCCTTTTCCTCAAAGTAACGTTCCTTTGCCTGCTAAGAATGGAGACAAAACACGATTCTTTTTAAGGAAAAGGTTTATTGCGAATCAATTGTGCGAACAATTAGGACACGTTCTTATTCTTTTCGATCTTGCTATCAATAGGTTTGCCCTCGTCACCAAGTCATGACCAATCTGTGCATCTGAGCAACTATGTACTGAATATTTTGGACCAGTTAACTTTAAGTTAGCATCCCTTTAAACAGACGCCTTTGCAGTCCAGTTAAATGCAGTAGTGCCATAATTAAAATAAACACTCTCCATTTGATTTATCTTGCAGGTCAGTTTTTTCTCAACGAGCACCGTTCTAAGTAACCGTGACAGATATCCATATTTTCTGAGGACTATACCGTCAGATGTTAACCAAGCACAGGCAATGGTGGAACTTGTCCGAATGTTTAACTGGACATACGTTTCTGTCATTTATGAAGAATCAAGCTATGGTATACAGGTAAATTAAAAACAAACAACTTAAAATGTACTATCTTGGCGTTTAGTTATTGTTTAAAGGACTGATTGGAAGTGCTAGTATTTTGCTCTTTCCCATACCCGATGCGAACTGCTAGGGTCAGACAATATACTTAGAAATGATTCCATTAAAATTTGATTCTTTACCGCCTACTTGAATAGCGTGAATATTCTGCATTTGCTTCATGACAAAGAAAAATACTCCTCAGTCAGTTCTATCAGTTAAAATATTACCATACGTCAGTCATTGTTGCTACACTGTTTTAGCGTCTAGCATGCATTTAGATAATGTGCTGACTCAAACATGGCCAAAGGGCTAACTTTCATTTTAGAAAGTCATTTGTTTTTGGTGAGTTTTGAAATTCCAGGCATTCTGTCGTGTAGACGGTACATGTATTAATGTAAATGCAAATATTTTTACGAATGTCATGGTTCTTTGACATTTAAATATAATGCCCAGTGTACAAATTGTCCTTTTTATTGTATCAGTCGTTAAAGCCAATCTACGTTTTTATCTATAAAGCAACGTTTACTGTATAGATTGGTCGAACTTACGATTTTCCCCATTCTAGGGATAGGGAAAGTCCTATACAGTAAATCTTGCTGTACCAACCCCACACAAATTTATTACCAAGATGACAGCGCCCTAGTTAGATTAAGATTTCTGTGAAGTGAGAGAGGGTTTATAATTATGGCGGAAATATAGACAAAATAGTTTGAAATTTAATAAAACAATGCAGGAAAAACATTGCTTGTTTTCATATTGACTACGAAATTAGTTAGTTGTTTAAATTAGTTTAAATTTAGATCAAAAATACCTGATATGAATAAAATTTATGTTTTCTGGCCAAGAAAGATAAATTTGATTCATATCATGTATTTTTTATTTACAAAATAATGTAAATATCAAACTAATTTCATAGTTTCCACCATAATTATAAGCTCTCTCACACTGCACTGGAATCTTAATCTAATTAGGGCGCTGTCACCTGGGTAATGAAATAAATCTCAGTGTGGGGTTGGTACAGCATGATTTACCACATAGGACTTTCTCATTCCCAAAAATGGAGTATACACTTCAGCAAAATCGTACATTCGACCAATCTAGACAGTAAACTTTCCTGAATAGATCACAATTTATAAATCAAGGTTTGCTGTGTAGATGAGCCTTAATTGTACGCCATCAAATTATAACGCGTTGCAACCTCTTTTGAAATTTCAATATAAACAGATAGCGGTGCCTTCTAACCAAGCTCACCAAAATTTCTAACATTTTTTCTCTGTGAAGATGTTTACTTGTGTTGTTGATTCTAGCCAACTTTTACATTTAATGTTTAAGTATATTATATGGAAACATTCCATCTTTTCACTAGAAAATGTGAACGAGTAGCTTTAAGGGCGTGCGTGAAATATCTTGGCATCATTAATCCACATCGTAAAAGCCGATCGTTATATTTAATTAAATATATGTATCGCGCTACTAGTTCATTACTTTCACAAAAGTACGTTGATATATGTTTCGCTCTCACAAGCTTAAGGCGACTTTGCTTATTCTTTTGTAATGTGTCATTCCTTGGATAATTTCGGAATGCTCGAAATATTAGTAAGAACTTTAACACATGATGTCTCCAGTAAGCTTGAGGTAATGTGTATAATTTCTCTAGGGTACATTGAACCTTAGCAACAAATTATTGATAATATAAACTCTTGAAATATTTTTATCATTCTTATAGCTATTACTCCAGAGGCGGGTTCAAACACGAGATGTAAATAGCCATTTGTCATGTCGAATTCCTTCGCGCCACCCTGCCTCGTTGCAATTACACGTGAATTTTCAATTGTATCACATGGCTATAATTGTGAATAAGAACTTTATATTACATTTGATACGCCATTTGCTTCGCTGATAGTTTCATATTCTAGCCAGACGATCGCGAACGAAGATACAGCGAAACTTGTTAACTGTTGTCATTATGATAAATGAGATTTATACCTACTTATTTGGATAGAGTGGGATTTCACACAAAGATTTCGTACTTTTATTTGTGAAAAGTATCCCGTATCCCATTATTTGCTACCATGAATTGTCATTTTCTATCATTTGATGCATTACTTCCTTTGAAACAATGTAAAGATACAGACAAATAATTGGTACAAATGGTACGTTTCCTTTACAACTGCAGGGGTTTAATGAGCTTGAAAAATTGCTGAAACAGTATGGTATATGCGTGGCAATGACAGAGAAACTATTGAAAGATTCAGGCGTTCCTAGCGAAGACTTCTATGACCATATCGTTGAAAGACTGAAACAAACATCAAACGCTAAAGGTAGGAAAATCTTGCTGTTTCTCAGTTTGACCGTATAATTGTGTAACCGTTTCTGAAAACGAATACGCCTAGAGATATTTAAATGCTCCTGAACAGCTTTAAAATATGATTATTGGAGAATTTCGAGAAAGAATTAAATGATGAAAATTAAAGTGAAGTTTTTCCGGAGCCCTTCTAGCATATTCCTTAAAACCAATTAAAATCTAATGCTTTAAATTCAACTAAGTTATGTTAAATGCATTACTGGTCCCATCTGTACCGAGACACATGTAAAATAATCTCATCTTTCATTGCTGTTAATCAACCGAATGTTTCATATAATCAAATGAAGACAACAATGTTTAACTCTCATTTGAGTTTATTTAATGCATGGTGAGTAATTACTTTCCTTACAAATAATGTGTTTGTCTGTGTATTTGAATGTTCTTAACATCATTTTTACATTTCTGTTGAAGAAATTAGATAGTTTACGATCAAGCATAAGCTTCAAAAGGCAATGGTCTGCAACTCTTCACAACTATGATGAGTTTGTATAAATTTATTTTGTTTACAGCTATTGAGCTTAAACCAAACGTGTCCATGACTCTTTAGCTATCAAACACGATATGTACGTTTAAAGGAAAAGAATTTGTTTTCGGTTGAAACACATTACATGACAAAAATGACTTAATAAATTTTAAGACAGATTTAATTAGCCAGACTTTAGAGCATTTATGATATAGATTTTTTGTTTGTTTTACTAGTAGTAATGTTAAACTACCTTTATTTTCACAGGTGTAATTATTTTTGGGTCTGACCAAGAGGTTGGAGAGCTGATGAAGGCAGTTGGTAGGCAAAAGGCAACGGGAATGTTTTCTTGGATTGGAAGTGATGGATGGGGCGGCAGAGGATTGGCTTACCTTGGAAAAGAGGCGCAGGTTACAAGATATTATAATATATTGATCTTATAAATGTCTGGGAATGAATATGTGTAAACAAAGAGACAAATGAGAATATACCAGAAGAAAATAACATAGCCAAACGATAACTGTTTTATACATGAAACTGACAACCAAAGTGCTCAACCGTTTATAATTATAAATTCTAAACATCGTTATATTTACATATATGCATGCGATGGTACATGGTTCCGTCCATTTGATATCCTTTTTATTTCGTTTTCTTTGCCTTTCTATCTCCGACAAAAGTTCAAGCCTTAGTTTATGGAAATGTCATAGTTATTGTGTTTTGCTTTTACATAAACTGCATTGCTTTAGATAATCAAATGATTTTAGGAGAAGAAACTAGGTATTTATTTTTGATGTCTGTATTTAGTACTTCAATAAACAAACAAAAAGAATAAGAGAATATTTCATCCGTTCAAACTGACAAGTGTCATTGCAAATTACAATCATTGTGGGATAAAACTATCTTGATCTAATGTATTATGTTTTGACAAGTAGTTCTATTGTCCTTTACTTAAGTAGCAATGCCTATCATGTTTGATATTTTCACTAGGTTGAAGGCGCCATCACAGTCCAACCTCTTGCATACGAGGTACAGGGTTTTAAAGACTACTTTCTGAATTTGACGCCATTCAATAATCAGAGGAATCCATGGTTTGTAGAATTCTGGGAGCAGCATTTTCAGGTAAATATATGTACACACATATAATTATGTTGTGAATATCAGACACGAAATGTTTTTAAATTATAGGGCAAATTTGAAAACAAATGTAATTGTTGCCGATAATTTCCTTTATTATAAATGTTAAACTTTATGACAATTAGCAGCGTTTTATCTCATCAGAATTTAAGCGAATGGCATATCAATTGGATCAAAAAAGTCTTTGTATATGAAAACAATATACAAAATCTACAAAGCATAATACATGTGTGAAATACAAATATATCAGATGTCTGTTTGTGAAAAAGAGGCAAGTATACGTAGTTTACACAAAACTTTTAAACTGAAGAACTATTTTTGCTTTTCATGAAGTGGAATAGTTTTCAATGTGTTGTTCTATCAACCATTACTTTCCATTTCATACTAAAAAACAAAAATCATGATTGATACGATTCTATCAGCATTTCAAACCTAGCATCAACTTTCACATGTTGCAATTATGAACTCACAGTGAGTTCATCAGGATGTAATCTATCTTAATATTACAATTCACAATGCGATCATGAAATAAAAAAATGATTTAACTGCAACATGTAAGTCAAGCTTACTATTTTGTACAATTGCATAATCGTGCGTTTTAAACATCAGGACATTTTCCTTATATTTTAAAGAAATTCAGTCACTTTTATCCTGTCTTTCAGTGCAAATTTCCTGGTTCTTCTTGGACACCATATAATGAGGATTATAACACAACGTGTACAGGAACAGAAAAGATAAATCCGGATACATTTATCATGGAAGCACAACTGCAGTTTGTTAGTGACGCAATGCTTGCCTTTGCATATGCCTTACACGTAGGTAGAAGTTAGCGTTTACTCGCTATATCTTTGATATAAAGCTAAATTGCACCATTTTCATAATCGAGATCTGGTTACAAAATGTACAGGGGTTTCATGTGTATAGCGCAAACTGCCAACTTTCAAGATTTATAAAAAGGTGGGCAGTGGAGAAACTTATAATAGGTGAACTTTATGAAATGAAACATGTCTTTCAGATTTTCATAAAATGATTTTCGAAGTGTGAATAATTGATCAGGAGACAGAAAGGCAAAACTCTTATTTCGTCCAAATCTTCGATATCGCCGAAAATACTGCAAGATACTCACATATAAGGCAATGCTTGAAATCAAGTAATTAAGAATTTTAATAAAGACAGTGTAAACAAGCCAAATGATATTTCTATTCACACGGTTTACAAACAAATATATATATATCCGTTGCCGCTCGTGCAAATATTTTTTATAAAATTGATAAACAAGACATGAGAAACAAAGACTACAACTACATGTACATGCATATTATTACTTTACATTTCAGGACATGCATACCGACTTGTGCGGAGCCGCGAGCACAGCTGTATGTCCGCAAATGAATCCTGTTGATGGAGAACGTTTAAAAGATTACTTAATGACTGTTAACTTTACAGGTTATTCATTATGTCTACATTACGTATGCCTTGATCAGATACTTGCAAATTAATGTCTAACAAAAGTGAAGTGATTGTTATTGCGTTTAAACAAGCAGCTAACCAAAATTAATAATTATTTTAGCTAATACAGGGTTGAACTTCTAGCTTTACCTGACAAAACATAACAGATGACATAAGTCGAATAGGCTAAATTGGTGTTGATAACAGAAGGCAAACACTAAACATTGGAAATAAAAATTGCTGAAAAATACATTTGTCATATATCACAATTTTGAAAATACTTACCCATTATCATGATTTTTATTTCAAATTTGTGCGAAAATGAAAGTTGATAGAAGCTTAAGTATTAAACTTTATTCTATCCTTCATAGAGCATGCTTATGTCGTATATTATATTTGTATTTGCTTATTACAAGTACCCAGTAAAATAAAATACAACTTTAGAAAATACTCATGTCGTTTTCTTCAGGTTTGAGTGGGCAGCATTTTCAGTTTCTTCCGAATGGAGATGGGCCGGCCAGATACAGAATATTGAATTTTCGACAGACAGAGCCTGGAACATACAAGTGGGAAACTGTAGGATTCTTTGATAACGGTCAGCTTGTAGACGTGAGTATGGGTTTCCGTTTCGTATAAAAGAGGTAGCACGGTATTTTCCTTTCACATAAGTATGTCAAACACAGCGTTGTCTTAACGTCCGTTAAAGGATAGAGATTGTTAAACCTGTAATTAACAGACATCCGATCGACACTTGGTGTTATTCTTATTAAAATCTGGATATTGTTTCATTTCAATAATACGCACCTAACGTAGTTAAACAATCAATTTCCTCTTCCGGAATCAAGACTTATCTAAAGTTATATATATTTGCCAACCATATGCAAATGTCTGCTTATACAACAGATCAATTCTTGGTTACAATGATTTATTTCAAATTCAAATGCGCAGAATGGACAATTACTTTTAAATTAATGGTTTAAGATTGACAAGGGTCAAATATTACTATGACAAGGAGACTAAAAAGTGTTAAATTCAAGTTCGACTTTGGACGTCATTTCGATGACATCAATTATTTATCATTAACTAAAATGTATATTCACAAATTAACATCTTACCTATTTTAGGTGAGTGATTTAAAATTTCGATTGGAACAACCTGAACATCCAGAATCTGTGTGTTCGCACGACTGCGGGCCAGGAGAAGCAACTCTTTTCTTAGAGGGAAGTCAATGTTGCTGGACATGCGCAAAGTGTCATAAATATCAGTATCTTCCAACCCCGTATGAGTGTGTTGATTGCCCACTTGGGCAAAAACCAAATGAAGATATATCAAAGTGCGAGCTGATCCCTATTGTGTATCTTCGGTACGTGGATGGATTAGCGATAGGCGCCATGGCATTTTCAGCTATTGGAATTATTATTACGGGTTATGTCACTGCTATTTTTACCAAATACAACGACACACCAGTTGTAAAAGCATCTGGGAGAGAATTAAGTTTTGTTCTACTATTTGGAATCCTTATGTGTTACTCAATGACATTCGTACTGATTTTGAAACCAAATCCTGTCGTATGTGGAACACAAAAGTATGGCATCGGTCTTTGCTTTTCAATTTGTTACTCAGCAATCCTTATAAAAACAAATAGAATTTCACGAATATTTCGTGCAGGGAAACGGACAGCAAAGCGACCGAAATTCATCAGTCCGAAATCCCAACTGATCATTACCGGAGCAATTGTAGCATTTCAAAATATCGTTGGGATTATGTGGGTGATATTGCGTCCCCCTGAAGCAGTCTTCTACTATTCTAGCAGGGCTGACCATCAGTTGGTGTGCATGGATGCCGTAGGAGGCTACTACATGATCGGATTTTCTTGCCCAATCATCCTCGTTATCATCTGTACCATATATGCCATATTAACTCGAAACATTCCAGAAGCATTTAATGAATCAAAATATATTGGATTCACTATGTATACCACTTGTATTATTTGGTTAGCCTTTGTGCCAATTTATTTCTCTACAGCCTATGATATCAAACTTAGAATAGCAACAATGTGTTATTCCATTAGCCTGAGTGCGACTGTGGCATTAGTCTGTATGTTTACTCCCAAATTATGCATCATTCTAACCCACCCGGAGAAAAACGTGCGCAAATCCATGGCAACGCACGTGACGCGTACCTACATGAGTAACTCTGCTCAACCAACTGCAACGAACTTAGTTAACTGCAGCTACTCAGCAGTTCCAGTTTCAACACAAGTACAAAACAGTAGGTGTCTGTAATCCATATATTTCGTACAATGTATATGATAGATTCAGTTATATGTTTGTAGTCCTATGTGCTCTCTTTCATGTTTCTGATGGCCACCAGTTTTGAATATAAGTAAATGTTGTAAGAGTTCATTTTTATTATCTGTTACTGGTGTTCGTAGTTCCTTTACACATATCGTCTGTATGCTTTCATAAAATTATTACAAATAGTACGACAGTGTGCTAGTCAAATATACCTTAAAGTTTTTTTGTTTTTTATTTCAATACTCTACTTGCATTTTTTTCATTTCTTAAAGTTTTTCGATAAAGTCGTCATGGAATTAATTGACCATTAAAGTTATAGATTACAGATATTCTTAAGTTAAACATCAGCATTATTTTACTGTGCTACGTCATTTGATTAACTGTAGTCGAATTGATAGTAATTACGAATTAATATGACTGATTTAAGCTTTTTAATGTTATTTTCATTAGAGTTATAGTTTAAGGATGCATTTATGCTTCTAAATTTTTATCTTATTTCAGAAATAGAACTGATACAGCCGGTGCCTCCAAACAACTGCCTTAGTAGAAATACAGTCCAGAAGAATGGAATTAACATCAGCACTCAAACCCTGGATAGTATGGATGACCTGCTCAATAATAAGGATAATGCTTTGTAAACAAGAAACAGTTCGTTATTTGTACTTCCAGTCCTACCGGGATAATGTTTTGTTGTCAAATGTTAGAGTGATAATACCCTTCAATGTCATCATCGCAAATGAATGAAATACATTCACCGATGGTTTATTATCATTACAAAAATAACTGCTACAGTTAAAACCAATTCTATCCCAAAAAGTACTGGTCTAGACATAACACATTTTTCCATTAATTGTGTATGATAATTTTTTCTTTGTACATGTATCTATTGGTTGAGCATAACTCATTTTCTTATAATTTCTTGACTGTAGTTTTTCTGTTCATTTTCATATTAACGCATTAATCGGATTTAATCTAAAACACAGAGTTGAAGTTACGACGATGATCTTAAACTCGTTATGTACCGGGTAACTTATGGAATTTGTACTGCCCGGAAATATTGTTATTTTCATAAATGCAGGTTCCAATTCCAGCTGTCAGACTTTCTTATAACAATTCTCTAACATAATTTTAGCACTTAGATATGCCATTAATATTTACATTAATTATCAATTAAGAGTTTGCGCCATATGTTATTGTATTTTCCAGTATTTTCACCTGTTAATGCTTTTCTTATCATGTTTAGAAAGTTTATTACCCTTTTTTTGTTTCTAAAAAAGGAAACACAAATTATGATGCACATTATTAAAAAAATTAATAGGGCATCAAAGGTAATACAAGTTCTTATTTCTCTTCCAGCTTCGAGCTTGAGGTAAATCGTTAGATATTTCTTAACTTTTTTTTTCTATTTTTGTATTGTTAGGGGGTACTAGATTGATCCCAACACATCAGAGACCATAAAATCATAAAAAATATTAGAAGTGACACGGCTTAATCAGGAAAGGAAGAATATACATGTATGCAATTTGAGAAAACTTTTCGGCTAATGTAGTAGTACATGTTGTACCTATCTGTAAGTTTTATTTGAATTATATATTGAATATATGTTGGGCAAGACATTTTATATAACATTACTCGACCTCTTTCTGTTCGTGACCATATACCATATCGTTCGTTTCGTTATCATTTGAAACTGAAAAGACCTTCCACGACATGTAAATGCTTTTGATTAATACTTTCTAAATAAAACAATAAAACATATTAGTTATTTGGCAAATTAAGATTAGATCATGTCCTATCTTAATTAATGGTTTTTGTTCGTAATACAAAATATTATGGTTCATCTGAATATCGCATTGATGAATGCGTTCATAGCAGTAAATGTGTCAAAGAATAAGAACCATTAAATGCATATTCCAGATACGTCGTACCTTGTACTTACGTTGTATGACATGCTCAAGACTAGCCAAAATGCTTCGCTGTATTACTACATATATATTGTTTTTCCTTACCTTTCAACATAGATAGATATTGGAGTAGTTTTTACACTTATTTATTGAAAGTTTTCAGAAAGTAACATTGTACATGCTACTACACGTAATAGTAATACTTTTTCATGATGTATATATCGAGATAAGCTTAGAACCAGATTATATGTATTTTGTCCGGGTAATAAGTACTAAAATTATTACAACTATTTCTTATGAATCGAAATGCCTAGCTTGCTTTCGTCTTAATTCAAAGAACGTTGTATCTAATATTTAAACGCTTGTGTGGTACATAATTAAAATATTTTCATTGAATAATTTCCATGTGTTTATGTGGTCATTTGTTGTGTTTATTATTTCAAAATGGTGCTTTTTATGCCCCCGAATATTGGCATATCAAAATCGAACAGTCCGTCTGACTGTCTGTCCGTACATGCTCAGTAGACATTACGGGGTTGGGGTTTGAGTACAACTTAACATTGTGAGGTTCTTTGAGTTCCGTCACTATGGGGTTTAAAATGGCATTGTGGGGTTAAATAATTGTATTGTGGGGTTGAAAAATATCAAAGAAAGATCAAAGGGATAACCTCACAAAGTCCGTCTGGTTAGTACGTCCGTCCGTCCGTCTGTGCGTCCGTCTGTGTGTGCGTCTGTGCGTCCGTCCTTATATTTTTCGCGTCCGGGATGTAGCTGTGTCATGTATTGGAAGCTTTTGAAGTAATTTGGTACAAATGTTCAGCACATCAAAACGGTGTGTCGCGTGCAAGACCCATATCCCTACCTCAAAGGTCAATGTCACACTTAGAGTTTGAAGGTAATGGAATCCTCTATATATGCACACATTCGTGTCCGGACTGTATCTTTGTCATTCATAAAAGGATTTTAAAAACACTTGGCCCAAATGTCTAGCACATCCAGATGACGTGTCGCGTGCAAGACCAACATCCCTACCCCAAAGGTCAAGGTCACACTTAGAGTTTGAAGGTAATGGAATCTTGTATATATGCACGCATTCATGTCCGGACTGTAACTTTGTCATGCATTGATTGATTTAAAAATAACTTGGCACAAATGTCTAGCACATCAAGACTACATGTCGCGGGCAAGAACCAAGCCCCTACTTCAAAGGTCAAGGTCATACCTAGTATTTAAAAGTAATAGAATACTGTATACATTGTAATTCTGCCATGCATGGAAGGATTTTAAGATAACATGTCACAATTATTGACACAGACTGTGAGACACCTCTTTCGGGAGCACTTTTGAGGGACAGCTTTTGTTATAATCTAAATGTACTTTCTAAGTATGATGTGCGAGAATAAGTTAAGCTCCAAAATGTCGCGGTTAATTCTTTATACAAATGAACGAGTATTTAAATAAAATTCTTCGTAGGGCAAGTACCAAATGGCCAGTCAAGCATTTGTAGTCCGACATATTTCATAATCGTTCTATATGAGAAAGTGACTGTACGAGGATAGATGAAAGCAAGATTCTGTGCGCGATTGATGTTTGACTCTAAATGCATGTACCCCACTTGAATTAATATATAATACGTGTGACTTTATATTATTGCCTTAGTATCATTACAATACATATAGGCAATGAGAACCTTTAGTGGAAAAAGAAATTATCTCCCTTGTCAGATAAAGTCCAAGGTATCCCAATTTGCAAGTAGGTCCTATCTAGTTGGAATCCTCTGACTTATCGCTGTTCCACATAGAGAAATACCAATTATTATATGGAATAATCTCACACTGTGTGATTAAAATGCAAGGACTGTAAAAATTAGACACTGGGGTGTTAATAGAACAGTAACTAAAAGCATCATTTAAAGATATTATCATGATTAGCAATATTTTGCCTTAAATTTCATTATATGGAACAAAGAAAATAGCGAAAAAAGCAGAGTAATCCAAATGAAAGGACCTAACTGCATTTAGAGAGTATTAATGGGAGATAACTGACTAAAGTTCCTCATTATCAAATTCCAGATTCAAGAGGAATAAGGGTAAAAACATTTTATATGTATTTCTTTTTGAAATATGTAATTGTTCAATATAGTATTATAAGGTATATTAATGTTGGATGTGAAGTTGTTTCACATCTTTTAAAACAATAGCGGATTAATATAAGTAATTATTTGTTTTGAGGTCCAAAGTATTCTATATACAAAGTTTTCTAAGCATTTGACAATAGGTTCTACACGTGTAGTAGAGCTGAAAAGGACAAAATATGTGAATGAATCGCACAAAACTTTTCACTTCTGATTAAACTGTATCTTGCTGATTTTATTTATCGAAAACGTATCAAAAATGTTTTAGCTTCTATTTGACTGAAATATCTCAATGTATAAGAGTATTTCGGGAATAATAGACTTTCCTTTCCAATTTGTAAATTACTACCAGTGTTATAAACTTTATCTTTCTGTTTTAGTATATTACAAACGTAAAGACAAGGCTATATTTGCTCATATAGAATACCTATCATAAATACGTATTCCTGATTGACCGATAGCTATCACGTGCCGGGTCCGCAAAAGTACGTGCGGACCTGGAGAGTAACGTGTTTAACTGCACGGATATCGGGACGTCATTTCTGTTATATTTCAGCATATTTTCACTACTTTTTACTAGGTGTACGATATAATACTTTAGACTATTATTTGGGTCTATGTAGAGTTTTGCGGACCTGTGAAAACAATTGTATTGACCTAGTCCTCAGCCAATATCACTTTTTAACAGGTCCGCAAAACTAATTATTGACCTCAACATTAGTCCATAATCTGATATTTTCATTTTATGTAAAGAAGTTTCAACTGTGTGCACAGTGTATGTACCCTTTCTGACCACAATTGAATAATAAACTTATGTGCATTATTTCAATGTTGTTGTTATATCACTTCCTTACGTCTTTGAGTCGTTAGATCTGTTGTCTGTCTCCTTGTTTATTTGACACGTCGGCTAAGACTTCCAGGATTATAATGAAACTTAAATGTAAATTTTACTTGTTTTGAACTCAGTGTTCCGTATCTGTAGTGTGACAAGAAAGGCAACAAAGAAACAATGGCGGGAGCAGAATGGCTGTCACCAAGCTATGGCAAGTGGATTTCACTACCTAAAGTGGCGGTTTTCAAGATACGCGTTCATATTCTAAACATTTTATCCAGAACAGAATAATTTAGTACATTAATTTATAATTATCTGATAATGATATGGAAATTAGACTTGTAAGTGATCTTGCAACCGCAATAAAAATCGCAACCGAATAGAACACAAACATTTCGTTGTAATCATTAAGTGATGCTCTGCATCTGAATTTCATTCAAACATGTTTGTTTGGAATCAATTTCCGCTGAGCATAACAACATAATGTTCTCATTATACAAATTTCAAAGCCAGTGTCTCTTAGAACGACAGTATGAATAAAACATTCTGAATGTAAATTCTGATGGATTTAATCATTCCGTTCGTTATCATACAGATGAATTCAATTCTTATACATGAACACTTTTAATCACCATTTGAAACGAAAAAAATTAGACATTAAAGTATAGTCATTCAAATCAGTTGTGCAAACCGTCTTTCTCTGGCACATTTGTAGGGAAGCCAAGTAATTTTGTACGGCGTAAATACATTCAGCAGCATGTCAAACAATGCCACAAGCATTAAAATGGCATAGCAATGACTGATTATTTTCTGACAGAGGATGTATGCCTCAAAGCAGACTGAAGAATATTAATCATTCTGTAAGTGCTTACTTTGTGTGTGTTTTATCCTTGTAAACCTGATCTTATAGATCACGAGATTGTACGAATTAAAGCTGCTAACTTAAAAATAGTTTATTGATGTCGGGAAAAATTTATTTTTGACTTTTTTATTTTTTCATTGCATATTGTTGTACCTTGAAGAGGAATAAAGCATTTCGTTATCGGCTGGTATTCAACGATAAATAAGAGGGCGTTGATTAAATGATTTTCTCATCTGTAATTGTAATCGTCCTTGAACTGTCTTCAACTGAGTGAGTGCGTTCCATAGATTAAATAATACTCGAGGCGAACACAAGTTCTGGTTTTTCTGTGAAGCGAACTCGGGAGTGTTTCGATAAGCTTCAAGCTATGTCACAATCGAGCTCAAATAAATTAGAATTAAGTAAAACCATGATTATGTCTTTACGTAATAGAGTTGAAAGTCCATTATATAGTTTCGCCTATTTAGTTTCATTTCATCGATGAAATTAAAGTCCCAGGAGCACAATTACAAATAACTCTTATTTTGCAGAAAATAAGTTTTTTTCTGTCAACTCATTTTATTTGTCGCAACTGCTTGAATGGGAAAGACGGGCATAATGTCAACATTGTCTTAGAGTCAATAGAACATGGTTCTATCAACATCTTATCAGTGAATTAATTTAACAACATCAGTAAATTCAAAGTAATGATGGGGCATTAAATGCTCACGAACTGCACAGTGTAAACCAAGTAAATAAAAATTTAAAAGTGTTTTCTTTTCGAGTAGTAGAATAGTTAGAAAAGTTTATACCTTAAACATCCATGCAAAATCTTTTCAACAGGCTTATGAAATTGCCAGATTCAGCGTTTTTGAAAATGCTTTTCATAACTGGGGGAAATGTTTGAGCACATCAAGTGAAAACACCTCCAGATATTTTGTTGTTTCAAACTTGTTCAGGTTTTCTTGCAAAATATTTGTAGTCGAACTATCGCGAAAATTCGTTTTGACATAATTTTGAAAACAACTCGACCGAAAGCTATAAAACAGCTCAGATGCATGGAATACACACGCAACTATAAAGATGCAGGAACTTTTAAGGTAAAACTTTGTTGTGCTGGTTATTTTGTTCTCATCTTACATATAAAAAATATAGAACTGAAAGTAGAAGCGCCCAAATCCAAGATATGGCTTAATCGTTTCTCATTATAATGAGTATTTTCATATATTACTAATGCAAATAGTATTTTCTAGTTGTTTCAAAAATTTCCACGAAGACTTGCTCTGACTATCTTTAAAAAAGTGTGACTTTCAGTGATTTCCACCTAGTTTTAATCAGGTTAAAATGATGATACATGTCTTTGCATGTTGTCAATATACCCATTTGACAAAATGTCTCATTGATTTACGTACATATCATACATGTTTTATGTACCATTTACATGTCATTGCATTTAGATACCTACCTACAAAATAGCGCATTTGTTTACAATACCAACCTCGAGCAGAATAATGCATCACTGTAGCAAAATGACTTGCTATTTCAAAAAGTATAGATATTATTCGAAGAATCGACGATATCAAGTATCGCTAAAATAAGAAACCGTAAGCATAAAATATATGTGGTTACGTTTTCAACAAGACAGTTGAGCAGTATATTTACGCTATCGGTAATATATGAATAATCAAAGATATTGTGACAAAATAAAATCAGCATTTGTTTCAGCTGCACTTACTTTTGCACGAAACAACACTTACTAACATGTAAATTGCAAGAAAGTCATATGTTGTAAGTATAGCTTATATTCTGTCGCCTGTGTGTTTTAAATTCGAAAGTCATATAGATTATAGAAAGGTCATATATTTCTGACGCGTCCCGAAGGTTGATTGTGAGAGCTTTGTACAAAATGTCTAGAAGCAATTTATCAAAGTAATAACGTTAAAACAAACACCCATATTCTAGTTTCGCCGGTGTCTCACATTTTCCGTTAAAAGTACATTACTTCTAATGACTTCAAACAAGTATCTATATAATCGTAGTTATTTCAGTGAAACAATTATCATGGGACATTTTTTCACTATAGTATTACTCACTATAACTTCTGATACAAAACTGATAATATTGTTTTTGACGATCGCTACAGTTTCATCATTTTTCAAGAAATTCAGAATGGTATGAAATTTTGTTTGTTGTTACTCTAATAACTGATGTTAAACTAAATTATCTCAAAAACAAAAATGATATAACATTTGGAAGTATTATAACTTAACATAAAAGTTAAAATTATGCATTCTAGTCATTATCGATAAAATCAGCGTTTTAAAATATGTTGCAGTACCGTTAACCATTTAAAAACCAATAACCTATGTACAATTAATGGGTGGATACGATTTATAACAGAAGGCCTCTTTATTGGCAAATTGTGGTGAAATGAAGCATTTTAAGATAGTAAATTGTATATATTTATCATTTTACCTTCATTGAACACATCAGTTATGTTTCGATAATATACTGTAATCTGCTAGGTGTAGGGAGTGCCCCTTTAATACATGATAAGTAAGAATATAAAATCATAAGGTAATGGACATTTTTTGAAAATTACACTCGAACGCTGTGAAAACAATCTCTGTCTCATATTTTTTTCAATAACAAAACCTCTTAATCTGGCAGTGTACCAAAAAGTGAATGTATTTGATTTTAAATGTTTGGCAATTGATCATTTTTTTATGAAACGACATGAATCGAGATCTCAAAATGTATCTTCCCTGAAAATATACCATATAGGAGAAAAAAAAGTTGTCAGTTATCAAAGTTTGTTTCTTTTAATGTTCAAGCATTGGTCATATGGATTATCCGACACTAGAATACATACCTACCGCGACCGTCTTTCAAATACTCGTAAAAGTCGCTTGATATACTGAACGTATCATCCTAACCCTACTGCCTGTACTATAAAGTTTTTATCTATGTATATTCCAGTTAAATTTGTTATACAATTATAGACTAATTTTGAGGTCAATATATAGTTTTGCGGACCTGTTAAAAGTGATATTGACCGAGGACGAAGTCCGAGGTCAATATCATTTTTTTACAGGTCCGCAAAACTATATATTAACCGAAACATTAGTCTAAAATTATTATATCGTATACCTCATAAAAAGTAGTGAAAATTACCCGAAAATATTACAGAAACGGCGTCTTGAAATCCGTGCAGGTCATTTACCAGGTCTACACATACTTTTGCAGACCCGGCACGTGAGCGCTATCGGCCAATCAGGATTAAGTATTTGTGGCAGGTATACGATATTATTCGTTATTGATCATGTTCCAATCACAATCAAATAATCAATGTAACAAAAACAATAATTTAAGCACGTTAAACAGTACAATGTTTACAAAATCAGGAGTTTTCGGGTAATTTAGGACTCTCTAAGTATATGCTCATAAAGATAATATACATAAAACAGTTTCCTGTAGCGCAGTGTTCGAGTCCATAAAATAGTTCTGGAAGAAAAGTTGAAATTGATAAACAAGATTAGGATGAATCACCTAATCATTCAGGCGACGGGAATACGTCTAAAATAAACTACTTCCATTTAAATATCCCCTAATACTTATCCGCAGACTGCTTAAAGTAAATATAAATCAAGTTATTAGATGTTCCCAAGGAATAGAATCAGTGGGAAACGATTGTCCAGTCAACTATGGCACGTTTCACCTCAGCTGTAAAATGACATCAAAGTGTTGGTCTTATCTAATTAACTAAAGCAGCGCCTGTATACCTTTCTTAAGAAGTTTTTGATTCTATGAATGATAGATGTTTAGTATTCCCACTTTCATCTTGCAAACCAGATTTCTGTCTTTTACGTACATCAGATGTTTTGTTTACCATTTGTGATTTCTTTCTTACCTAATTCAGAATAGAGCACAGCAAAACGACAAATATACTAAAGGAAACTTCTAACGCACTACCTGCCTTTTTTCTGTCTTTAGTTAATTATCGATCCTCCCAATATGTGTCAGCTTATTTTTAGCTATCAGTGCACGAAAGCTACCATGTCTTGCATTTATGTAGACATTTGGTAAATACTTCGGTTACATAAATCCCAAAATGAATGAGTGACACAAATTTCATATAAAAAATTGAATATGTGTTGTATATTATTTGTACCATTTGATCACTTTGAAATTCATGTAACGCAAGTATCTACCCAGTGTCTTCATAAATGCAAGACATTATAGGTTGTTAGCACCGATAGCTAAAAACATGGAAAGTATGCTAATTCATTTCAAAAGTATGGCGTTTTTGATGGTCAAAAATCCATTTTCGTATGACCCGGTTTCAAAGTGGAATGGTAAAAGTCGATGACCTGTTACCCTAGTTGTTCAGCGTCTGCTCATTGGTTTCAGCTCCGCTACCTACCTGACTTTTAATGTAAGAAATATTTGTCTTGATGTTAGTACAAGTGTACTGCTGATTATTCTTGGGAACAATGGTTCCCTATACATAAATGAAATACTGTCGATACAGCCGATATAATTCTAGGAAAAAATACCCACTGTCGTCTCATTTCTTCTCTACACTTTCTAAATTATTGTGAATAAGTGCGTCTTTACGATTTTCTGTTGATTGATGTATCGATGAAAAGTAAACGGTTTTATCCTTGATTGATGTGTGCGTCAGCCAAGATACTAGACGCATTTTAGAAACAAAATGGCATATTTGCACCGCGGGATTTTTCTCGAGTAGCAAATTAGATCATCTTTTCTCGATAATTATTTTACCCGTAGGAAAAGTTATGCTCATTCGGGCCAAGCTATTCAACCAACTAGCATTTTTCAGTCGTTTTTGCTGCATTGGATAATCCGGCATCCTTGTGAATGATGTATTCTATATTTCGCTGTAACAATGACCAGAGGCTCAAAATTACACTAAAAAACCTTTGGTTTAGTTCCAATTCCACATTCATGACATTTTTTAGGTTGTATTTGTCTTGCATTCAATTTAAAGGTGTTAAATCATTCAGCTATAAGTTGATCTCATATCGAAACATTCGACAAGCTGTTGCTTTTGGATTTCCTTTCTTCAGGAGATTAAATATCTTAACATAAACACGAGTAAACCAACTCGATGTTAATTCCATTTATGTAAAGAACTGTCAATTTATCTTCACAAAAAAGTTTATTGGCGCGCTGGCTAGCTTAAGGCGACTTTCCGTAAAAACGTTGTGTTTCTTTGATGAGTGTGGTATGCTTGAAATGTTCTCAGGCACAATAATCGACATGACGTCTGTAGTAAATATATATGGTTTCTTTGCAACTATAGGGATGTAATGAGCTTTAGAAATGAGCTTTGTGACAGTTTATGAACTCTCAAATCTCAGATGACCCACATTTAAGAAAACATGGTGAGCAACACATGGAGTAACCATGGTTACGTAATGAAATTCAAATTTGGAGTTGTAGGTTTTTCTTTTTCTGTACAATTGCGACAGTGACAAGAGAAAGAAGGACAATTGTCTTTTTTTTCTTTGAATTCTATAGTCCTGGCCGACACTAGGATATCTTCCTTTGGGAACTTGCCAATTATCTGCCTAAATTTAACAGGAAGGAGCAGACATGATTTGAATAGACATGGTGTGGTGATTGTGTAATACAGAAAAAAAATGACAGTACAAGACTATGAGACACAACAAATTGACTTGCATATTGTAAAGCACAGTTCATTAGTCGGTTTTCAGTTGGGATTTGAGAATACCCTGGAAAATACATAACAGAAAGAAATCAAATGTGGCGTTATGAAACTGTTGATTTCTTTAATGAAATTTACTGACAATGAAAATGAAGGACCGTAACTGTAAATGATTCATACATATCCTTTGACTTTTATCTTAAGATATTGTACCTCGTTAAAATTGCAGAAATAAGCACAGGCCAATACCGCTTCGCTGGTAAAGTTTAGAGCCTTTTTGTGTTTGTAACTTTTATTGTTTTGCTTAAAAAAACATGTTACTTTGGCAAGCGCACACATCGTAACAGACGTATTGTCGTCCCTGAAAGTCGTAAATTAATTTTTTCCTCTCAATACTAGTAAATGCTTTTAGGGAGAGTTTCGATGGCGAGACAAAAAGTCATAAATTTTAAAACAGATTAACACCCGTGCTCACCCGTGCTCCATCACTTCAGGCCTTATTGGGATGTCTAAATCTAAGAGAAAAAATCCATTTTCATATATGGCATGGAGCTCTAGACATTGATTTCTCAAAAGATTTTGTTACCATTTCTCTGAATACCTTTTACTTAATTTGCCCTATTCGAGACTACGATTTTTGGCAAATCAAGATCATTTAACTATACAATTTTTTCAAGATGGATACTTATATATTTTGTAAATCATCATCAACAATTATTATATTCGAAATATTTCATACTGTTTGAAACTCTGTCTCAAGGGATTTATTTATTGGCAAGTCAACATTTAAAGGTCAGCAAACAGACATTTCCAAAAATTTATTGCGAAATATTTCAAGGGATCAAACATCTTATTAAAATGTATGTCATTCCTTTGCCATAGTAATCAGACTGCGGCATTGAATGAAATTCTTTAAATTATTTTAAAAGGTGACAATCCAAGAACTATTCACGCCACGATAAATCAACCTCTGCCTACTGAGTTTCTTTTAGTTTTCAATCATCCAGCTACAAGTCATGTCGAACCTGCAAACCTAACACACCGGCGTATATTATAGCCGTCAAAACTTGACTTTATTTGCATAAAAATATGTAAATGTCCATTCAAATACGTTGTTAAGTTGTGTCAAACGTTATTTTTAGAAAAGTTAAAACCAACTGTAAAATTGAGATTTTCATCATATGTGGCGGTCAACTCTTCAAGTGAAATTTTTCACAAATAGCACGAACAAGTAACAAAAGTTTCTATCTAAGACTAAAAATATTCTACAGCACTGAAAGCTTTCAACTTAGACGATTTTGATGCCTGTCCGATATCATATAACAATTATGTTATGTACATATTCTTAATTGCGTACAACTTTTAACATGATGTTTCAACCATTATATGAATCGCTACCAGATATAAAACAAACCCTCTATTGTGTTCTGCATTTGTATTTAATTTGACGATTTTAGATTCATTCCGCTGAGCACAAAATAAACATAGACCTCGCGATCTAAAGTCTCAGTGCAAATGTATGAATGAAACATTTTCAATAATAAATTTAAATAATGTCGGTTTAATCATTTATTTGTGTTATAATACACATGGATTTACCTAAAATACAAGAAGGTTATATATAAAACAAACTAGACAAAAACTAGAAATTAGACATCGAACTATGGTCATGTACATCCGTACTGCTAAATGGGTTTCCTTGACACATTTAGTAGGACGAATATCGCGCTGTATAAATTCATTTATATGTCCCAATCGAAGTGACCTATTATCGATTGATAGAGGGTATAAAATAAAAAAAATTTAAGTAACTATTATTTTAAAACATAATAAATAACCACACAAGTTATCGGCTAATTTCATTAAAATAAGCTACTTATTTTCAATGAATATTGACAATTGTAAGTATAGAAGATATTCTATATTTTTCAAGCATGTAAATTGAACATAGTAACGACCTGATGTAATCGAAATATTTCAAAGAAAAGTGTTGGTATGGAACTGAGTCATTAGTTATACATAGTTATACAAATACATTTATATTGTTAAAGAAGTAAAACAAAATAATATCAAATTGAATGCTTATACAAAACCTACACTTACAAAAAGCGCGGGAAATACTGGGTCATAATTTACTCGATATTATTTATGTTTTTCGAAAACATGTTAAAGCAACTTCTAGATATTCCATTATATCCATATTTATTAAATATTTTGTTGTTAAGCATTAAATACCAGCACCTGACTACACCGATGCCCACAGGCTTATGCATATAACAACCAAATTGTTTGTTAACGCCATTCAATATTGTACATAACAGCATAAAAGTACAATTTTTCAGCTGAAATGAAACTCTTAATCCACGGACGATCAGAAATCTGAGACAGGCGAAGTGTACTTTTCTCCTGATGGAGCTTAAATAAATCCTTCTTATAAATTAGATTAACTATTAACATTTAGAGACACTTTGTTGTCACATCGTAATGTGTTCATTCGAACAAAAAAAATGTCGAATGACATTTCTTGAAGTATTAACTACGTGTCACGAAACGAAGCTACAAATGTGGCATTTTACAACTTGTTTGAAGTAGAACACACTTGAGTAACATTTACATATAATTTCTACAAGACCATATTGAAATGTCAATAAAAATGACTTTCTTAATGTATAATAAAACGCATCTTTTTTTGGTTTACAAGGATACAGTTAGTAACATATATTGTGATGTATATGCAAATTTAAGGCATAAGGTTATATATACAAGAATTCGCCTTACATTTAAAAAGCGGCAACGAGAAAGTTTTTTTCAGAATGGAAAGGTCAGGCCCGTGAACAGTATAATGAAACAAAAAGGGGTTTTGGTTTTTGAAGAGAAAATCCTTCTCATGGCGAACAATGAAATGTGATTCTTGTGCATCGAAAGGGGGGGGGGGGGGGGGGGGGGGGGGGGGGAACATTTTTATTTTTTTTTTTTTTTTTTTTTTTTTGGGGGGGGGGGGAGATTATAATAAAAAAAAAAAAGGGCAACAATGAAATGTGTTTTTTTGCATCGAAGAAGTGACTTGTTTTCATGTCATAATAAATATTATGTTATAATATATTTCTTTGTGTTTTGTGAATTGATAATCTCTTTTATGAAATGTACGAAATTCCAGGTCACTGTGAATTGACCATAGACCTACTGACCTTAAAACCTGGTCACAACCAACCTCCACATCAGGTTTAAAGATGCTAGGCCCACGTGTTTTCGAGTTATCTTCCAAATAACCGTTCTGCTATTCCGTGTCACTCTTACCTTGACCGTTGACCTACTGACCTCCAAATCAACAGATGTCATTTGTTGGTCATGGCCAACCTCCAAATCAGCTTTCAGGCTGCTAGGCCTGCGCTTTTTGAGTCACCGTCCGAAAACCGTCCTACTATTCCTGGTCACTGTTACCTTGACCTTTCATCTACTAACCAAATGATCAAGTGAATTTATAGCTTTGATTATGTTTCTGTACATCTTCGCTCAGAACAATTAATGAGCTCGTACAAACAGTATGAGTAGTCTACCCATAAGACTGGCTGGAGGAAATGATCCATCGTTGAGCAGTAAGTAAACATGATCTCCTGATCAATGTGAGATTTGAAATAGAAACGGAACACACATTTAAATCTAAATTGTTTTGTATATGAAACACCAATATGCGGAAATTACAATGTATATGTAACCTAATGCCCATGTCGAGGAAAACTCCCGCGATTTAAAAAATATTGAATATTACAAATGTACTTATAATTAAGATGGATAGACCAGATAAAAGAAGTATCACCACATCATTTTGTCGGCATCAATATGTCAAATCAAGAAATTTATATCATTCAAATTTCCCCAAACACCATTCCACCGCCTGCCAAAAAAAGACAAATCAAGTTATTCCCAAGGAATAGATGTTATGAGAAACAATTGTCCAGACAATTACAACACGTTTCGCCCAAGCTGTAAAACAACCTCCAATTGAATGTGTGATCTAATTAACTGTGACAATCTCTGAATACTTGAATGGACGTTGAAGAAGTTTCTGATTCAAAAAATGATACTTTTTGTTCCCTCTTAGTCACACATGCAATTACCACGTCTGCCATATTGTTTCTCTTGACGCTCATAATTACAGTATCTTCCATTTGTCTTTTCTTAACCTACTACCTAACCGAGCACATCAAATTGAAAGCAGTAGTTAATTTTCAGTCCTGTCTCCAAAGGGCTTCATACCAGTTTCGACAAACAGGAAGCCTTTGAACTTTATTTGACTAGCATATGTAACAGCAATGTTTTTATTAAGATGATCAATTGGAAGTTTATGGCATCCTTTTTCCATGGATATATCATATTCAATCAGTTATAAAATGTAACATCAGTAAATTTCATTCTATTTTCACTTGCTGAGTTTTCATTCTGGGGCTTGGAGGAAATGAATATCTACATTACTAAATATATCCATGTCATTTAAATGCTATTTGTCTCGAATTGAAATATAACATCTTACAAGGATCTCTGGATCTGTCTAAGATTCCGCAGTAACTGTTTTGATTCCATTTGATAATTTTCATTGTGTAGGTACTGTCAATCACCAGCTATTAGATGTAAAAGGCTCAACATTTGTGTCCTTTCAACTGAGATAGCATTTCACTAGTTTGCATGTATGTTCTCTCTTTAATGTAAATCAATATTTTGTTAAAGATATGACAAGTCTGTACCAATACTCATTTGTTCATGCAACACTGCATTCATGATGGTGATTTAATCCATTATAACGTCTGTCATAGTCACTACCGGAAACAGTTTTAATTTTCAATTATGTCCAAATTCCATTAATCCTTTGTCACAATAGCCCTAATTTACGAGCCTTAAAACAGTACTAGATCATTCGAGAGGTTAAGGTCCCTGACGTGATAACATTAAGCTCCTAACTTATTAGGGTCATTGGATGTGGTCCCGGATCTGTGAGAAAGCTGACAGTTGCTTAAGGAGTCTTTAAGAAACTGTCAGCTTTCTCGGAGGAAATGAGTCCAGTACAGTACTATTACACTACTGCACCGTTCCTGGAACGATTGTTCGGTAAATTGTCTACCTTTACCGACTTCTTTTTAACAAACATTCTGTTTAAGTAGACGCTATACTACATACAGAAGTCTATATCTGCTTTATTATTGCGTTGTCTCTGCTTCCTTTCGAATGCATTTAGATTTATTAATTAGAATGTTAGCACTATACACCTTTACGATACTATATGTCTGCTATGTGGATCACATAATATTGCAAGTATTTAATTTTCATTTTACTTCGAGTTTTCACCGTGGGTTTTTTCTGAAGAAGTAATAAGGTTAGAATGCCTACATTAATCTAACGTTTACCCTACGGAACAGCAGCGACCAGCCAAGTTAAGTACATCGTTAAATCTAAACAAGAAGTCAGCATGATCCATTCTTTTTTGTTACACCGCAATTGTTCTTGATGTGATTTTGTACAATAACTTACTTTCTAGCGCTAAAATTGTCATAAACAAAATATAGTAACAAATCACAAATTCAATTTAATAAATAAACCGTTATCTCGGCTGATTTGTCATAATTAGACGATAGCAATATCTATGGAATTTCTACAACTGTCAGTATGATAAACGAGATATTTGAATCGAGAGGATTTTAAAGCAAACGCAATATATTTCTGTTGTGCACATTTTCCCAGTTCCCCTTATTTACTCGCATTAAGTGTCATTTTCTATTTGTTGATACATAAATTTGTCAATTTGGACATTCTTCCAAAACAATGATAACATAAAAACTAATAATGTATACGAGTAATGCGTTTCTTTCGTAGCTGCAAGAGTTTAATGAACTTAAATTATTGCTGAAAAAGTATTGTATTTGCGTGGCATTGACGAGAAATCTGGCTTTCCTAATGAGGAATTCCATATCCTTGAAAAAATGTAGAGACAATTCCATTCGTAGAACAAAATGTTATAACTGGTTCTAACAAACGTCGATGCTGCAGATTGTTAAGAGCTTTCTCACACAATTTTCAAAGAGGCCGTTTAAAAAAAGGACTTATGTGACAATGATTGTTTCCTGTGATGGTAAAGTAAACATCATTACGACATTGAAGCAATTAAAATTCAATACATTCACTAAAGGCGAAATCTAAAATCTGAATCCTTTAATGACATACCGGGAGATCTATTCGTGTCTGACAAAGTGTTACGTAAAAGTAATGGTGCGGTGGTCTAGTGGTTAACGCTCTGGACTACCAATCCGCTGGAAATTTCAGAAACACTTTTAAGTATTTCCAATCCATCTAGAGATGAAATGGTTAGAAACTCAGAGGTTGTCTCAGGTGTTTCGGTGCTAGACACCGGGCATGTAAATGAATAAAGAGGTAAATACGTAAAAAGAGCTAGGGTCTTGTACCCGAATATCCCTTATCTTCATCTGTCTCTCTTCAACATGCGCCTGTCAGGAGTTTTCGTAAGTTCACCCAGAGAATACCCAGGACCGGCCGGGACTTATAAACAATCAAAGTAAAACAAATGAAGTCGATTTTTCATCATGTCTTCAAACAATGATTTTGGCTTATAAAATATATTGTCAAACGCGAGATATTTGACCGTGACTAAACATTTTGAGCTGCCATGATACTATAATACTGCTCAAAATGACCAGAAAAAGGTACAGTCAAGAAAAGTTATAAAAACATGAAAAATGTTTAGAAAATTAAAAGAAAATAAGTTATGCTCGACCATTTCTTTCATGAGTGCATGCAAACACAAATTTATCATATCAAATTGACGTAAAATCCTTTAATTACCCAGCTGGTCAAAAACTATTTTGTCATTTTTCAACTATGTTCAATAGGAATACAACTGTTGGTGAATGTATTACATGTACATTAAATTGCAATTATCATATTGAAGTGTAGTATCACTTTAACATACATGTTTTATAAAAAGTACAGCTTTTTAATTTGTTAAAAAGTTTAAATATTTACAACATCTACCCCACGTATAGTTCGATTCTACATTTGACACAAGTTGAAACGTACATAGGTGATACGACGGTGATTGTTACTTATTGCAATAAATCATATGCGTCTTCGTCACTTAGAATATTTACTTGGTAGGTATATCACGCTCAAATCCTTCTTTGCCTATATGGGAGAAATTTGCAATAGTCTTAGAATTATCCTTTTTAACGAAACCTTTAAAGGTATCAATTTACAATTTTTTTACGTTTCGACTTTTGCCTCTAACTACAAACTTTACGGGAATGTTTCAAATTAGAATATAAGGTAAACGTGCAATCAGCGGTTTGTTTTATCATAATGAATGTACCATAACAGTAATAATTTAAAAGAACTAGGTGGTCTTTTTACTATTTTGCTGAAAAAGGAAAAGGTTTTATGTTTATATCTCTGCAGTCTTGCAAAAGTGGCACTTCACTCTTGCCAAAGTCTTAATTATATATCATGTTTAGCCAATTATTAGATACAACATGAAAATACGTGATGAAAAAATATACCCACCAGGGGCTTAGTATTGGACCTTTAAGTGTTAAAGAGCAGCGGAGCAAACTGGCGTACTTAAGATGAACCAAATGGACCAACGGTGGATGGTAGTGAGGAGTTATAAAAACATCAAAACATTTAACGTAGCATATCCGTAAAGTTGGTTTGCAGTTCGCAGTTCGCAGTTCGCGATTCGAATCGCGAACTGCGAACTGCAGACTAGTTGCCAGTTCGCAGTTCGCAATTCGAATCGCGAACTGCGAACTGGCAACTAGTCTGTAGTTCGCAGTTCGCAATTCAAAACGCGAACTGCAATCTAGCTGCCAGTTCGCAGTTCGCGATCCGAGTTGTGAATTGCAATATGCTATACAGTTACTAGTTAAGTTTGCGATTCGATTAGAGAATTTGGAACAGCCGAATAGTTTCCAGTTCTCAGTTCGCGATCTGCAGTTCGCAGTTCACGATTTCCCAGTTCTCAGTTCCCGATTAAAATGAAGACTAATCTGCCTCGTAGTTCGCAGTTCGCTACTCGAATTGTGAATTGCAAACTTCAGGCAAAGTCCCTGTTCTCAGTTCGCGATTCGACTAGTTCCTATCTAGTGGTGCGAATAGCCGAGTTTGCAATTAGAATAGCGAACTTCGAACTTATAGCGAACTATATATAGCGAACTGCAATCTAGCTGCCAGTTCGCAGTTCGCGATTCGAATTGCGAATTAGGAACTGCCGATTAGTTCCATGTTCTCAGTTCGCGGTTAAAATGAAGACTAGTTGCCAGTTCGCAGTTCTCGACTCGAATTGCGAATTGCAAACTTAAGACAAGTTCCCTGTTCTCAGTTCGTGATTCTACTTGCTTCCAACTTGTGGTTTGAAATGCGAATTGCGAACTGCGAACTGTGAACTGCGAACTAGTTGCCAGTTCGCAGTTCGCAATTCGAATTACGTATTGCAAATACAAACCAGTCATCAGTTTCCTATTCGAATTCAAATTGCAAGTTGCGAACTGCTAACCACAGACGACTGTAGTTGCCAGTTTGCAGTTCGCGATTCGAATCGCAAACTGCAAACTGATTTCTCTCTGCGAACTTGCAGCTAGTCTTCATTCAAACTTGGAACTATTCGGCAATTCCCAATTATCTAATCGAATCGCAACCTAGTAACTGTATAGCAGTGAGAAATAGGTTTGCAGTTCGCGATTCGAACTGCAAACTGCAGACTAGTTGCCAGTTCGCAGTTCGCAATTCGAATCGCGAAGTGCGAACTGGCAACTATTCTGTAGTTCGCAGTTCGCAGTTCGTAGTTCACAATTCGAATCGCCAAATGTCGCTATTCTAAAAGTAAACTAATGACTGGTTTGCAATCAGCAATTCGAACCACAAGTTGGGAACAAGTCGAATCGTGCACTTAGAACAGTGAACTTGGCTGAAGTTTACAATTCGCAAGTCGAGTCGCCAACTTCGAACTGGCAACAAGTCTTCATCTTAACTACGAACTGAGAACATGGAGCTTGTAGGCAGTTCCCAATTCGCAATTTGAATCGCGAACTGCGAACTACAGACTAGTTGCCAGTTAGCTATTCGAATCGCGAACTGCGAACTGCGAACTGGCAACTAGTCTGCAGTTCGCAGTTCTAATCGCGAACTGCAAACTGATTTCTCAGTTGCCAGTTCGCGATTCGAATCGCGAACTGCGAACTGCGAACTGCAAACCAACTTTATAAAAATTAACGTAGCATAAGTTTATGTTCAATTTTGTGTAAGGACTTTCATGACAAGATCACGACCTTATTTATTGGATTGCACTCTTCTGGAGAGATTAAGCAATCCCTTATACCGACATTGACATTGTAGTCTACCTCTATCAATATACAAGAATACCATTGATGCAAAGCATCAAAGGGCGCCGAAAATAGTTTTGTACATGTGTGGCGTTAAATAGCTAAAATTAGCTTTTTGATAAGCAATCATTATTAGTGTGATTTGAATGAAAACTTTTATGAATATTTGCAGAAAACATTTTAAATCATGGTGGTTTTAAAGCTGAAAAAAAAACGGAAGAAAAATTATTTTAAAAAATTGGGTTTGACCGGGATTTGAACTCCACTCGTAAAATTAGGCGGTCATCAGCTTACCCACTACACCACGGAGACTGACTTTAAAAGCACGTGGTAAAAAATAAGCTGATATTATAATTTTGCAAAACCGATAAGGGAGAAGTTGTTTTACGTTTTCGTATTTTTTTCTAAAAGACATGAAAAGGAACATTACAACTAAACAATTACGTTTTAATGAAGGAAATGTGTATAATCAATATTTTAATGTCTATTTCGTATTATTTTAGCATACAGTTAAAACCATTTTTCTTCGCATTCTAATAACCGCTCCTAGCATGTACTTCCGGAAAAACTATTCCATAATAGGCCGCCGCCGTCATCGGCGGCGCCAATAATCAGTTCATTACATGGTGTTGTAGATTATTGAGACGTATGATCAGGTTATAATCAGATTTATTATGACACATTGAATGAATCTAGTGTTGAAAGGTCGGCTATACATATATCCGTGTGTTTGCAGACATATATCCGTGTTTCGCAAATTTTGTGAAAGATACAAATATCCTTGTTTTCGATAATTTCATGGAAGAGACATATATCCGTGTTTCGCGAGTTTCTTGAAAGAGACATATCCGGTTTTCGCGAATTTCATGAAAGAGACATATATCCGTGTTTTCGCGAGTTTCATGAAAAAGACATATATCCGTATTTTCGCGATTTTCATGAAAGAGACATACATACGTGTTATCGCGAGTTTCACGAAAGAGACACGATATCCGTGTTTTTGCGACAACGGATGCCTTTTGTTGAAATCTGAACACTCAAAATGGCAAGAGGGAGGTTAGGGAATAACAACAAAGTTTGATAAAATGTTAACAAGAAAGTCCAAACAAATAAAGCAGGGACGGACATTGTGCGATGACTGTTGACGGCAGCCAACCGTGACAATTTTAATACGTATTGTTAATTAAAGGACTTCTTCTTACTTTACAGATTTGTTCGTAGTTGATGACCTCCATTTTCGGTATTTATGCTTCAGTTGTTTTTTAAATGATATCCTGTGGGAACCTTAATTCAAGTTCAAGTTTGATAGACACAAACATTCATAATTCAATATCGTAATACAAAACTTAACTACAGTATAATAATATAACACAACAATACTTTTTTGATAAGTAATAATAAGTTTATTCAAATAATACAAAATAATGTTTCGAAATACTGTTATGAATAAATACACAAGCATTAAAAATATATCACAGTTAAAAATAGAAGTAAGAAAAGGAGTAAAAAGCGGAACATAATAATGTAATCCTTTTATAAAATAGTAACACTATAAAACAAAAAGAATTCCTTTAAGAGAAATACTAAAGGTTCGTTTCGGTTCGCGATGATGAAAAGAGACTGACCAGCAGTTTGTTAACAGATTAGCATGCGAGAACATAATCTGATCTCCTCTGCTATTTTCTCCGAAGCTTGACAAAAATTGCCGAGAAAGTACGATTGACACTAGTGTTCAATGTCTTATATAACATTTGTACAACATGACCTATTCCTATTACAAATGATAAGTACAGAGAAAAGTGTGGCTATTTGAATTATTCACATCTGAAAGTGACTTCAAATAACATGCCATACAACCAGATACTTTCAAACATTGATACATGTAGCAATAACTGTTGTTGAATTTTGTCTATGAAATTTACGAGTCATTTACTGCATGTATTTCAAAAGGATTGCACTGAGCATATCTTTTCAATTTAAATCTCACGTCTAAATGGTTAGGTGTCTTGTTAATATCATTATACATTATAAAGCTCTATAAACGTTTCAATGATCGAATTTGAAATGACCTATTTTTATTATTATTTTGTTACCTATATCACGCCTTTAAATATCGAAATATTTGGCATTCAGTACCTTCCTGGTCGTTCAGAATCTTAATCAAAATAAGGCTTATGTATACGTGTAATTGTTTAATAAGTCAGAAAATACAAAAGCGCCTTTCAAATGTCTTGCAATGCACCATGGTAAACTAAGTCTAGCAAAAAAACAAAAACAAAACATTCAAAGGCATTTTTCAGAAAATACAGTTCATATAGCGTTGTTGATTCATCCGAAATTAAACCGAGCATGTGTCACTCATTACAATTGTTAAGGGTCAAGCAGATGGTTAAAATCATAAAAGTAATATATTGTATTATTTTTGTGTATGTAAAATTTGTAACTTATGGCAATTATTTATAAAGACATGTACAAAAACTTTGATCAGTATTGGAAACACTGATTCGTGATTTAACCAAAATCAGGTACAGAGGCAAAGTGGCGCTCTAAAAAGTGTTAGATGAACGTGATGAAACACTGGTTTTTATGACACTACGTTTTAGTTTTAAACGGAATCGTTGAAAACTGTTTTGAAATTGTTTGCAAAAGACAACACACATAGATGACGCACACACCTTTGAATGACGACTGGCATGAAAAGGCTAAACTATTGCAGGTGTACCCTCTAAGAAGCTTTAATATTTCTACAGTCACTTAAAATACATATACATTAACATATAATAACGTATTAACAAATATAAATCAAACTATTGTACGTTGCACCGTTAAGGAGTAAGATTCTTAAATGTATTGCAACATTGATGTACCCGCTTTTATGCATATACACAAAAATCATATCAGAAGTTTTTACAAGAGGGGAAACAATCATGTATAATTGCATCGGGGACATGTGAGCGTAATTCGTATGAAAGATACAGACTTTCCAGTCAAATCTGGTTTGGTTGTACATCTCATTCAAAGTACACATAAACAACAAAAGTCAGGAACATAGTGTCGATAGGCTAAGTTTAGTACTTGAAATGAATCAACTGACACGTTTCTTCTAATTCAAAAGTCAAACTTTAAAAGTTTTTTTCAGGATTTAAAACGGTTACGTCCTCTCTGCTTTGATAAATTGTAATGCCCAATTATGTTCTGTCAACAATCACATCACCACAAATTCAGTAATGCTTTATTAACAAAAGGTCAATGTCAGGAGGTAAAACTCTTCATAACTTCAACTGCAGAGATAAAACCTAACTGCCAGATCCCATTTCTTGTTCTGTCAACGATCACATCACTAGCAGTTCAGTAATGCTTTATTAACAAAAGGTCAAGGTAAAGTACTGCCGAGTTACGAAGGTAAAACTTTTCATCACTTCAACTGCAGAGATAAAACCTAACTGCCATATCCCATTCCTTGTTCTGTCAACGATCACATCACCACAAATTAAGTAATGCTTTATTTACAAAAGGTCAATGTCAGGAGGTAAAATTCTTGATCACTCCAACTGTAGAGATAAAGCTAACTGCCATATCCCATCCTTGTTCTGTCAACGATCACATCACCACAAATTAAGTAATGCTTTATTTACAACAAAGTCAATGTCAGGAGGTAAAATTCTTGATCACTCCAACTGTAGAGATAAAGCTAACTGCCATATCCCATTCCTTGTTCTGTCAACGATCACATCACCACAAATTAAGTAATGCTTTATTTACAACAAAGTCAATGTCAGGAGGTAAAATTCTTGATCACTCCAACTGTAGAGATAAAGCTAACTGCCAGATCCCATTCCTTGTTCTGTCAACGATCACATAACCACATTCAGTAATGCTTTATTAACAAAAGGTCAAGGTAAAGTACTGCCGCGTTACGAAGGTAAAACTCTTCATCACTTCAACGATCGGGATAAAACCTAACTGCCAGATCCCATTCCTTGCCAGACTCTGTTTACACGGTGTAAAAACCAGTCAATATTTGTCTTCCATTGTCCTTTGTATGAGGCCATTATTGCTTCGTAGAAATCACTAGCGGCCTCGTGTTCGGGTTTATCCAATGCCAGACATTTTCTACAATAGTTTATATCTGCCAGCTCCTGTAGTTCAGGGAGATCACAGTACATCATCAAACTGAGAAGTGTGAGAAACAATGTGCCATTCCGTCTAACGGTCATGTAGGCCTCAAGGCACATGTAAAGGAAACTGAAATATTCACAAGCAAAGTCCGTCCTTGTAACACCGTATTTAAATAAATATCATTTTATCCAACTACAAATTGTACAGCTCCATTATATTTTCAGTATCGTTAAAGCCAAATTTCAACCAAATTGACCGGAGCTAACAGGCAAATATCCACTGTTTTTGTTTTAAAAATAACAAGTACTGGTGCTTCAGTTGGTGTGATAATTCCCGCATTTGATTCAAACTAACAATTTTAAAGATTAATGAACCGATCTCTTTGACAACTATTCAAATGCAATGATGAAATTGACAGTAACTATATACGTATGGGTTTGATAAGTCGCACCAACAGTTCTAGGCACGGCTTGTGAAATCATGGAGGAATAACAAATGTGATTTTTTATTTTCTCTCAAGCAAGGACAGGAATAAATACGCTAGATGCTTTTGGTGTTATTGTCTTCATAAGCAACTGCAATACCTTAGCTGAGTGACATAGAAGAACTCGAAACAGTTTCCATGTTAGCATTCGGATTTACTTTTAAGATCATCTGATCCATTAAAGAATGTGGGTTTGGGTTTTCTTTAACGGCAAAAGCCAGTTATGCTTTTTATCAACACTATGTGAATTTATGTATTCGAGTGCGAGTACAGTAAAGCAGATAAAATGAAAACAAGTACAATACATACTTCTGAAACTCTTCATTGTTGAGGATTTTCTGGTCACCTTTAGTGACTATTCTAATGAAGTCTTTAGTCAGAACAAACGGCGTCCGTTCTCTTTTAATGCCGAATTTGTCTTTTTTGTGGTTCATGAAGTGGCCAAAGTCAATATGAAACAACTACAAAAGACAGACAAATATGAAAGCAAACATCGTTTAAACGTGATAACACAAAAATGATAGCAAGGCAAACAACTTCCATTAAAATTTCGGAAAACTACACATTTCTAACAATGCTATGTGTCTCCCCCTTTTAAGCAGTAAGCATAAAGTTGCGAACAAGCCTTACACATTAACTACATAGGAAAAACAAATGACTTTGAAATATCTTCAGTAGTTTTTCCTAAACGTTCTCTTAAACTACTGACACTTTGTTAAGACATATGGGTTATATCAGTAGTAATGAAGCACACGAGGCCCGTCAATGATGCCTTAAAGTGTATTGTAAAGAATACTTCTTTGGCTAAAATATCTGTTCGGTTACGTGTCACATGTGTTTATTTTTTCCTAATCAAACCCACTCATAAATCAACTTTTGTGTTGTTTGAGTTTGTTTGATTGAAGACCGGTATGATACATAGTGTCTACTTGTCAGATGTTAAGCAACGACCAAAACTTTAACTCTTGCATTGCTGGCGGCAAGTGATTCTTCCTACTTAAGCATGTATAGACCATGAGCAATCTGAGCATAGTCTACGTTTTTTGCTAGTCAGTCAGTCAAGATTCAACACATTACCCTATGGAAAATAAATGGTATTTTCTACATTAAAACAATGACACTTTAGCCGTTAAGCAGGCCAAGGCTTAAAGAAATATTATCAATTTCTAATTTTTGAGAACAATATTTATGAAACCAAAATAATGTGCGACCCACCTGTCCGGTGACCTTGAGCATGATGTTGTCAGAATGACGGTCACCAATACCCAGAATGTAAGTGATCACAGAAAAAGCTGCACACGAATGTGTAAATCTTTTAACCGCTTCCAAAAAGCTGTAAAATGTAAATTGAACATATTCAAGTTATTTGCTTACTTCATATTTCCATTATCATACTTCAGGATAATGTCTTAAGAGTATGTTTTATCTGAGCCTGCTTTCTGGAGGGTTTTGTGCTTGGAATCTCTGATTTTAGAATATCGGTTTACAAAAACTACAGGGCCTGAAAACTTTCGAAATGTTTAGCCTTACATTTACATGTAATTCACCTAATTACTTCACCTGCTAGACAATAGTTAAGTGTTGTATAGTTCTGATCAAATGAATGTCTCTCAACTTATAGGTAACAAATGCATATGATCGATCTCTATAAATGTTAGAATATGCTATTGAACTAGATGCATTTTATTACATTTGTTTAATGGTAGCAACTTATGAAGGAAACATTAGGATGAAGCAATTTAAGAAGTAATGCTATAAGAAAATCCTACTTCTCTCCTCCGCCTGATTCGGTGTACAGCCATTCATGCATACTGGTCGTTGCCATGACACCCGTTTGTTTATGCATTGTTATATCACACACTGTCTTGGCGCCACCTACAACCTCGATCATTCCAAAATGGTCATCCATTGACATGCATTCGTAGGATGTTATACTGTAAGATAAAGATTTTCGAATGTGCTTAATACTAACATATTCTATAGTATATCTCGGATTTTAGATAGCTGGGCGACATCAGGCCAAATGTACACAACACTAGCGGCATCAGGTCAACTGTAAACTAGGCGACATCAGGCCACACGAGTTACTTGTGTGAAGTCGTGTTATCTAAGCCCGATCACTTGTTTTGATTGGTATATAAATGCATATTTCTGCATGACCAACGCAGTAAAGGTCGCAGATTTTAACATTGTGAAATACGGAAATTTTTATATGAATGAATTTCATTCTAGAATAATGTCAGAATGAGTATTCCATACAGACAAAGGAGAGTTTATTTGCCTTACCAGTAGTCTCTAGATGTGTATTTCCATATCATGTCCATTAACCGTATTAGCTGCATAACCAGCATGTCTTGTCGGAGATCTGCATTGCAAAACGGATTCAAAATAACTCGTCAATTTTACAAGAGATTTTATTCAAACATATTCAATTACTCGCGTATTTAAGCAGAAATATGACAAAAAACTATATAAAAATAACTTAAAATATGTTATTTTACACTTCAGCGATTAAACAAACCCAGGGCGCCGAAACTGAACATCGGTTAATGTGTTAACCACCAATAGCATTTTTACAACTTGTTTTATTTTTGCAAAGAATGAAATTCAACTGAATACATCCAACGATATATTTGTAAAACAAATTTCTACATATCTTCAAGGCATATAATTTTCAACCCTTACTCTGCTACACGCGGCCAGTGAAGTATGATTAGTATCGCTACTCTTAGTTGTTCAGTCAGAAAATTGTTCTCGAGCAACCATTTGACTGTACAAATATATCGTTGGACAAGTACATGTCAAAAATTCATCAGTGCTAAGGGAAAAGGGAAAAATTTACTCTGAAACACGTACCATCACCATCTTTGACTATATACTTGACTGTTTTCGGCCCCGCACTATCACAGCTAGGGTATCTGTTCTTCCAGGTTACCCACAGTGGTCTCATTTTTGAAGCCATAACTTTACATTCCTGTACACTAAAATTTAAACGTAACACATAAACTACTAAAACATCTAAACAAGAAGCTCTTAACACTCACTTCGGCATACTGGTAAATCAGTTACTCACAAACATAGTTAAATTCACACAACCTAACTTCTTTTCAACTTATTTTTGAATTAGTAAGACAAAAGGATTGGTTAAGTTTAAAATTACATAACAATATTTCCTTAATTGAATTGCTACTTTTATGGTCAACACGACTGAGTTACCAATTTGACCTAAATACTGTTTAAGTTAAAAGTTATGACCAAAGTGTGTGAACATGGTTCAACGTAGAATGACTCTAAATAGAATGACCTTATGAAATAGTTTAAATGGCAAATGATCTACTTTGACAAATGGTCTAAACTGGAATAAAACCATTCAAACATTTTATTTATCTTGATTGCACCGTTTTAAACTGGATTTAGTTTGTGTAATAAACAAACAAATTGACCACATTTCATTAGTTGGACCTACAACTTCACAAAAATTATAGCCTCTAATTACTTGAACATACATATTAAGTGAGCTTAAACTTGGTCAAAGTGTAAATAAGATAAATATTCTAACAAGTGCTATGAAGATTAGATAGAATTGTGGCCAGATAGAAGTGTTGTCATAATTTAAAAGATGCCGAAGCTGTTCAGCGACCGATTAATAATGGTTTGATATAACGAGATAAAAGCGTGTACCACAGTTCTCCAAGTTCTATGTTCTGATCTAGGGTTGCTGGTTGATTTTCCAGAACATTTCGAGTCTCTTCTTTATCGAGCCAAGATCTCAACTTCTGTTGTTGTTGCTCCTATAAAAATAAAATGACTGGTAATATTTGTTCACTGTACTTAGTAAAGACTTTTAGCGTAGGTATTACTTTAACAAACAGTTCAACAAATTCATTTACTTTGTGTTAGAATTGTAAAATGTGTTTTAAATAGCATAAGTACGTACTACACTAGACGTCCTATCACTTAACCCTGAGAAGTTCCTGTATTTCTCCAATGCCTTGACCTCTCTTTGTAAGTATGCAAGGATGCTGGACCCACAGTATAAACAAAACGCTTCCAAAAGAGGAGAAAATCTAAGCCAGGACATCATATTGTGCTTTTCTGACCTTTAAAATATAAAACAGCACATAAACTTCAGTCTTTCTTAAACACAGAGATATACAGATGAATATGGTTTACTCTTTCAAGAAAAGGATAAAACAATTCAAAAGCGCTTCCAGTTTATAATTAATAAATCTAAAATTGATTTTGAATGGCATACAATTTCTGAATGCATTACTATATTGCTTTATCTCTCTATACTTTGGCAAAATAGATAATTCTAACATCGCCATCAATTAGCTTTTAATACCATTAAATCAAAGTGGCTAATGTCCGCCTTAATAATAAAATAATGCAGGAACTGAAGATAACCTTAGATGCCAGAAGAATTTGTGACCGACAGCCCTGTGGTTGAGGGCGCGACGTAGCAAGAATCTGCTCAACTCATTGTCCTGGTAACTTTCCAGTTTTACAGCCTGCAACAATTATGGTGAAGTCCGTTAAACTAAGATAAGATATTTTGCTTTAAAATCTACAACAATGTATGTGAAAGACGCTGGGTGGACAATCATATGACTTTGAAATAAACAGAAATATGAATTGACAGATATTCATTATACATTTAATTGGTGTGGCTCAGAACAAAAAGTCTCAAAAACAAACAATATCAAGCTCTAAAGAGCCCGATTCTGCATTTGGGAGGTGTTGTGCATTTTCATTCTTTTTTTAGGCATTCTATTTATATAACAGTCATAGTAAACTCTAGTGAATGGCCCCGAAAGGGGGGCCTCCCAGTCTGTGTCCTCTCCATGTCTTAATTTAGTGCATTGTATTATAACGCAGTCAGCATACAGTATTCATTACTTTAAAAGTGTGACCTTCACCTTTGAGGTAGGGATAAGGGCATCACTGTACAAACCGGGCTAGGCATTTTTGCCAAGTATTTAAAACCTTCAAAGCATAATAAAGTTAGTCCGGACACAAATGTATGCATATATACAGGATTCCATTACCTATAAATTAAAGTGTGACCCGCCCTGGGGGGGGGGGGGGGGGTTTGCGCGGGACACGTCGTCTTGATGTGCTAAAAATGATATGCCAACTTTTTAAAACCTTCAAAGTATACACATCCAACACGAAATAGCATAAAATACAGAATCCAATACTGATATTCAAAGATAAATGTTTCTCTTGTTCTGGGGGGGGGGGGGGGGTGGGGGGGGGGGGGGGTTTTGGGGGGGGGGTTTTTGGGGGTTTTTTTAAACCTTTCATGCAGGCCAAAGTAAGTCGGACACAATCTGTTATTATATTTATAGAATATTCTTAATCTAAGTAAATTCAAAGTGATCATTGGTCTGTTAGGGAAGAAATTCAAATAAAGTGGACCTTCAGCTTGAGGATGCAATGGGTCTGAGGTCCATGGGGAGAGATGTGTGCCAAGTTACCTGCAACATGACAGAGTTCTGTGGACAGAATTTGTAAGTGGGAGAAGCACCAGCTGTGGAAGATAAAGCTGAAGTTTCTCATTGCTAAGGTCTCTTTCGAGCACTTTCAGTGCTATAGATCGAACTCTAACATCCGGGTACTGTGGCAAAAGTAACTGAAGAGCTGTTACCAAAGACAGTTCTTCAACTGGCCATTTCTTTAACATTCCGTACATCTGTTGTGAGAAAGAGTGATTTATACAAATGAATTGGACTGACTTTAGGTATTTTGTACAAGTTTGCAACAGTAAGATATTAACAGTTTTCAAACTCTTCCATCTTTCAATTCTTGAAATAAACACACGGATTGTCTTACTGGTATGGAAGAACACTGCTGTCACGTGACGAAAATGTATTTATTAAATGGCTATTTTTCTCACACCAATACAATGCCATCACATATTTCTGATTTGTGGTGACAACATTTTATGATAATCTTGTGATTTTTTCGATGTTTTGTTGTAAGCAGTAGTACGACCAGAAACCGTTTTTGTTGTATTATAATACATATTGTTGATGTCAAAATGTTGTCGGTACCTGCTAAATTTTCACGACAAACCTGAAGTTAAAAAAGAATTATACTTTACCTCAAATACATCATGTCTTTCCGACCAGTTCACACACTGTATCACTCTCGTTAGAACGTTAGGCTGGTATTCCATAGCCAAATATCTAGACGAATTGAAAACATTACACTTAAACATGAATACATAGTTCTCACATCACTGAACATGCAAGAATTGTCATATTCATAGTTCTTAGATATACAATATTTACCTCCCTTGTTCTGAAACGTCAAAGGCCTCTCACATATGTCATAATTAGGAAAATATCAAGAGAAATCACATTTTTGAACCTGCTGTACTATCTACCCGTATCATAAACATGAATTCATTATATTTATATATCGGATTGTTTTATAACCGTTCAGTAGATTTTTCTCTATTAATTTAAAGGAAAGTTGCCTTCCAATATGGCTGACAATTCAGAACAAGGGAGATAAATATTGTAGATCTGTGAAGTATGTATAAACCAATGCATGTAGATGTTGAAATTCCCGGACCGCAACTACAAGTACCTCTTATTTCACCAAGAAAGATGTCTCACCGGCGGAAATGACATTTGTTTGTACCAAAAACATTGCTAACATAACTTTTTAAATCGATGTACATGTTCAAAATATACAACAGTTTTTTTTTCAATGATATTGCAGAAATTAAGGAAGGCTTTCTCTTTTTCGTGAAGATACGATTTGAATACAAAAGAAATGAATATGTCAACAGTGTTTTAGAGTGAATAGAAGATGGTTCTATCATTATCCTATCAGTTTATTTTTTATAACGTAAATCCAAAGAGATCCTGTGACTTTAAGTGATGTAAATGAGATAACGTAAATGGTTTTGTTATCATGCTGATAAGCTGTTGTTCCCATACAAAATAAAGCAATAATAAAGGGACGTCATTCAGACTGGCCCAGATGGTGATTCTTACACATTGCCCTTCCCTCTTCCTTTCAGTATAAGCTTTCGTTGTTTTAAAAATCCAAGTGAATTTATTGTACGGTTTTTAAGCTACTATCATATGTTCCCTACAAGTATACATTTCGCATGATAAAGGGAGATAATTTCTTACGAGAAAAGGTAGAGTTAAGGTTATTAGACACTGCAGAGTTTGAAAGTCACCACGTTGAAGCGTCATCTTACGATAGCATACGAAAGGATCTAACTTACCTGTGTTGCCATAGAAAGTCTTTTTCTGTTTTTCCCATTTCTTGTAAAGGGTCCTTATGAACGATGCGGCTTATCATCTCAAATGACTTATTTGGTGTCTGTGAAACAAAAAAGAAGTTGCTGTGAGAATGAATAGAATCAATGTATGCGTTTTGTGAGTTGCAACCGTGTATTTGGCCATTTTAATACACGGCCAGTTTATCTAATAATCGTTCCTGGGGAAAACCAGTAAAAGACTTTTATCCTCTGTAAGAAACTTCCAACTTTAACATAATAAGAGACCTGGTCTATAGCAGGGTTTGAACCGATGACCCTTAATCTATGAGAGGTTACAGTGATAACAAGTCAGCAACTCTAACCACTCAACCACGGAGGGATGTACGTATTAATCATCTCCGAGGCTAACTTTGCGACAATAAGCGAATCCTTTCATACGAGTGCAGATACTGATGGAAAAAGATAACATTCCATGGTCTGTAACGAGTTTCATTAGGGTTATGTTTTTCTAAGCCTAGAAAAACTTTGGCTGAGACTGTTGTGAATAGTTCGAATTGGATTCATTTTGTATGCTCGACTGAGAACCAGTTCTATGCCTAACTACGACATCGCCTATAATTGAACAAGTCGCTCATGTAAAAGAAAGATGAAAAAAGATAAGTATTCCTTTTACAGTTAACTCTGTATATAACGAACTCCTTGTGACAGGACGACTGAATTTTTTTCTTGTATCCGGAGTATGTTATATCCATATAGAATGTTTATATCTTATGGTGAAGAAATAAGTGGGACCAAGAAAGTTTATTCCTTATATCCGGAATTTCGCTATATCCGGAGTTGTTATAAACGGAGTTTACTGTATTGAACAATTTGAGAACTCTACCTTCGGAAGTGTGTGGTATATATCTTCACGTTCTAGCTTCTGGTCTATGTCGGAACTGGACGGATAGTAAACGTCTTCCTCACAAGGTGGAATTATCTCAAATTTCAGCTCGTTCGCGTTCTTGTCTGGGTTTGAGCCTAACGATTATATTGAAATAACTATAATCTACATATAGTATGCTATACCGGAATTACGTACTGAAATATCTTAATGAGTTACACGCTTGTTGTATATTTGCATATGTGGAACAATGCAACCTTGGTATGAAATGATAACTCATATGTATTTAAAAATTAATTAGTTCAAAGACTTAAGTCTTTATAATCATATTCTTGAATATACATGCACCAAAGTCAAAGCCGAAAGGCAAGCTTATTAAAACTGTGAATTGCACAACTGTTATTTTTTTTACATGTACATACCAAACATTCATGCTTAACTAGCAAACATCTGTATCAAGCACCACACTGCTTTAACTTGCTACTTAAAATCCGTTGGCTGCATTCTTAAACAAATTGAACTGTAGAAAAATGAGTCAAATTGGTTACGTATTGCGCCCAATCAATGTGGACCAAGTTATTTGACACCACAACCAACGGTTTCACTGAAAATGGTTCTTGTTGGACAACTCTAGTGGAATATTTTGATTTTGCTTTGAAGCGTTAATATTACTCGCTCTCGTGAATGCACAGATTTGTTCAAATAGGTCTGAAACTAACCGACTGTTAGCTTAATCGACAATTAAAGTTCCGAACAACAGGACCCAGATACAATGTCGCATCATTTTAACTATGAAAATGTCCTGCTTTCGAATAAGACTGCTTGAAGTATTCAAGTGATTTTTTTATTATTTCTACATACAGTATATGGTGCCCTTACCTGGTGTCCCAAACGGATATTCTGTCCGATTACAATTTTCTGCAAAGTTTGTGACCTTGACAACCTGTTCACCTGTGACAAGCTTTCCTGTGTGATCAAAAACCTGTATATTCACCCAGTTTAGCCCCTTCACCTGAAATCAAGAAACTTCGTTTTTACATTTAAAGTGATATTACCCTTCAAAAAGTGACCATCATAATTTTATGACAGACATTAATCACTAAGTTTTACCACTTGAGATATGAACATTGCCTAAGTTATAACCAAGATGTATGAATCTATATCACAGTTTTGTTCCAATTGAATATTGAGAAAATCAATGAAATTCTTTTTTGACTATCCTTTAGTCAAAAATTGAGAATCAACATTTTCCGTTGCGTATATTTTAATTTTATATCTTTTAACAAGAGAAATAACTCGGCATAACTCATTATTTACATGTTTTCAAAGCATTTACAGTGTTTTCAGTACTGTTACAGACTGCCACTGTAAGACGTTACATCTGTTCGATTTATAAGCCTGTCAGGTAAGCAAAGTCAATGAACTGATGGGTTTTGGGGAATGTATAAAATACAAACCACTCGCTAGGGGCCGTTATATGATGAGATTAGAAATTAAAAATATCTTTTAGTTTCTGTATGCCATGTTATACAGCAAAACCTTTTATTGTCTTATTTTTAAAGTGATCATCTACATTTTTTAAATTTGCAAGAGAATTATTAGTGGTTATTTTTTTAAATAAGATTTAATGTCGGCAACCACTTCTTCAAATGTGTATTGGCAACCATGTTAAGACATATCGCTAGATGGTCACACGGACGGACTGATGGATTCCGCCCTTTTGTCGGGAGTAAAACTATAGACGAAATATCACAATCACGTGTCCATTGCCAGATCAATTTCAATTCGTGTCCAACAATTATTTTTAAACATGTTCCGTCTTTAAGTGAAATTCACCAACAGGAAGTTAGAGACGAGCGCATTGATTTTATATTTTAGAATTTATTTTGTAATTCAAATAGTAATCGACAACCGCCTACACATTTTTTGTCAGCTAACTCCGTTTTCATTGGACGTTATATTGCGTAACATACGGATATCTGAGGGTCCATAGTTCAAACAGGATCATTATTTCATTGCATATGTCATTTTTTCTTCCAAGAACGATGGTAAGATAATTTGACCGCCTGTAAAAAATAACTAAAATGCCGTTGACACGTTAAAACGGACAATAAACCCTTTGACACATGCACCACAGCATTATCTAAGCACATATATGTTACAACAGCAAAGTCTCTCACAAATATTGCTCGAGACATTAACAAATCACATACCGTTTCTCTTTCTTTGTCACATGCCGCAAAGCAAAGCCTGGCACATCTTGGTAAACAATCTATAGGTATATCAAATCTCCACGTCTGGTTGAAAGAAGAACTTGCTGTGTTCATTGCCTTACTGAGGTGTTGACTTCCGTGGAACAACTGCGCTTGTACATACATCTGTAAAACAGTTATGACAATCTTGTATAGCAGTGAGTGTATTTCATAAAGATACGACGTACGTACGGCGAACTAATTATTTCAAACGAAATGACGTGATTAATTTCACAACTTGCACGTGAATGCTATGAACGTCGCGGGACTGGCACCTGCACGTCCGTCCCATTAAATGCACCATGCCAGGAACTGCATGAGAATAGGATGTTAAACTGGGAATGATACAAATAAGAAAACAAAATCTCAAAGTATAGGATAACAACTGTTATAGTACAGTTATGTGATTAAAAGACCGAAATTATTGTTTTTACAGAGAGAAAAAAAAACGTAAGACTCACGCCTGGTTGCAAAAGCCTTTTATCCGGGAATGATCTAACTTTAATACTGTACACACTATCTGAAGGAAGGGTCCAAGAGGATATGCTACTGTTTGATCGCTCTGTCTCACCTAATGTTGGGGGATCTGAAGTTAAAAAAATACATAGGAATATTTGCAAATTACGGTGGCTCCGGATTATAAGCAAGTCTTGAAAATACGCCGTCCTGGGAAAAAAACATCAGTTCTTGTTGTTGTTTCCACAGCTCTTAACACTACTTCTCTTTTCTTTTTTAGAAGTTTCTTTTGAGATATTTCTTTCAGAACATCGAAAAATGTTATGACGGTGGTGGATCAACATCATCGAGTTTCAAGAAATTAAAACAGTAATTATCTATGTGTATGCCTTGTCAATGAAACGAAATGGATCTAGGCAGGTTCCAGATCCGAGTTAGAGTAAATTGCAATTCTATCATTAAAACTAGTCTTATATGTATCAAGTGTACATTGTATTGCTTCTGGAATCGGAAAACTTAATTGCCGTATCTTGGCCGATTTCTAAAATCCAAGATGGCCACCAAGATGGCCGCAAAACTGATATTTATCAAAAAAATATACCTTGCTGTAAGATTAGGCATTTATTTTCCGGAATGTACTTGAGCACGTTATCCTTCAACACAAGCTGTAAATCCGGGACCTCTTCCCTGTCAATACAGCGTCTAACGTACTGAAAATGTCATCAAGTTTAGAAATCTAAGCATCCACAATTGTCTTACCTAATAAACATTTGTATCAAGACAGGTTTAAAGTATGCAGTTGTAGTTATAATCGACAGAGAAATGAGTAAATGCACTTCTTATAAGTGGTATATGTTCATGAGATACACGAATTTTGTTCTTTACAAAGGGAAATAATTTGTTATGTATTTATGTCTACTTGTGAAATCTTGTTAATTTATAACAAATAACCAAAATATTTATTTAAAAAAAGAATTGTTTTAGTACATGATAAAGTCGTAGACATTCAAAATCTTGATAGTTTAAAGCATATAACACAATCATCTATTTAATGAAAACAAAAGAACTGGTTCATGTGAAATGCATATAATTTTTTTTGTCATTTTGTGGTCACAAACCAGGCTGATTCCCAATGGGTGAGTATTTTCACAGATGTCGGCAGGTTAACCTAGAGGTCATAAGTTAGAACTCCAATAAGGGAAACATTCACACGTCTTCTGCTTTGAAGCATCTAAACTTTGGTTAAATACCCTTAAACTTTGTTTACAAAGGAACTAGAATAAACTATAAATAACAAAGGATTTGGCACATTTTGCTGTTTGTTTCTTTCAGTAGTTTTGTTAGATATAACAAAATTTAAGTTTCACCTCATACGTGTGGAGACAACATTCTTTCATCATGTATTCTTCTCTACCACATACTTTCAGTACATACTGGTCCCTGGCTTTGTTCACACGTTCTTCGACGTCCTCTTCCGAATACCCACTATCACTGTCGCTCGCCTTTAAGACAGCTTCTATCACGCAATGCGGTGGCTCAGGAGCTGGTACCTGTGTGTCATTGTATATTTAACGTTATTGTGAATACTATTAAATCAAATTGAAATGGCCAGATGGTCCTTTCAGTCGAAAAATGATAGAAATTTGCTTGTTTATATTAAATTTTGAAAATCGGCTTTTTAAGTTGGTTTACTGTGGTGGGTTTGTACGCGCTAACATTCCAATTAAAGAGTACATGCATAAAATAAATCAAAACTTGATGAATTATCTGACACCGGCAAACTACGTTTAAATGAAAATGATATAAAAGAGGACATTGGTAACATTGTATGTTACACTATCACATACTCTACACTGTAAGTCTAACCTTCAAATAAACCATATTACACATGAATAAATGGGCAGAACTATTTGTTTGACAACAAGTTTGCAGATTTAATGAATTTAAACCATTGCAAAAAATAAGCCAGAGAGATAAATGTTATATGTTCAAGTTAAATACTCATGACTTATGACCTGTTCTGTTCTGTTCTGTTCTAATAAACAAACGCATGTAAAATAAACTTACACTGACGGTATAGCACACATTCTCATCAACGTCAGGAAACCATACATTCAGTGTAATTTTGCATTCAGGGTCTGGAATAAAGAATGATTAATTCTAACTTAAACTAAATGAATTATTAGCTCATGGTACTCCATCCACCGGACACAGAGTTGTTCCTTTCATCTTATGAGAAGGAGCCCTGTTTAGTGAAAAAAATATGCAAGCTACATTGTGCATTTATGAAATAATGTTACTTTTTGCTCATTTGTAAGCTATCAGAATCATCAAAGCACAACCCAAGACCGAGCCCATCATCTGTGAGAGACATGGCTACACAATTTCATCACTGGTTTTCTTTAACGGCTGGGTTGACTGAGACTCGACAGGCGTTAGGTGTCATACGAACGGGTACATCCCATATGGCCAGACAAATGATCAAACCAAGGACCTCAAGAGTGTGAAATTAAGGCTGTAACCAGTATTAGCAAATATATGTCACCGTGCGACAGAAAAAATTTAGTAAGTATATATATACGTTTCATTATTTTCCTCGCAGTGCATGCTGGTAAATCTTCATTACTATCAAATTTTGGCGGGAGGAAGAACAATGCTGTTTTGTCAGGTGACCAAGTTTCTCTTTCTTTAGCCATCTGATGACCCATGTGTTTGAACCTGTTTCGTGTGTGTTTGAACTCTTCACTTTTATTTGATGTGTAATCAAGGGCTTGGGTAGAAGATCCGATGACTTCGCCTGAAAGAAAAGAAAAATAAAAGTAACATCAAAAGATATCTAACCGATGCATACAAAATTTTACATTCCATGCACGCTTTGGGTTTTATCTGAACATAATATTATCGATTCGTACACGGTAGAAAAAAATTGACACATGTAACCTACAAATTGACCTGATTAACGGCAACACAAACACTTACACCGGTATAAGGCCTACTGATAAAGCTGTGACCTTAACTTAAGAGAATTTTAACATAGTTGTCTGGATTTAAGACCTTTGGCCGACGTCCTATAAAATGCAGTGATGTAATCTAACCACACATGGGGTTTATTTGCCTTTCCACTATTAAATGGCAATCCCTACATCTAACAGATTATATTCTCCAATCATAAATAATGTGATTGAACAAAAATATGCAAATTTAAAGAACAACATAAATTATACCGAAAAATGCCTCATTGTAGAATATAAGAATCTTTCACAGGTTGCACGTGCAGATGGGAATATCTGGCTCGAGGGTAACTGTTTTGGCGGTAACGAGGCTCTGCCGAGTTACCGCGAAAACCGTTACCCGAGAGCCGGATATTCTCATCTGCACGTGCAGCCAGTGATAGATTCTTTTTCTTGCATTCCATTTCCTACCAAAAACAGCAGAAATAATATATAATTAATGACTTATATCTACGCGCTATTTTCTTGTGGTAATGTACGAATTTACACATTCATTCATAAAAGTAGCTCGTTCTGACGTCATTAAGTCGTCTTACACCACGAGGTGTAAGATGAGATTTTCCAGCACTGGTAAAAATTGCAGAGATCCTGATCTTGTATGTAAGAAAACACTATCAACATTGAGGCCTTCTGTAATAAATCGCTATCCATACCAGAGCCCTTTGAGTCGTTATGTGATAAGCTTAAACAGGCATTCCATGTCAGGAGCACCTACCGTGATCTGTTTAAAATTACTAATATTTAATATAAAAATACACTCGATAGCAAACACTATCTTACCAGCTTCTTCGTTTAAATATTCCGCTAATTCCGATTCCTTCCGGCTGCGGGGTTTAGTCGTGCTCCTTCTGCTAAAATTAGCTAACATTTTGCTTAATGTCATCACGGTATTTGTACCTACGTTTTTTCAACCGGCATTTATTACTATATATTTACTTAGACCAAATGATTCACAACTTCAAATTAAAAAAAAACAGTCCTCGAAATGCATTAACTTCAATATTCTATTACATAATCTTAAACTTGGAGCTGCATTTTAACCACACTGTCGAACTAGTCACTTGTTAGGATGAAATTCCCCCTGGTGTATCAGGATTTATCTATATATTTAATTTTTAAAATCGATTCGATGAGATCACTGTGACTTTATCTTCCTGGTTCATAGGGCAGTTGCAATGGCATTTCAGTTGAAATCAGTATAAATACATCTACAGTAATTTTCCGCTTTTAAGACCACCCTCAATATAAAGACCTACCTCAATATTAAGACTAGACATTTCGGATCTAAATACTCATTTTTATAGTAAAAGGTATCGCTCATAAGACCGATTCATTATTAAGACCGCTTTTTACTGGTCCGAATGGTGGTCTGAATACAGGAACTTTACTATGCTATACTATGTTACATCTATATTAAATTTTTCTATTTATTTCGGGTTGGTTTTACGAAAATCGTGACCACGGAAAATGTATAACCTTGTCATTGTATAAGATGATGTGCTATGAATTGTTGGCCACTGAATTTTGTAAAGATATAACAAGGGGAAAATAAATGTTTCTGGACAAAAAGATGCAGAACTGTACCAAGTGATGTCGTTAGCCGGTTTGAATTCACAACTTTTTTATTTAGGTGATCTTTAACAGAAGTTCAAGTTGAAAAGCACTTACAAACTGCACGTGACGACAGACACTCTATAACCCTAGACTGCGCGTGTGGTTTTATATCAAGGAAGTGTCCTATATCATTGGTCTTTTTTTATAGATAACAAAGCATTGCAAAAATATTTTAAACATTTAGGAACACGTCTAAGACAACCCGAGAACCCGGATGTTCATTTTTCCACGTTTTCTCCATAAATTCAGTTTTCAATGGGAGAAAAAAAAGCTCGTAAATTAATTCGTGCCATTCGTAACTCTCTGTGCTAACATTAACATACATACATATAAGCTCATGATAAAGACATACCCTACTTTTAAGTTTGCCTTTTCATTATTAAAAATGAAAAGAAATCTCAATTGATGACCTACCTTTTTTACGTGCGGAGATAAATTAAGATTTACCCCGCTAAATTCATTAAATAGACTGGCATATCTAATCGACTGAATATTGAACAGTGTAGACTATGATAAAACTGTGCGAGTCTACTTGCTGATCGTGGTCTACATTGGTTACAAAGGCATAAATTCTTGTTGCTACGTGTATGTATTAGTTTAAGATTTAACTTAATAGTTTCAAAGACATAAACAAATATTTTCAAATTGTACCCGACAGGTAATATGATTATATAAATAAGTTCTCGTGTTAAATGATTCCCTATAATAGTGTCTGCTACCCTCTCGTGATTTAATTACTACGCATCCGAACTCCTGACTGCATTTTATTCAACGATAAACTATTTGGAGGCATTTATTATTTCGATTCTAACACGGTAATTATTGTCTTCGAAATTCCGTTGTTACTTATATAGACGGAAGGCGATCGGACTTGTTCGTCATTTACCACACGTGTTGCCTGTGGAACATTTTATCGTAAAATAACGTACAATAAATTCTTATTGCTGAGTGTGGATGGGGTTAAAACAAAAACAAATGTGCATGATTTTGAGGTATCGTATAACAATAGCAATATAATACGCAGTTTTCTTACATCCGTAGCTTAATATATGAGGACACGTATTAGATGCATGCCAGATGTGATGTGAAAAGGTGCCTTAAACGAACAATTGTAAATATGATAAAGCCGTACTTATTAACTGCGATAAGATATATGAGTGCACCTGCGAGATCTGATATCTCTAAAAATGTATACTTGAATTCGCCATACTGTCAACGACTTCAAACGTTTTAGATAATGGAACTATGATGCATGAGCTCTTGTATGAAGCTAAAGTTAGGAATTTAATTAACAATAATGTATTAGATAAAACATCGACCACTTTGCCGTATCCTAGCATGATTAAACGAGATTGTTCTTCGTCTGTCTCGTAATATTCATGTAATTAACTGTTCAAATACGACTTATTATAGTTTAGAAGTAGACTTCCCTGATACAGTTGATCTTGCATTCAAACTCTTTCCCCATATTATTCACTATGTGTCTACTTAAATGTAAAAAGTAATTTACTTAGTTACGGGGTTACCCGTAATGGGTGCCTAAAAATTAGTTTTAAAAGGTAATAATACTTTGTAAATGTTATTTTTATTAAAAAGAGGGAATTTAGTAGTTTGAAAGTTATTTGAGATACATCGTAATATTGTGTAAGTTCTACTACCGTTAGCGCAAACACATAATATACACTTTGACATGCCTGGGCATATGAACCTATAAGAATAAAGCGTGCAGTGACTGAGACCGGACTCCAAATGACTATCAAAACTGCTGAGAAATGCACTTCAGTAAACCCGCCAGTATGGTATAATTCGTTGCAAATAAATTGAATAATAGATTAAAGTTTGCTTTGAGGTAGGTTTAATTGTCCATACCAGTTCTAGGTCAGGTCCAATAACTATGCCTATCACTTGACACATTAATTTAAACTAGGTCATTACTTACTTCATATCATTGGCTTAAATAAATATATATCATTAATCAACGACTTGCACTTCCGCGTTCAGGTTATGTTATCAAGTTTCATTTATTTAAAGTCAGATGAAAACAGATAAAAATGCTTGACACCTTTCATGGTTTAAAGTGTCTTGACGTCTTCATTTCATTTTTGGGGGTTTGTCTGGGTTTTGTTCTACTTATGTTTCAAAACAAATGGGAAAGCACCTTGCACTTTCAAAAAAAAGAGCTATAATTTTTTAACAACGCGTTAAAAAATGTTAAATCATGCGCATTTTGGGGTTTAATCTCTACTGCAACGATATTTTTATTGCTACATTGTTTGCGACACTTATATCATTAAAGATTAACTCATAAATTTAAATAAAATGAAATATCAAATGTTGCTTCACTACTTTACTTACTTTTCGTATCTCAGAGTTTAACGCCCGTCAATGATATTTAAGTTATTTTACATACAGGCGAAAAGTTTACGCAACAATCATTTCTGGGGAGGATCCAGGCACCATTGAGTCATGTGACTCTTCAGAGCATTCTGGGGAAGGATCCAGGCACCTTTGAGGCATGTGTACAATTCTGTAAAAACGGACTAATAACATACTATGCATAAAGCTATCGTGCGATGCATACTAGTATACAGTGTAGTGACTAAGATAACACAGACAATGTAGAAACGATGACAGATTTTACTAAACCACTCAACAACGGAGATGACTGCATTTGCAGTACAGCGTCCGCCCTTCACACATACACGCACACTCGCATGCCCATGTCACTAGAATAAAGCAAAAAAGATTACCTGTAACGTAGTTAAGTTTGTTTAAGTCTCGAGTTAGCTTTGGTACAGAGACTTCTAGTATAGGCTTAGCAAGATTCTGCAGATCTTCTACTTTTATATTGTCATCTAGCTCTTCTTCTACCGCTTCTTTTGTCACGCCAATAAACACGTAATGCACGGAATCTCTGAGCAGATTTGCAGCCGGTAACTGGACAGCTTTTTCCCATAGAATGGACTTGATCTCCGACAGGGAGGAACGTCTGCAAGTTAAAGAACAGGGAAGGGCATTCCACGATGAAAGTATTTAAATCAATAGAAAATTAAATGCGAAAGTCACCGTCATTGCATTTGTTATATCAAGTCGTTGTATCACTTTGGAAATACACTTTATATGATACTTGAGGTGTGCCATGCATGATCTTTATATGCAAAGAATAAGCTTAGATAAAAGAGTTAGGATTAGCAGATTTATCTCGGTAATTTATGGTCACAAGGCCTGAGTGTTGGTTTCCAGACAATAAACCTCCTATCTACTAATGGACGTGAAATTATATAACAATCGATGAAAGATTTTTCCCGATTTATCTCGGTTTTTCTCGGGGTTTTCCGGTTTCTGACCTGGGCTTTTTCATGCAAATTCGGACTACTGTTGGACCTGCGGCAAACACGGTTCTATAATCTGATATCGAGCACTCAGCCGTGTATGTACTTTTAAATTATTGTAAAACAACGGTAAAAACCTAGGAACGCACGAAGGTTGTAGCACAAGGGTCAAATTCAGACTATGCCGAGTTACCGCGAAAACAGTTACCCGAGAGCCGGATATTCTCATCTGCACGTGCAGCCAGTGATAGATTCTTTTTCTTGCATACCATATTTGACTAATAGTAGCAGAAATAAAATCAAAGTAATGACTTATATTAACGCGCTATTTTCTTGTAGTAATGTATAAATTTACACATTCATTCATAAAAGTAGTTCTTTCTGACGTAATCAAGTCATCTTACATGTAAGATGAGATTTTTCAGCACTGGTAAAAACAGCAGATATCCCGATCTGGTATGCAAGAATTATAGTTCTACTATCTTATGTCCTACCTATGTCCATTTAAGTGCCAAGCAGATACCGTGACGTTGCAAATTTCACACATAACAATAACCGGTTTGCAACAGAAACAACCGGTTTGCAACCAGGAACAGACGTGAATAGGAAGTTTACGTTTCAAAAATTAATTTTGAAATCCAGGATAAATACCGATAAACTTTTTTATTGTCAAACGACACGATTTATTGAAATATAAGAGGTAGCGATAATGTAAGACGAGAATATGCTATAAATTTCACGATAAAAAAACAGTAGGTAGACACTTATCTTCTATGTTTTTATACACAGTATAACATCAACTATTTACAGCGCGGTTTTAGGACCTTTATCGATGAATTTAATAAAAAGCCGTATTTAGGCACTTACGACTTTTACCACTTATCAACTTTTGATTTCGTTATCTGACATTATACCATTTGTCAATATAAACCCTGTTAAATATATACTAAACGAAACTTCTAACGCACCACCTGCAAATTTCCTTCTTTATTTAATTATCAATCCTTCCAGTATCTGCCAGCTTACTTTTAGCTGCTATCATGTCTTACATTTTTGAAGACACTGGGTAGATACTTCCGTTACATGACTTTCAAAATGATCGAATGGTACAAATCATGTGACTGAGAATTTTAAGTTAACATTTTAACCGCCGTATATTTAACGTGGGTTATTGCCTTGGTGCTCTTCCTTGGAAAACCCACTTTTAAATTCTCTTCCATATGATATTTGTACCACTCAATCATTTTGAAATTCATGTTACAGAAGTATCTACCATATGTCTTCATAAATGCAAGACATGATAGTTTTTGTGCATCGATAGCTAAAAATAAGCTGAAAGAAATTTAGACTCCCGATAATTAAATCAAGAAGGAAAATGTGCAGGTGTTGCGTTAGAAGTTTCGTTTAGTATATATTTAATAGGGTTTATATTGACAAAAGGTATAATGTCAGATAACGAAATCAAAAGTTGACCCAGCAAGACACAGTGAAAACAGAAAAGATATGACTGTATACATACGACTTGCTATCGGATATTGAAGCTGATTCAATAGTTACAGATCTAGCCAACATTTGCTTAAATTAGATTTATGACCACATCTATTAAATGTTTATTTTCGAGATATGCTCGATGTAATTTGCATAAATTTTTTGTATTTATTTTAAAAACTTATGTTGAATTCGTTTGTTTTCAAAGGTGTAATGATTCTAAATTTAGTTTATCGTTTTGAAGTCTCAATGTGCATGCACTATTGGGCATTTCTACTTTTTTAAAGGAGAATGGATTTGAAAATTGCCCTAACTGTACTTCGATGATGAAAGTGCTGGCAAAGGGGTTCGGGGACCAGAGTGAGGGGGAAACGTTTCCATGTAGAACGTGTTTGTAGATTTTGTCCCTGTGTTGCGAATTTAGCACCTCTATGCTCAGAACTTTAAATAAAGTTATACAGAAAGGTTCCGGTAATAAGACAACCTTTCCGGCCGACATAAAGTCGTCTTAAAATCGAAATGGTCTTTTTATCGAGACCTTTTTACCAAAAACATAAAAATAAAAATGGTCATTTGGTTCCGAAATGTTAGGTCTTAATAGCGAGGGCGGTCTTAATATTGGGTGGTCTTAAAAGCGGCTCTTTACTGTACCCCTATTTTCTAAACTGATTGTAATTATTGTTGTTCTATTTTCCGTATATATTTAGTTTCTTTACACAAATTTTAGGGTTGATATGACCGTTGTGGCCACGATTACATTAGTGAAATACGTTACTTATCTGAAATTGATTTCACCTGATGCTAATAATTGACCGTCGTTTTAAGTTCATTTCAGGGCCCAGTTACAAATTTTTTCAGGACTTAGCACATGCTATGCTAATAATATTAAAACGATAACTTAATTCTTGATGAAACTTCAGTAGAATTAATTATGTTTATCGCTGTAATTGCTTCACGCCCCACCATCTCCTTATTCGCCTTTGTCCAAATGTTTCGACCACCTAAGACAGCAGAGTTTTATATTTGAATATTTCATCATAAAAAGCGTTTAACTTAACTGGTTAATATAACAGGAAGAATGTGATGTATATACCTGTCACAACTTAGGGACACCATGAAACCATTTGGAAGCAAGAAATCCACATCTTCAAACCCAGAATCCCTTAATTCCTGCCCCGTACAAACAGTCCCTGCTTCCATATTTTCCCTGAAAAAGGTAAATTGTCAAGTCAGTGGATTCAACTACATTTATACATGTATTTATTAAATTCCATCAGTTTTTTTTTCTAGTGTTTAACTTCCCGTTTCGGCAACAGTTTTTCAGTTTATATTTTCTGACGGGAAGTTTACCTAACCGGCGTCCCGGCGAAGGACAAAGACTCAATTTCCATCTCCAACTATCATACAGTAACCGCCATGTTAGCGGCGAGCCTTCGACATGTGAGTCTCCGTTTTCACTATTAAATGTATACTAGTTTATTTAACCTCGATTGGAAACAAGTTCTTACAATTTATATTAATCGTTCTCGAGACTCATTGCAGATGGACTCAACCTCGACGAGAGAGATGCAATGTGGTTCTATATGTGTCTTGCCTCAGGACATTGCCACTTCAGGGGCACGGGGTGCGGGATCAAATCCGGGACCCTCCGACCCCGAAGCGAACGCGCTACTACTGCACCAAGGCGGCTCTTAACCACCAAAACCATTTGGTGGGTCTAGATTCAATCACTATCTCAAAACTCACTCAAAGACGTTATCAGCATTTCAGATTTTTGCGTATTATTAAATTTTGCTTTGTCCTTCATTTTCATTCACATTAATAAGATTTATTCCCAATACATAAATACATAATTCATAATACACGAATTTAATAATAGCACTGTTATAAATAAAAAGATTTTAAAAAGATTGCTGATTGCATTTTGCACGTTTGTGTGACCAATAGCTAATAGCTAATAATGACTTGACAGTAAAACCCCCTTTACAGTATCAAATAACATTGTTTATTTGCTGATAAAAATATTAAAACAATTGCAAGTAGTAAATACATGTATTGCAATACTCGGGTGATTTCAAAATCCGATGCACTTTAAAAAAAAATATCTTAAACGTTCTTTATTCTGGTGCATTACTGACACGCCATCGTTAATTTTGTAAAAACATAAAAACTGAAACATAAACTTAAGTATATGTATGAATTTTATCAACGTATTTGAGCTATTTAAATTAAAATAGTAAAATTGTTCTATTGTAGTTTCGCTTTTGTACTTAATATCACAAAACATATGTAAGCATATAAGAGAAAGACACATTGAAGTATTAAAATAGTGGTACCTCCGCTACTGCTACTTGATTTATCCTCATATTAATACATGTTTTGTATTATTATTATTGTTGTTGTTGTTGTTAAAAGTAGTTTAAAATCTTTTCGTTGTTAACTCAATAGAATAATACAAAATGTATATATGCCATGCCGCTATATGATGAATAATTTATGACATTTTCTGGCAGTGGCTACCGAAAAGAAGCAAGGGTTCTAAATTAACATTGACTACCAGTCCTGTACCTTATTTCAGTTAATACTTTCATGATATAGTTAAGTGTTTATGCAACCATTGATAATTTATGACAAAACACTTCAAGTTTGATTGTATTTTGCAGATAAAAATACAATGCAAATATTAATACCGATCAACTTCTCTTCCAAAATGACATATTGTGTCTTAACAGGGGGTATAAACACTTGAAACTATATTAATAATGTTAACATCTGAAACCTTGAAAGGGAATACGAGTTTTCTGTATCAAATATTGTTGTTCGCAGACGTAACATTAATTTATATTGATACGTTTTAAATAATACACTTTTAAATAAAAGATGAATAAATGAAAATAAAATTGTAATAAAAATTAATTAATGTTTACATTATTGTGCTGATGATCTTTAGAAAATCCTGTTACTATGGTAACAAAATCAAAGGAAAACTTATACTTACGATTTCAGTTGTGTGTCTTCAGCAGTATTGAAACTCCATCACCAATAAAGGCTTAAATAGCAACAATTATGTAATCTGCGTAATTGCTAAATATCTTGTAAATGAATTTGACCAATCACGATCTAATCTCAGTTAACTTCTCAACTTCCTCATGCAAAAACTTCTTTAAATAATAAACTAATATTTTTGGTTTCCTTACATACATTTTTGTATGAAGTCATGATACATCTGTATACTATCGACGTATTGTATTGCATCTTTGATACGTATAACCTGATAATTGTTATTTTATCTTGGCCTATCAACAGGTAGTTGTATTACATGATAACCTTAGCAAGTGAATGAGGTATTGTAGTGCATAACAAAATACCCTTTAAGTCACAGGTTCAGATATATAAAACTATTAGAAGATTTTGAGCACCCAGTGCAACCTTGACATTGAAGCTCGGGAGCTGAGGCTTTGTAGAATTTCATAGCGATGTAGTACCATTTCTTCGATTTTAAATCAAACATTTTTGTTTCGTTGAGCTCTTCATACTCGCAAGATTTTTTTTACTGTGAAGGTTACTTACACATGATATAATACGATATTATTTATTTATCTATATTTGTTTTTAGCATCAGACTGTCATAATGTGACAGTTATTTAGATTACGCATTGCTCTAACTTTTAAACCAATCGCGTATTGAGGATATGGTCGTGTGACCCTTTCATGCTGCAGAGCATGATCGCGGAAAAATTTCCAAGTTTGATGTTTGGCTTATATCATGAAAGTTTTGCTCTGAAATTTGTGCTTAAATGTATTAAATGTTTAGAAAACGTTTCAAAGCTCCATATTACACGCAACAAAGAAAATACATCTTGGCGCCAAACGATGTTATTCAGGCCAATAGACTTTGCTGCATATTTCGGAAGAACAATTTTGGAATAGAATTTACAAATGTATAAAAGAGCATTTTGATTAAACAAATGTTTACTAATTCTTCTGCAGATAATAGATAATGTTAACAGCGTGTTTACAAATATATAAGTTAATTGTATACTGAAAGAAAACTGTGTTTTTTGTCTGTATTAGTATGTAGTTTTTGGAATGTATTTGGAAGGTAATTATGTAATAATCTAGCTGCCTTAGAGTTTGCAATCTACAATCATTGGAACCTTTTTATACGCTAAGCAATACAGTGCAGTAAAATCAAAGTAAAATCTCCCTAACAGTTCATGTACAATCAGTTTGATGTAAAAATATAGTTTTGACACTTTATTTTTAAACTAGTGTAAATTAAATAAACAAGTAATATTGAACATAAACAAATGCGTATATCAGATGGGAAAGTCTGATCTAAATATAGATAATACGCGTGTTATTTTGGAAAAAAAATAGCTTGACTCTCATGTTCTAAAAATAGAAACGATATTTTCAAAGTCGGTCTATATTTAGACTTCAGCTCAACACGTGCATTTACTCACTATCTCAACGTAAATATAAGGTCGTCGCGAATGTGACAAGAGGCCGCCTCAAAAAAGATGAACTGCTTGTCCTCTTATTAATAAAAATACTGTGCGCAGAAATAAAATTGTTGCGTTTATTGCGACCAGCAATGTTCGCAATATGTGGCGGCTTACTATTGGCCAACATTTGATTGCGGAATTAAGTTACATTGTATTATGCAATACTCATTTACTGTGTTTTTCATTATAACATGCATAATACTAGTAGTTACAGAAAAATGTATATTTCTCTTTATAATATGTATGTATTGTTTGCATATTTTGTTGATCATGGTAAATGTTCGTGCATTATGTATCTTGATACATACACATTTTTCAAGTAACTTGTCATTTATTAAATGACATTCATGTATTTCATTTCAATATGACTATGTGTTTTCTTTATTCCTTGCAATCAAACACAGAATAACCCTAACAAGTATTCGGCAGACACACGGACCTATATACACAGACATAAACAAATTTATCGCTGAATGTTTCTCCTAATAGAGTGTTTAGTAAAGTAGTGAATATACACAATACCCGGACCAATGAGCCTATGTTAGATGTAAATAATTTTCATAGTGAAATGTACATCATGTGCTGAAATGAGAAGGGTAAATTTCATTTTAAAAAATATATTTATTTATCTAAGTCTCTTCCATCTACATCCATATAGATTACATTGACAAATACATTTAAACATGCTTAATGGTCATTGTAGTCAGAATTATTAGACACTATTCATCTAATCAATTTTGCACAATTATGATATATGTAAAGAAACTGTGCACCTGTTTAAGAAATTAATGTTCTATCCTTTGTGCAAGAAATATTGGCAAATTTGGTATCAAAATGTTTGAAAATCTTTTCTTTACTCGAAGCCTTATTTTGGAATGAAATTCAGGTAATTATTAGTGCATTGTTTTACGCTTGAATGAAATAGGGGTTAAAAGTAAAAGTTGTAAATCTGACCAACACGATGTCTCCTAGACCGTAACGGATTTGCATTGGCCCGAAGCCGGTTTAGAACCGTTTGCCTACTTATTCCCTGCTATACTGCAGTGCTTGTTGCAGTTTTGAACCTGTGACGTAAGTGCGTCAACGTCATGTATCTATCCTGACGTGCCGTTGTCACCTTCGGCCTGCCGGATCGTGGAAGGTCTCTAACGCTTCCATTTTGACGGTAACGTTGTTGAAGGTTCATGATTGTATTTCTGTGGCAGTTAAACTGCCTAGTGACGTCAGAGACGCTGACGCCGGATGCAAGTTGCAGAAATGCATGAGTTCGTTAATGAGTGAAATTCAAATGTACTGTGATTTAATTATTGCATAGCCAGTAAAGATATCGGTCAGTGACAATCTGTACTTGTAAACATGTTGCACGGGTAGCACGTGCAAAAAGTTGCATAATAGCCTTCAGTCAGTTTGAAAGGCATCCACGTGCTTAAATATTGGGTAAATTAGTGCAATGTATGGAAAATTATTTTGTTACTCGTGATAGTTAAATCTATCTTTTTAAACTAAGTAACGAAAACGTGACGCTCAATATAAAAGTGCACAGTTTCTTTTTGGTGTCAATATGCATTGACTCATACACATGATAAAGCAAGTAGAACCAGTGTTAATCTTACAGATAAGATTTGTACAAGACTATATGTGCTTATACAAGTTAAATCCGCCATAAAATAATCCTTAAAATTTGACCTTGAATGGACATGCAATTGCTGAAGTTTCAAAAGATTTCTATAACACCTTGTACCTCACATCAGATGTGAAATACGCTGATAAATAGTCAGGTGCTGAGAAAACCAAACCCAAATGACAATATACCTTGTATCTGAAGAAAATCTGAATATGAGTAATGCAAAAATTCATTAGTTGACGTTATAGTTTTATGCCACATTCTTGTTGTTTATTTGTAGCAATAGATATAAAGTACTTTTAAACATTTCAGAATTCTGTAGGTAAATATCTGTCATTGAGGTTGGCCCTCTCACAACATGCCATGATGGCTAATATATTTAAACTATATCTCACACTTTAGTGACAAATCTTGTAACAGTAGATATTTAGGATTATAACCACTGTTTTTGTTAACATAAGAGAATAAAGACTATCTGTATGCAAATTCAACACGCCTTTTAAAAATACTATAAGGTTTTGGCAGACAACCGAACTAGATTCCCATCAGAAAAAATGTTTTCAAATTTTCGTTCTTCTGGCATAATTGGAAAGTCAATTACTATATCTGCAGCCTTTTCGAAACATATTTTCTCGTAAATCATCATATAAATGACATCTCATTATAACATGAAACTCTGTTTCCACCTGGTCATTACAGAAGGGACATAACCTTTGCTCAACTGGCAACCTTCCATACCGTCCAGTTTCAAGACGAATGGATGCAGTACCACATCTAAAATTAGAAAAAAAGCTTCCCTTGAGACCGTCGCATTTTTAGCTTACAATAGTCCTCCACTGAGTAACCGTTCTTAAATTTACTATATGTTCAGAGTTTATTCCCTCTATTTTTACTTGGGCCAACAATATCATTTATCACTCTTTCCCATGATAAGACATAATCATTCATACATGCTTTAAGACTGTATCTACAAATATTTTCTTTGACACAGTTATGTTCCTAGTTATATCAGTACAGCCACATGTATTAAGGATCTGTATGACCCTATAACTCCAATTTTTACACCAACTTTTTCAATACAGTTCTTGAAAATTTTACGATTAACTCTGGTTGCAGGCATTTTAGAATCTCTAAACAAATAGGTAGAAACATGAAATTCTGTTTCCACTTGGTCATTTACATGTACATTTGCAGAAAATTATGAATAAATGCCATTGGCAATGAATGTTATGACAGGTGGGCGACTTTGATATGCAAATTGTTCGATATCAGATTGATCAGTGTTACTGTAGGATTAAGCTGGTATTAATTATGCAATTTTAATAATAGGTATTGTTTCAGAAATGTGGCCTACGATGGTCAGCTGAAACAAAATGTTAATTAACTAACGCCAAAACAAGGGACGGTCAATATGTCTCCTTTTGCTTTTGGGTAAAAAAATTACAAATCAATAAGTTTATCAAATATGACTTACACCTTTTTTAGTCTACGTTTTTTTCTTTTTCTGTGAGGCCACTGTTTTGAAAACGATTAATTTAAATCAATTCTAGTTTCAGACTGAATTCTTCGTAGTTTTGAATTAAAGTAAGCACGGGTAAGATATGAAGAAGTGGTATATGAAAAACAATTATCATCCCTCGCTATTTGCAACTGTAACGAAGAAATATTTTGATTAGCAGAAACTGATTTTCATCTTCAATTCCGGCATATCTTACAATCTCACTATGTGATAATAAATGCAATCCAGTAACTGTAGTTCACATAAAGGTTATCCTGGGAGGTCCTATAAAAGCAGGATTATTCCATCGCTTCTCAAAGCTTTCTACACAGTCACTCCTTAAATATGTATTCAACTATAGTGTTCGTTGCTATAACACTACCCTCTGTTTTGGGCCATGGCTTTTTAGCTAACCCACCAGCAAGAAATAGCATGTGGAGAGACGGATTTGAAACACCGAAAAATTACAATGATATGGGGCTAAACTGTGGAGGAGCTTCGGTAAGTTTAGAGCTTCGTAAATATTGTCATATAAACCGCATTTGATATTGACGAGCCAGTGAACACAAAATGATTCGTTGTCGGCATCAGCAAATACAAGTTAAGATATGAAATTTTATGTCACTTATGTCGCTTAAATCAATCTTTATTTATTCAAGTCCCAGGAGCACTTTAGATGCAACTTATTTTACCAGGACATAAGTTAAACCGGCAAAATAAACTGTTATTTTGGAATCATTATGTTGCTTTTAGATCATAAGAACCTGCTTTGTATATAGCACAGTACTTTTTTCAATGGCATTGCAAAACATAAGAAACGCTTCCCGACAAAGCTCTTCGTGGAAGAAGCGACACAATATGGAAGAAAATATCATGTCGTTATTATGTCATTACTGTTTTAGATTACATAGAGTACAGCTCTATCATTACTCTATCCATAAATTCACTTTTCCATTTATGACTATTTAAAGTGCTCCGGAGACTTTCAACTTTTGAATTTCTAATATTTAAGAACCAATGGGATGGAAACGGTGGAAGATGTGGACTTTGTGGTGATTCCTACGGGGCGGCAATGCCACGTGACCATGAGGCGGGAGGGAGATTTGTCCCGACAGACAGGCCGATAAGTAGATGCTACGATACTAAAAGTCACGTGATTGACATTACCGTCAGAGTGACAGCCTATCATAAAGGTATGTATGACATTATATGAAAAATATTGACCGATGCTGAGGTGAATATCCAGATCGATGGACCCGGTGATAAGTACTTAGCTCATTATGACAAACACATAGAAATGTGTCGTATGTTATAAGTGTTTCAATAAATGAGAAATAAGCGACGTGTTTTTACAAACATAATACGTCATGAATGAAGTCAATAAGGTATACAGAAATCGTGTGGAAGGTCTTCATAACATTGCATATAATTGCATACTTTTTTCTTGCGGAAATATTGACTTACGGTGTCACAGAAGTCAACTACATTTTGAAAAGTATGAAAACGCTGCAAGTTTGCCCGTCTCAGGACAACATAATGTTGCTATGACGACTCGACAATATACATTTTTAATGCAGAAAGCTAAGAACGAAACAGTGTATTTAATTTACTATAAAGTATTTACAGTCAAAATTTTGTCAACGTAAATCGTTTATTAAAAGATGTGTTATTTTTCTCCGGAAAGTTTTCGAACAACTTTCATACTGTCTGTTGTCCAATGAAATAAAATATCCACGTCCATGTATTATCACTTTCTATCGGAAATTGGCTCCCAACATAAACGACTGTGTTTTTCTAATCCTATTTTGATTTTATTCGTAGGATATTTCGAGTTTCGGCTTTGTGAGAACAACGATATGTCACGAGATCCTGGGCAAGCGTGTTTAGACAACGGGCACCTGTTGAACATCGCGGGAATTCCCGGCCTCACGCGCTATGACATCAACGAGGACAAGAGGGAATACTACGACTTCCAGCTGGATATGCCGATGGGTGTTGTTTGTACGCAATGTATTCTGCAGTGGAAGTATAATACAGGTATAAAATTACTGCAAGAAATATCAACTCTTACACTGCTGGTAGCACGTGATTCTATGTGACCAGTGTAGACCATGATCAGCCATCACATTCGTGCAGTCTGATCATGATATACACTGTTTGCTATTTATTTCAGGAACCACCCTTTCGAACAATTAATGGCACTGGCCAAACTGATAGATGAACAGGTCTATTTTAGAAATTTAGCAGGGTACACATCATATATTATTATACCTCATGTGCGTTTCCCTATATAAAATTCCCATACCGCATCGGTGAATAAAAAATGATGTTACCCATGTAACACCATGATGTTACACCCCTGTAGGTCTAAAAATAGATTATTTTTCGGTATTATAATAAAATAAATATCACATGCACTTAAGGGTGACAGCAGATATTGTGAATCCTTGAAAGTAATGTCAATCTCGGCTTCGCCTCAGTAAACATAACTTTCAAGGGTTCACAATATCTGCTATCACCCTCAAGTGCATGTGATATTTATATAATATTACAAAAACCCATTCAGATGATAGGAGTGACCAAGTTTACTGTTTGATATAATGAGTTCGAAACTTACGGTGGTACCCTTTGTAAGTTCTCTTCAGGCTACTTATAATCTGAAACATCCAAGAACTGTTTATTATTTATATCTTTACAGTTAACTTCAAAGGTTACTTACCTGTTTCCTAATCTACCTGCAAAGTGCACCCAACTATTTCCCGTGTTCACTACCACAGTTGTTTGTCCGCTCCGTGGTCGAGTGGTTAGAGTCGCTGACTTGAAATCATTGTAACCTCTCATAGATTGAGGGCAATGGGTTCAAGCCCTGCTACCAACCATGTCTCTTCATGTGAGAAAGTCTAGCACTGCTTCTTCCCAGGAACGATTGTTAGGTAAAAACTGCCCACCTGTTAAAATGACCAAAATAAAAGCCCACGGTTGGAACCGGCGTTAAACTCCTACAACAGGCAGACGCTTCCTTTTGCATTTTGCAAGTCCTTTATTCTATATGTATTTTAGACCCTGTCACTATTTTATTGTCTCAGGAAACAGCTGGGGGTGCGATGACGAAGGGTGTGGTATTGGTCTAGGACCACAGGAACAGTTTATCAACTGTGCCGATATTGCCATTGTCCCGGATTGCGATGATTCGTCTATGACAACAGGTAGGCCTAGTTAATTTTCATGAATACTAATGAACAAGGGTTTCTGCTAATAAAAATTGCTTCAAAGCCTACAGCAGACGACATGTGCTCCCTAAGACTGGAATGATAACGCTTTGGTGCGCACAAGTAGGTAACGCCCACTTGACTTCGACGCATGCGCTGTGTATGCAAAAACCCACATACTTTGTCAAATACAGTGATGCGGATACTTGATTATCGTTACAGACCGGTAGGACATTTTCGGCGCTCGCTTTTGACTGAAGGTTGAAGTTAAAGTTGGTAGCTTTATAACAGCCAATGAAATGACAAGTAGAATTTATTACATTTTTTTAATTGAGACATTTACTCTGTAAGGCACCTTTTAATTGGAAAATAGTTAAAATACCAAATGAAAATACTCTTGCGTTTTCAGTCTTTCTTGAATGGTTTATAATGTTAGTACGTAAATATTAAGAGTAATTACATTGTCTCGACCAGTGAATAATGGTCAGTTTTTCAGGTGACATATTTAATAAGAAAAATAGATATCAATTTTGTTTTCCTAGGGTACATGTCACGGTACGGACTGAAGTACAATTGGGGAAAAAAGCGGAAGCGGCGGTTAGCTCAGTCGGAAGAGCATTCGCTATTACAACCATGTAAGCGAAGGGTACTGGTTTCGCGTCCCTGTCGGGGTGCATACTTTTTCTCACCCTGTGACAATAAGCGCCTTCTGACTGCATAAATATTAAACTCGACAGGATTTTTTACTATAACATTTAGATACCAGTCGCTTTCATATACTCAAAATTGCGCAATCTTTTTTAAAGAGAGTTCTTGTTCATTACAACTCTTTTGTTTAACACTTCCGGCTTCTTATGTTACAATTTCGGACACACAATCTGGCATGTATTCGTCCATACGCGCGCGTATATTCTCTTTATTTAACAGTTATTGTCACGAAAAAAAGATCACAATGTTATTACATGTAATCAAACAAAGTTGTAAAAATGCCTTCCTGCTTTAGATATAAAAACTTCAGATCGTGTTGAAAACACTTACTTCCGTACATCTAAAGTTACAGATGACGTTAATAGAATTCTCCTCTAGTGTAATCAAGAGCCGACAACTCTTTGTAGTCATGGTTCATTATAGCAGTTTCCAAAATTATTATTAAAGTCCTATATATAAACGCTTCAGAATCTCATGAACTAGTTGTGAAATGCATGACTGATTCAAGAATAGCCCACTGCAACATCTTTGTATTATACACGTATCACAGGGTACGCCCCTCGAACGATTCCATGTAGTAAAAGACTAACTTTAATCGTAAGTCTTGAGCAGTTATACGGGGCTGATCCAAAAGTTATGTCACACCAGTTGGACATCGCTTCAAAATTGACAAACGAACGTGAAAATGTGCATAAACATAACACAATGGATTGCCAACAAATATGCCAAATAGCACATGCATATTTAAAAGATTCGCCATTATACGAGCATATACATACAGTAAATATATATTTGTGTACATTTCATTTCTCACTGCCTATTTAATGAGGCATATACGACAAAGTTCACGTAAAGCAAGTTTGATTTATTAGGTTTTTTTTCGGGGATGTCATTTGGGAGGAGGGACGTGCGATAACGTAATTGGGATGTTGGATCTATCATTGCTAGCTCTTTCCACGTACACAGTTTGGGTCATGTTTCTACTAATAAAATACATGACTTTTTGACCAAGACAGTATTGTATGCAATATGTCTGTTATTTGTAAATTTGAAAATGGCAATCAAGCTGCCAAGGGAAGTAACTATTTAAACTCATTTATCTCTACTACAGAAAGTGTGACGGATGATACCGATAGCGAATCGGGAACCAGTTTCCCGCCAACAGGTGGATTTACCTCTCAGGGACCAACAGTCACTGGTGGCGGAACATCCGGTGCTCCTACAGTCGGACCCACCGGTGGTCCTGCGTTTGTGTGCTATGCTATTGGAGAATGGGTTAATAAGCCGTACATGGACGGATGGTGCATGTTCCACTGCCTTAATCCCGCGTTGGACTTTTGTCCAGCCACACACTGTCGTTGTGAAGGTGGCCAAACAGCCAGAGTGTGGTAAACATACTGGCCATAGTATGTTTGAATGTGACGTCATATTGGCCATAGTGACGCTATTTAAAAAACTGATTTTTCATCAACTATTATGTTCAAAATAACACGATGAGCACTATTTCCGTTCTTGTTTTCTTTCCCTACATACGGAACCATTTTCTTTTATGATTATTATAGACTGGTAAAACACTTTTATGTAATCAAAGCGTCAAATTTCTTTTCATTTTTGTGTTATATTTGTTATACACAATCCGTGTGGGGCATGCTTGTCCATCCCGTCAGCTCCCTATTTGAGTTTATTTTTAAATCATCGACTACTCAACATACGTTGATCAATGATATGACCGAAGAAAAAAGTATATATACGAGGGGATAAGTTACGCTGTTTTTCAAATGACAGTCAACAACAAACATATTTAAGGCAACACGTTTATTCTGTACATAAAATGCCTCTGAGTCAATGGTTTTTTCCCCAAGCAATATAACATGATGATATTTCATTTCCGATAAACACTTGTTGATGACTTTATGTCTGTATGAATTCTGGAATATTTGTTTCAATATCAAGATGACTTGTTTCTTCCTGTAAGTAGAAAAAAAGCGACGTAAGTTACGTAACAAGCACACGTAGTGGTAGAGAGATACAGCGACGAACTACTAACACGTAGGCCAGTGACAAATTTTAACATATTCAAAACAAGTCAAAACTTAATTTTGATAAGCACTTATCTATAATTACTGACTACTACTGAAATGTTACTGTAAATTTGGTAAATTTCGCGTATCGAAAATTTCGCGATTTGTAAGCAGAATAACTTATCGCGAAAAGAGAATTCTCTCATACTAAATCTATGTGAAATGAATCTTTCGCGAGACTTTTTTTAATTAGCGAATTTGGAACTTCGCGAAAATAGCAAAAATTAAATAATCGCGGATATTACCTAACTTACAGTATTCGCCTTCAGTCTGCACAATATCATTTTTCTAAAATTTACACCTGTGTAACCTGATGTTTCGACGAGGAAATTATATTTAAATATGTATTGCAAATGTTTAGTAGAAACGAATAGGCAGTTACCTTTTTCTTTTTTCTTTTTGTCATTGTCTGTCTTGCGGCGTTTGGATTTTTTCTTCTTTTTATCTTTTGATGATCTTCTCTTACAAGAAAGGTATCCCTTTTTACAACGACTGGAAAAATTCAGTACTGTATATTTAGTACAAATAAAACAAAAATATCAAGTTACATATGTACTTTATACGAAAAGTTGAACAAACAATCATAATTTTATGACTTTCATGATCGGCAGACTCGATATTGATGTTGTTCAAGGAAATAAAACATTCAGTTTCAAAAGCTGAGAAGAGTTAAATAAAAACATAAAAGTAAATAAACCCGTACATACGAGAATAAAATTCATACGTATGAAAATAAACGCGTTTTTATTCTCGTGCGTACGCATTTAATTCTCGTATGTTCGCGTTTTTATCTCCTTTTTTCCATTTTTATTTGACTCTTGTCGGCTTTCGTAGATTATGACTGAAACTAGACCTAAGTTCATCACTAGCAAGTTCTTAAACATTTCGTATCTTCCTGCCGAACACACTAATACACGATGTGGAATTTTAGTGTTGCCATGTGTTTAATTGGTAGAAATCAGTTACCATAGTTTTTTAACAGAAAGAACTTACCAATGTTTATTTTTCAATGTTATTTTTGCGCCGTCTAATAACACTACATTATCAACTTTGCATGTTTGTCTTTCTTTCAATGCAGAAGAAAGAACAAGTTCTACTTCACCGGGAGAATCTAGAATTGAAATAAGATTTTGTTTTTCATATACATTTTTAAAGACAATTTTTATGACAATAACCAACAAATACAGAAACTTATCCGGTGATTTTTCATATTAATAACCTTTATTTTTAAGAACGTAAAAAATGATACTCTGATTTTGTTTCAAAATACAGAGAAATCTGTCATATCAGCACCTTTCGAGATCACATGATCTTTCCAAATAAACCAGGTTTTCCATATACAATTCTGATACTGGGACCAAGGCGCTGTGCCGGACAACACGGTGTCGGATAAGTCGGTTTTCCAGTACAACTAGATGCCGGATAAGTCAGTTTTCCAGTACAACTAGATGTCGATTCAGTTTCCAGTAACTAGATACATAAGTCAGTTTTCCAGTACAGCTAGATGACGGATAAGTCAGTTTTCCAGTACAACTAGATGCCGGATAAGTCAGTTTTTCCAGTACAACTAGATGTCGGATAAGTCAGTTTTCAAGTACAGCTAGATGCCGGATAAGTCAATTTTATATTACAACTAAGTGGCGGATAAGGCAGTGTTCTATTACAACAAGGTGTCGGATAAGGCAGGTTGCCATTACATCAAGGTGCCGGATATGAAAGGTTTTACTGTATAACTTAAGTACATGTTCTCTATTGTTGCATCATCGATGACAGGCCTGTAAAACAAAACTATAAGCTTCTTACATTTTTCGCCTGTCTGCTTTACGCAATATCCACTGTTTGGTAGTCCTTTTTTAGGGTCTCCGGGGTCAGTCACATGACAAAAATATCCTTGGGGACAGAGCAAAGGATCCTCATCTGAGTCTGCAGGGCTGGTACTACATTCTTCAAACGTTACTGAAATTTAAACAAACACCTACAATGTATATGGGCTTTCATACTGATTAACTCAAGTTTATTAGTTTTATGATTGTTAAACGGACGGAAAATTCAGTGCAACCAATTCTCACTATAGATAAAGAACAATCTCATTTTGTTACATAAAACTTAGCTATTTCAAAACCAGACTTTCACACAATTTGGACCACTACCATTTCGGACGATTACAATGTATGATTTACCATCATCTATTAAATGACAACTGTTACAGTACGTATTTTGTTTCTCTCAGTGATATTTCTACATGTTTTATATTAGTAAACTGATATTTCTGACTAGGGTCAATCAGATTTTGTAAATGTCCCCAACGCGAAAACACGTCTTGGCTTCGAACGGGCATATAGGAATCTACAGATGAACCTGTGTTAATGGCCGCTCAAATACAGTCGTCATCTGTCTTAACTGGTCAGTACTGATCATTTTACAACAGAAGCGTGCATTTAAGCCGTCGACCGCTTTAAGTGGTCATCTTCACGTGTATTCTTCTCAGGAAGGTTTGACAACTCTTTTTCTGACCTAGAAACAACTAATGGTAAATTGTGTTAACTTCCTTAAACGCGCGGTGTACGTAAAATGATATCATTTACAGTTTAGAGCAAATGTACCCACCCGGTACTTTGAAAAAAAAAGTCGTTTCGGATGACACACCACAGCTGATAATGTTTACTAAAGTGCATATTTCACATATCTTTCTCACTGATACTCTAGTCGTTGTTAATGTTTTAAAACGTATCAAATTTTAATGTTACGTAAAATATGTACTAAATTACTGAAGTATTTTAATAATGTGATTTTTGTTTTCGTTTTAAACTACCTTTTATAATAGAGATTTAATGAATGAGAAGACAAATACGTCTTCAGGACTGTTAGCCAGGACACAATATTTTCTACGGTATTCCGTTAGGGCCATCGTTGTATCGAACCTTCAACCTGTTAACTGCCATGGGGTAAAATACGATACGATAAGACGATGTGAAGACGCGAAAACACGATGCGGAGGGACGATAACACGATGCGAAGGACGATAATACGTTGCACAGACACGGTGGGACGATGCGAAGACGTAATGGTGCGATGTAAAGTTACGATGGTACGATACGAAAATGCGATATGAATATCGCGTCTTGGCATCGTGTTATCGTCCCTTCGCATCGTGTGTTCGAGTCGTATAAGCGGTCAACAGGTCGAAGGGTCGCTAACGGAACAACGTTACTATCTGATAAAGAAACATGTACGTCATTAAAGGAATAGATCTTTTTTTTTCCTATAGCAATTTTGCATTGAATTATATTTCGTTTAGATTTACGAGAACCTTATAGTTAACGGAAATCCGTTGTTTCCAGTAAAAGACATCTGAGAAAATACTCCACTGTTCGAAACTCAAAAACATACAGAAATTGTTCATAGGAAAATACAGGAAATCACATCAAAATATTTTCCTAACAGGAAAACGTCTTAGGTGCTTATAAACTAATAAAAACCCTTTAAGCTTCCTTTAACAACATCAAAGTGTACCGCCAGGTAGGTAGACGTTTGTATAATTGTTGCAGACATAGACATGATAATTCAATTATGTCTAATATTTCCTGGTTTTTGTATAGGTAAAAGCGTTCAAAATTCAGGGCGAATTATTTCCCAGTATTTCAAGAAGAGACAGTAGTGTTTATGTACTCTAAACAGAATATACAGTAAACTCCGTATATAACGGCTCTGGATATAACGAAATTCCTGATATAACGAACACAATTTTCTGCCCGAGTGTTTTTCTTTCTTTATTTCATATGAAAATGTTATATGGATATAACAAACTCTGTATATAAGGAACATATTTAAATTGTCCCAATGAGTTCGTTATAAACGGAGTTCACTGTAACTACAAGCTGTATTTTAACAGTAATTTTCAAATAGTTACAGGCATACTTTTTATGGACATCACTAGGTGGCTGAAATGATTAAAATCCGGGTAACTTTGACCGTTGGGAATACAGTGCAACCTCTCAGGAGCTAACACCCTTGAGAACACAGAAATGTGTTAGCTGTAGAGATTTGTTGTTTCGGAATCGTTCCTTATATAATTTACGCAACGTGAAAGAAAATGTGTGTCGTTTTAGGCAGATTTCACCTCTTGGGAGGTGTCGTTCGAGGAGGTTGTACTGTGGGCATAATTATTTGATAAAAAATAAAGCTGGATATCAACTGAGCATCAATTATACATGTATTTTAATCAGAATTTTGTTCAAAACACTCCATTACTTGAAAAGTATTCTGTGGCTAGTTTTAATAGGGAGTCACAGAATATAAAAATCTTTTATATAATGTGTATTCGGTGCGCATTAACGAATACAGCTCCCCAGAGAGCTGTATTCGGCGTGCATTAACGAATAGAGCTCCCCTAATCAAATGGGAGCTGTATTCGGGGATCTTGTACCTTTTTTTCGAATAGAGCTCCCCAGTGACCCGACATATACGTATATCTAAGGCGTATCATTGCGGCACAGAATTTATTATAGAATAGTAAGGATCCATCCTGCTATTCAGGATGCAGTATTTATTCCTGGGATGTTTGTCTTTTTGTCCGTCCGTGTTGGACGCACGGTTGAACGAAACTTAGAGGTTTAATGACTTTTTTGTTAGTATTGAAGAACTAATTTCTTTCAATAAATCTACATTTTTTCATACATGAGTGTTGCACATAAGGCGGCAGTTTAACTGGTTTTGTACTTCATTTCATAAATAAATTGTTGACGGAATGAAGCACATTCACACCGACAGACGGAACGATAAGACAACATACAGGGTAGAACAAAAGACATATGTTCGTACAGATGGACCTAAGCTTTCGAACTACAATGTGGACATTGACTTAAAAGTTTTCGGAATGGCAAAGCTTCTTCCTAAAGTGGAGACATAAATTAATTTGGCCAAAAGACGCATCACCACGTACTCACACTTCTGTTATTTAATCCGTTTTATGATCCGTTTGATCAAACATAGGGAGCTTTATTCGAATGTGCATATGCTTTGGTTCGAATACAGCTCCGCTACACCAAGGGAGCTGTATTCGTTAATGTGCACTGAATACAGCTCCCCGGGGAGCTGTATTCGAATGGAGCTGTATCCGGTGTTACAGTGGTGTTCAGTAACAGCACCCATTCCAGACCGCACGACGTAGCAAAACTCTGACTGACAACAAACGTCAGTTCCGCTGATTGAGCAAATAAGTTGGTTAATCATCAAAACAAATCAATCTTATCATTTCAGACAGTTATTTGATATATGCATTTTTCTTCTGAAAAATTATTATATTATTTCCGGTAAGCAAAACGAATTCGGTATCAGTTTTATACATCAAACTGGGAGAATCTTATCTCGATTTTCTCGTGCTATTCAGGTAACATATCCTCTGGAAGAACGGCCATTAGTGGTGATAAAAATCTCAGTTAGTGATTTTTTATGTCAGTAGAACATGGGTGGGTTGTGGTATGAATGCTTGTTGGTGAATTATCTTGTCAAATACCGTTGATCATTACCTAGCTCAAAGTAATAACTACCCAACTAAACGTCTGTTTTGTGAAACGAGATCATTAACATAAGTATTACATACTAACTGGATTTTTTTTATTTCTGTGAAGAAACAGGTAGCTATTTTCTCCAAGCTTATTGCGGTCATGTGAGACACTAATTAAATAGCGAGTGTGTGAGGTTATTTCCTGAATTACAGAAAAAAATGAAAATAAATTTTACAAGTAAGGACAGTAAACAAAAGCACTCTGCATGTTATATATAAAATCGTGTTTTTTTTTTTTTTGATATCTTTTGTTATTGTGTTATAGGTGATGATCGCCACTTTGAAGGGTATTTTTGCTCAGTAATTTATATTCGTTTTAAATTACTGATACGTGTGCTTGTATGATTGTATAAGCAAACCAGATGACATGATCCTCATTTTGTCCTTCCTTTTTCATTTAGATTGTTTATAGTCAGTCCAATTTTTATGCCCCTGTAAACTTGAAACCTAAAATGGATATTCATAGATGATGGTTTACAAAAACTGACGAATAGATAGTTTCTAACATTTCAGATACTTCACATTATCTTTCCCTGGACTGTTGATATCAGAATAACAAATAATCTTTTATTTTTGGTTGACTTGCTCGTACGAGACTTTTAGAATCAAGTTGATTTTTCAGCCAGATTGCTGGCAATTTAATGGAATTTTTTAATCATTTGAAACGAAAAAAACACATCGACGCCTTTCATCTTACAGGAATAAAACGGTAACTGCAGAGAAGCAAGTGTATATCCCGCCCAATTACTGTCGGTTGACTATAAATCTTGACGATTTTTTATCAATTTTTTATTTGAAAGTATTTTAAATAGTTACCTTCTGAAGAGGCAGCCCCTTCTGGGTCGTTAATCAACCAGGCTATACCTGTAAAACACAATAACTGGTTAACATACATACAACATTCTACATGAAACTCCAACTTGCCTCGCCACAAGGATAGATGATAATACATGTAAATTTCATTAAATACTTTCCTCTTGTTACGATCAGGGTTTATCGGCAAAGGCATAGGGGGGAATTTGTAAAAAACAAGTGGGTAGATAATCACAAAACAGAAGTAAATGCAAGGCCTGAATGCCAGCCACGGAAGTCACGGGTATTTTTAACCGAACTTTCTTTACCCTATGTCTTCAGACATCTCGTTTATCACATCAAGCAGTATTTAAGAAACAAGTTTAAACAACATTAATGAATTGGAAGTTTCTCCTTTCGCGTCATTTCCATCACTTCAACACCGTCGGGTCGAAAACTGTAAAAAGCATGAAACCATGTGCAAAATTTCGGCTTAAGATATTATGACCAAATTTTAGACGGAGATCATTATGTCCAACAGATACCTCGTTTCACGTAAATACGTTGTAGCTTACATCTTTAATTAGCAAATTTAACATGAAAGAAAAAGCACCTACCAGATCTTGATCTCCTGGGCTCTTTCCTCCAGTCCACAACTGTAAAACGACAACATTAATACATTGTATTACATTTTAGCGGTATACATGATTGAGGTGCTTATGTAAACGACCATCTGAAAGTTATTTCTCTCTTAAGAGTTCAACGCCCGTTTCAACTGTTTTCAGTTAATGAAACGCAGACAGTTCATCTGACAATTGGCCCTCGGAATAACCAATACTAGACCCCCCTGTCTTCCTTAAGAAACTGGGAGTTATTCCAACATAAAGAGATACGATCGGTAGCCGGACATCTTTGCATTGCTGCACGTTATAATTCTATAATCTGTTTTTCTTGATAGAATAATGCGAAATAAGCTGATTTCAGGCAAGTTGCGAAACTTTTATATGCTTTTGATACGCCGTACGGATGGATTTCATGCTTTTCTATGAGCATGGCTAATATTGACGAATAGGAAGACGAGAAAGATAATTTTCTAATGATAATAGCCTTATGTTAGATGATAATTCATTTAGACATGTACATTCATATTTTGAGTGATGTCATGTGAAAGGGAGTAGATAAAGAAATAAAGTAAAGATAAAGTAGTTTCTTATTCAAACACACGTAGGAACACACACACTTGCATTCACGACGCATTGTTACGAAACAGACACTCGGTATAAAGGAATGAGGAATGTTAACAAGAGCTCGATTTTAAATGTCACAAATATAATCACACATACAGATCAGAAGTACATGTACTATCAATTCTCAGTAAAGTGATGTGACCATACATGCATTATGTAATTTACAATACAAAATTGCACATTTATTAGATCTAATAGGTTTTTAATATACAATGTGTCATGATTTGTGTTGAAAAGAATGTGTGTTTTAATTTTTAAGATTTGTTATCAGTTGGTACAATATTATCATTTTCCATACTTTAAAAGTATTATACACTATTGTGCACGAAGATATCTTTCAAATATTTGGTTTTTAAACGACCATCTTGCATATTCGGGAATTACAGGCAAGTCGAATAAACCTGAAAAAATCCTATAAGATGAAAATACTTTACGTGCGGCAGGTTTTATCTCTGGAAGGCAGGTAAAAGAACATCCGGTGAAACAGCATCTGTATCCGTCCGAGCAGTCTGTATCTTTTTGACAGGAGCTTTGTGCGCATGCGTCATCTGTTATCATATCCGGTACTGGGGGACACACGTCCTGGGACGCCATAATGTTTGAAGGGGAATCAGACTGATAATCCTCGTAAAATATCTACAGGTATCAGGAAAAAAACATTGATCAGTTTCGTGTTAAATTTTCTTCTTTTTTGACATTATCTGTCACTGCAAATGAAGAACTAACATTCTTAGAAAAAAGGTTCACGTATCTTCACACTTGTAGAGACATTGCCTAAAAATTTTCACGTTCACCGCTTTTCAATATTCTTCGGAGGCGTTCTGATACTGCAAGTATGAACGCATTATACATCCAAAAGACGTAGAGAGGTGATTATAGGCCAATTAGAGACGCTTAACACCGGAAGCGGACCAGTGTGAGAATCGAGCGTTACCGGAACCGGAAACCAAAGCTATTCATCCAATGATTAAACCTTATGCGTGCGCTACGTTCAGGGAAAATGTCACCAAGTTTATAATAGATGAGTAAGCATTGACTGATCTAGATCCATAAATTGGTCGCACAACCGAATAGCAATGCTCGTGCCATAAAGTGGTTAAATCGCTTTTATTATCGGATCATGAATCACGTTCATTAACATAATTCAGGTTTAGTTACCTTGTCTGTTGTTTAGATTAGCATGCTGTTAAAATGTATTAAAAATGCAATTACGAAACGCTTTAAAGAATATCATAGAAATCTGGTTTTCTACACTTAGACGCAAAAAAACTCATGTTACGCACTTGTATGAAAATAGATTCCAACTAAGATTGCGTAAAAATGCATTTTGTTGTCAAAAATTATCTATTGAAGTGATCCGCCAGAAGTGAATTTCGAGGATAATACCTGGGCTAAACACCTGTTATAAGTATTAGATGATGTTTTACAAAGAAGAAAAGCTTTTAGATCCTTTAGTGTCTTAATTGCTTCAGGGAAATTTTAGAAACTTTAACACTTTCGCTATATACAAACTTTTGTCAAGTAAGCAAAAATTGAAATCGTTTGGTGGAGCAATAACGAAGCTGTAATCAGGATCAAGTGTCTGTCAAATCTTGTTTTCGTGTTACGAAAACGCGACACCACAATATGTTAATCTTCGCCAGCAACATGAAAAGGTTTGCAAGTTGCAAGTTTCGTGTATTTGCCAATGAAGCTTAAAGTCACAACTAAAACGAAAAACATGTTTTTTTTTTAAAATTAATTTCACACCAATTTGCTTCATTCGGCATTTTTATAAATTTATTTTCGTATTTTTATGCTATTATGTGTTTCAAATTCTGCTCTTAATTTGATTAACATAGCGATAAAATTGTACTAATGAGCGTTTCGCTGTAACCTAAAATATGGAACGCCTTTACTGTCTTATCATGTTGTATTGTATTTTACGCAGTGCATTTGCATGTATATGAGGTACATATTTAATTTGACATGGTACATTTTTCATGATATGCAGTGCCTTTTCCGTTATATATGGTGGTTATTTAATCATATACAGTAGAATAACCATTATATGGTGTGCAAACAACGTCATGTGCAATACATACAACATTATGTGCAGTACAAATGACATTATATGCAGTACAAATGACATTATATGCAGTCAATGTTTCGATACATGTGGTGGTATTTTGATTATACGCAGTAGTTTTCCCTTTATACGTTGTATGTTGTTCAATAGGTGTGATAGATGTTTAAATATATGAAGTACTTGCGATTAATTCTATACGTGGTAAATTATTATTTATTTGTTCTAAAAAACATTCTACGCAATGCATTTGGCAATATACATGGCGGAAACGACATTTTCTTTTTTTTATGTTCGGTCCATTCTACTATATACACGGTGCATACAGCATTATATGCGGTACATTTTTCATTACGATGATCATACTTTCCGGCATTCTCCGGAATTACTTAGCCGGAAAATACCGAGTAAGCAGATAGATATAAATAGCGGCCACGTCATCAAGCATAGACGCGGGGTCTCATCCCAATATCAAGCTAACATACATGCTCTTTGGGACGGACCTTGATAAAATTCTCATCAAGCATAGACGCGCTACCGAAATCCGTATCTCATTAACTACTGAATGTATTAAATTTTAAACAAGGCTTCCAAACCATCACACCTATTTAAATAACTTAACTCTTTCTCACCTATGAGATACATATTTCCTCTCATTTAACGGTGGTAGAAAACCTTACCCTTGACCGCTTATTCTCATTTTACGTAAATTATAAACAGCCAGCACATCACATAAAAATCGAAAAATGACTGTAAAATTTTTATTTTTGAAATAAACATAGCGTTGTTGGTATTCATTTTTCTTAGTTAGATCATTGTCTATCCATCTATAGCAGTTTTGAAGTAAAATTCGAGAAAAAGTTTATTTCATTTCTTCATCCCCATCCTGTTTTTACACTTGCGTTATATGATATGCCGAGTTTTTACTATACGGTCAAGGCAAGCACTATTAACGGTGGTATCTTCAATTCCAAAGTCAATCTAAACATTTACATTGAAATTTGAATAGGTAAAATTGAAGCTTACAGTTTTAAAGAATTGATTTGAAACAGCTATTTGATTACACTGTTGTTTCTTGTATAATATTGATTCGAAGTGTTTGTTTCTTTTATTATTATTCAATGCAGATTTTAACAGGGAATAAGTTTGAATTGTTTTATGTAGCGGATAGAGAGTGCTTCGGCTCAAGTAAGTATTACTGTGCAATACACGGAATAAAATAGAATAATGTAACAAGAAAGAATCACTCTTGTCCCTGCGATGAAAATGTGATTAAAACGGTGAGAAAATAAATCTACCATGTCCATTGAGTTGTGGATTAGGAAATCTCATCCTCGTGTTGAGATACGTCCCAAAAACCTCGGCAGAGCCTCGTTTTTTGGACGTATCTTAGCCCTCTGATGGGTTTCATTATCCACAACTCATGAACATGCTAGATTCACTTTATCTTGCAGATAATGCAAAGTATGGCCCCTTTTTTCGACTAAGAAATTCTGGTTAAAGTTTTGTATAAACTACATTAAAGTCCATATCTCAAATATGCAGTACTTTAGAAATATCCATGGGTTATGTGACCATGCAGACAAACAATCTTTGAGGTACATGCAAGCACTATTCGATGTTGAATGTACGTTGTCATGGCAAATTTTTCTTAGCTCACTCGCTAATTTCCGCCGAGAGTATTTTTAGAGACTGTCTTTAAGTATCATCATCATAATGGGAAAAGCACCGCATATTATGCCGTATGTACAGCTTACATAGTTGTTTGGACCAAACATAATTAAAAGGAATTTACTGCATACAAAGTTGTTGACACCATGTATATTGACATATGCACCGCACATATTGGTTTATTATCTGAGTATAAGTAATATTTCACCACTTATACACTGAAACGAAATCACTTCATACATTTAAACATCTACCACATATATTAATCAACATACAACGTATAAAGGTACAACTACTGCAAATAATAAAAAACCACCCCATGTATCGAAAAACTGACTGCATATAATGTTGTTTGTACTGCATATAACGTTGTTTGTACAACATATAATGGTTATTCTACTGTATACACACACTTTTGCACTGCATTTTATTAAATAACCACCACATATAAAAGGAAAAAGCGCTGCATATCACAAAAAAGTGACCCCATCTAAATATGCATGTACCATGTCAAATGAAATTTGTACCTCGTATACATAAAAATGCACTGCGTATAATACAATACAACATAATAAGACAGTAAAGGCGTTCCATACTAAAACGTACTAACACTTTTTTCGCATTCTTTTCGTTTTTAAATACATTAACTAAAACCACATTCTCATGTTTACTTGATTACTAATACATGCGATCTTGATTTTCTCATTTCACTGTTATATTTATCTATTTATGCGCATTTAATTTCTTGCGTGATATCAAGCGATTACTCATATCGTAAAACAATCTTTTCATTTGTTAACAGTTGATTTAATCATTTTTTTAGTTAAATGACTTTCCTTCACATGTCAAGTTATATTACAAATAAAGCAATTGTTTTGGTTCATGTACATTTTTGCAATTTAAATATTTTCAAAATTTTCTCATGTTTTTACAATGATGGACGTTTTAAATAAACTTGAGAGAAGGTGTCGATTTTAGGTATTCTGTTACGGCAGCATTTACTTTAGCATGGATTGAAGAACTCAGTTCTAACATGATTACAGCTTCCTTGAGTTCTGGCCAGTTCTTGCACCGAAAGAAATGAATAATTCTCAATGTAACGAGTCAAAATTTCCACCTATAAAAAGATTCAAACCCCGACATCAGGGTTATGAGACCGACATCCAACCGTCTTTATATCTTGTCTCTTATCGGAAGTATACCTTTCTGCACTTTTTAAATTTCACAAAAAGTATACAATTTAAAACTACATAATATAACACATAGATAGTATAAGTAAACATAACGCTGCTTTATATTAAGTACGACTTTGGACAGGGAACTCGAGTTAAAAAAAGCGAATTTAATTAAGGATCTTCATCGTGATTTAGCAAATAATCAACGTCATTTCGAAAAATAATTATCGTAATTTAGCGCGTTATTGTCGTAATTTCGCGAAAAATCATCGTAATTACGCGCATAATCATTGTAATTTCGCGCATAATCATCGTAATTTCGCACATCGTTATGAGAGAAGGCTATGACCCAAACGATACACCATACATATTAAATGCTCAACATAAACCATCTATTCTGTAAAGAAAATATAGCGCAGACGTTTTGTTCCAGTTGGCACGGCCCCCAACAGACAGTTGTCAATAAACATACCAAGTTTATGCATCAGCAGAGCGATTGACCTGGGTCATGTCTATTATCCTACCTTGTCTCACGCTCTCTTATCAGTTTATCACGGCTAAACACCGATCAAGCCATGAAACTCGTGCTAGAATGCAGACAAAGCAAATTCAAGTTTTTGTTGTATCATTTTTTTCCTTATTAAAATTGAGAGAAAAAACGATTTCACCGAGTGCAACAGACACATTCGTTTTAATCCCCTGTTGAAAACACTTTCAAGACGAATATCTTTTTAATTGCCGATGGGAAAATATTTAAACCATATGCACAGAGTTGCACCGAATTTATTATACCGGTACTCACCTGTACAGAATAGCCGTCTGCAACCTACTGTGACCTAATAACTGATATATACTTTAACTATATAATTAAACTGAAAACAATAAAAGGGTCTCGGAAAATACCAGGCAAAGCAACAAAAGATACGAAGGACAATTTATTATTACAGTAAAAACAGCAGCATTTTAGATTGCTATTGCATCAGAAACCGCAGATGCTTCCGTTTTGCTGCTGATGACACCAAAAGCTGCGGCCATTGTTACCACTGCTACAATTATTATTATTACTGTAACATCATCATCATCGTCTTCATCATTATCATCGTCATCGTCGTAAACATCAACATCTTGGCCGTTTTAGTTTATACTAAATCATTTATTCTCGATTGCGAAACAAGTATTTACAACTTTATATTAATCGCTCTCGAGACTTATTCCAGATGAAATCAACCTCGAAGAAAGAGAGGCAATGTGGATTTATTTGTGTCTTGTCTATGGACACTACCGACATGGCGATGGTAGGGATCGAACCCGGGGCCCTTCGATCGTGAGGCCGTTTTCATCATCATTTTCAACATCTACTTATCTTTGCAATTACTATTATTAAAATTATCATATAATTATTACATGTATTATTATAATTATCATCAGCATCGTTATCATCATCATCATAACCATCATCATCATCAGTATTAGTATCAGTATTTTCAGTATCATAATTAGTATTGTAAATAAGAGTTATTATTATTATAATTATCATCATCATCATAATCATCATTAAAAAGTTGAATAGAACTATAATCTTAGCATAGTAAATCAGTAAGTTTTATTAAGTGTGTAAGACATTTACTGTTTTAAATACTGTACTTACAGAGTCAACTACCCATTTTTCCGTCGATTTTTCATTTTTCTTATTATTATATCTATATCCATCACTTTCATTTGCTTCTTTACTGCTTCTTTCTCTATCATTCTTTCTTTCTTTTCTTCTATTTATTTTCCCCAAAGTCACTGAGCGATCTGGTAGAATCTGTCCACATATAACCGAACCAAACGTTTGCATCAATACAATTAACACCAAATTCATTTTTCTTCTAAAACATAATTTCCCACTGTACGTATATGTAACTTAATTTCTTCCTCAAATGCTAAATCCGCACGTGCATCACTTGAAGTCTCTTCTATATACGCGTTTTTTTATTAAATTAAACGTTTTTATGTTCTGTTCAGTTCTGTTGTAAAATGTTTATAAATACTGATCAATATATCAGCCAAAATGTTTCCCATATCTCACTAAAACAAAACAAGTTGATCCAACAAATCGTTCAGTAATCCACTCTGTAAATCGTACATACCTTTATTGATAGGTAACTCGCTCGTGTTAACCTATGAATTGATCTAGACTCTTCCAGTTACCGCGGTAATCTTCAGTAAATTAGTTATATTAACCCTCCGCGGGTTTACCCTCACCCTGTTCAAATATTTTCAGTTCTTTCTAAAATGTCATTCATCATCTTTAAATATTCTACATACAATGAAACATGTACGTACATATATCCGAATGTATGTCTTACTGTAGAAGTTTAGTCTTGATGCGAACAGTTGTATCATAGGATTGTATAACATTTATGAATGTGTTATATAGTTATATCATCTATACAGCGTATTGGTCTGTATTAAACTGCTGTCTCCGGTGCACCCATGTGTCTGTTCGTCTCTGCGTATGTACATGTATGTGCGCTCTAAGATTTCATATCCGCACATGGTTCTACATAACGCAAGGATAACGTTTACGTCAATATGCCTTTGCGAACAGTGCAGATCATGATCAGCCTGCGCAGTCATGTGAGCACAGAAACTGATCATGATCTGCACTGATCGATATTGATTCAGCATATTTTACAAACTTCCACTTTTAAAAATGAATGGTATTGTCCGAAATAAAAGATACATACTACATTTAGTTATAAACTCGAAATTACTGTGCAGTCATTCCCGAGTCAAATTCAAATCATGATGCAAACTTATTTAATATTTGTTAGTGCCACTAAAATTTTTCTCGTATATCAAATATATTCCATGATTATCAACTGATATTAAAAGAACACGATTTAGTAGAGATGTTAATGATAAAGCGTCGATTTTTTGTTCGGAAAAAAGTACGGATAACAACAATATATTACAATCTAGTACAGGCGAGACATAAAAGTGTTTGTGTTCTAACAAAAAATATAACACACTTCATTGTAACCTACCTGTTCCGTATTTTTCTCGTGCTTTTTTTTCATTTTGCGATTCACATCCGTTACGTGTTTAATAGTGCATTCCCGTTTTTAAGGAAAAGAAGAAGAAAAAGAAGTACGTTCCCGTATTTTTCACACACAGAGCTTTGTGGTTCCACTTTGCCATCCAATCAAAAATGTTCTTTTATATAGCATGTTTATCACATTTCGTTTTAAACATGGTTAGACATAGCTAAACATAGTATATTGTTAAAAAATGTCCTGTTCCTAAGTCGTTGCAAATCCTATTTCTCTTAACAGGAATTAACAGACTTGCCTGTGCATTACATTTAAGCTAGACTATAAATTAGCTTTAATGAACTACTACTATTTCACGTTTCAATTGCCAAGATAGATATATTTTGCCTGCACACCAAATAAGCAACTATACTGAGTTTCCGTGTTTAACAAAAACTAATAATATATTAATATCATGTCTACTTGTATACTGGAACAATGAAAACACACTTATGCCTCGGTCACACTACACCGTATAGCGTTAACAGACATCCAACGTATAACAAAATTGTTCTATCCGTTCGTGTCCGTTCGCATGCGTTTCCTTTCCGTTTCTCATGCGGCGCCTGCGCTCCTTGTCCGGCGATGTCCGGCGATGTTCGTTTCATCGGGTGGAAGGTTTTGAGCATGTTCAAAATTTGGAACGTACACCACCAGACTAAGTTAGATGTACGGTAGCAATACGCTGGTTTGTCCTGTATATGTGCGTTGATCGTGCGATTATTGTGCGTTTTGTCCGTGTTATGCGCCCCATACACCGGTCGCGAGAGCACCGAGCAGTAGCGGGGGATGCTTTTGGTCACCGGATAACTTTCTGCCGCAATTTTTCTATACGTTGGGCGTCCGTTAACGCTGTACGGTGTAGTGTGACTGAGGCATTAAGGTCACAAATTGTAGTAGCTACTTAATTGAATCGGCTTTTCACCCAGCAGACGGCAAGTGTTTGTGTCGTTGCAATCAGAGTAGATCCTGATCGGCCGGCACATTTGTGAAATATGATAATGATTCCACTTTTCCCTATTCAGATTCGCTTAGTTCACCTTTGGAAATCAAATGGAAATGTCTGTTAGAATTAGCTGGATAAGGATTGGAGTACCGGTGTCTTATTCTGATAAAACATGTAAGGGCTACTTCGCATGTTGTTTTAATTCTTTTATCAAAGTTAAACATTTTTCTGAACTATAAAATATACTTCATATCGTAAAATAATTTTAGATATAAAAGTCTCGTTTCACCTTATCTCCCGGCTTAATCAACATCTCCCTCCCCCATCCGGGCCATACTCCACCCGCTGACACTGTCTAGAGATATGTTTGTAGTAGTCACTATAATAACAAAATTAACGCGCAATCGATTGGAAAAACAAAACACATTTAACGCTTCTGGATTTACCCCCTTTAATTATATTTATTTATGCGCTAAAATAGTTAATTAAGTAAACTGTATATGCGCATCTCCAATGTTTTTCAATTCCTTTAACGTTAACGTTTTCCCATAATAATGCGGTGTTGAACCGTATATGTCCCGGAACGTATATATCACACATGTGTGATATATTTGACAGTAAATATAACACGTGTTTAATGTGACATATTCGTTTGGTCATTTTTGACAGTTTACACCGAACGTATATGTCTTTTTCACACGTGTGATATATTCGGTCGAATTTTTCACACGCGTGATATATTCGGTCGAATTTTTCACACGCGTGATATATTCGGTCGAATCTTTCACACGTTTGATATATTCATTCTGGTCATTTTGACAGTTTACACCAAAACTATTTGTGATACTTTAGTGTATAAAACTACTAATTATACTTTTGTAGGAAGTGGGTGGCAAGGCACCCGTCCCTGGGCCGTTTGCCGGAGCCGTTGTAACAATGTTTAGGAACCCCATAGAATAATAACCCCGGTCATTATTTTTTTGAAGAACAGTGACCCCCCAGGAACTATGACTGATTTAAGGTGAATTTGAATCGAAGAAACTAAATGTTACACAAAGGATATTGTAGCTGCAGGGAAATAAAAAGAGATACTATTGTTTATTCACAATTTTCAATCCTGTGTTTGACCTTTAACCTCTGAGTGTGACCTTGACCTTAGACCTAGGGACCAGGTTCTTGCACAATACACCCTGTCTTATAATGGTATGAAAATCCTTCAGTACATCCTTCAGTGCAAAATCTCATTCTTCAATTTGACCTTTAACCTCAAACTATGACCTAGACATAGGGATTGTAAACATTTATGCATTGTTACATCAATATCCCTTCAAGTATATAGAAGAAATGCTCCGGACAAAGTCATTCTTAATTCGACAAAGACACTCCTTCTCATTGTGGTTAACATTGATGCCAAATATAAACACGATTGCTCCTTGCATGTCAAAGTTATGGTCCGGACAAAATCAGTCTGGACGGACGCACGGGCTCACAGACGCGCGGATGCGCATACACCGACTGCCAAAAGCGGCGACTATGTCGAGCTCACCGCAAGTGGGCTCGACAAAAATGATCGAGGGTCATTACCATCGGTTACTTTACATTGTTTCACCGGCCATCAAATATATGAAGTTTGATATGTGTTTAATCTGTGATAAATGTATTGTGTTATACAGAAAAAAATGTATAGTGATGTTTTATAATCAATGCTGTTCTGAGATAATTTCCTGTTAATAATCACCACTCAAGGGCCACACAACGCAGTCAATAACTTTCAAGAACACCCGATCGAAATTTGACCAAACATTATTTATACAAATTAAAGACTGAATACAGACCACACCTTCGAGTGGGAACGTCTAGTTCCCATACGATCGGATCGACTTGGTTGTGTTAAGCAGAATCTATGCGGCATCACTTAATCAACCATATTTGATTGTTTTAAATATGGGTTTTTTTTCAAATTGATCAAACTGTGACGTGTTCGTTGAAAATTTCGTTTTTATTGCCTTTTTCTGCATGTGAGATATTCGTTTTCGGCTTCCTATAAAATTCGAAGTCAAACTTATACATCACATATTATGTGCCATATACGTTTCACGCGAAGACTATTTTCGACCGAATATATCACACGTGTGACATATGCGGTCGAATTTTTTTCTCGTGTGATATATACGTTCCGGGACATATACGGTTCAACAATGCGGTCTTACCTGCTAACCTTATATAGATATTAAAACGTGACGTAATGAAAAAAACCGCTCTCTCTCAAGTCAAAATCAGAAATTCCACAAATTCTCCTTATCTCTCAGTATTTTTTCCAGTTCTTATATAAAATGCATTTTCTTTTCAGAATTCCCTTCTGTATTGGTAGCTGTCTAACAAATAAAACACTTTCCAATGAACGAATAAACACCTGTTAACAACATAAAACACTCTTTAACACCATCTCTTATGGGATGTCTGTGATTACAATCATTGAGAAAGGAAGTAGTGTAGCTACTTTGGATGAAACAGCAAAATGGCTGAACATCAAGGTGGCTGTATGAATTCGAATAAATATTATTTTGGAAGCAGCGGATGTTTCCCCGACCCTTGCTGTGCCTATGACGGGGAGAATAAACGGGGTGATCACAAATTTTTTGTTGTTGTTACTGTTAATTTATAGAACAGACCAATATTGGCATAATAACATCTACTCTATTGCATGCCCCCGCCCCTCCCCCGCCCCTTCACCCCTCCTATAATACAGTTTTTAGAGAAACGTTATTTAAGGAATCTGGTGAAATGGGTGTAGATATCTTACATCTAATTTTTTTATCCGATAAAAGATTGAAATGTGCATACAAAAATCACGGTGTTATATGTATTGAATAATTGTTACAATTGTGATATTGTCAGAAAATGATCCATGATATGACGACCTTGCTGATATACAAACTGTTTTAAATGAGCTGCTTGCATTTTAGCTCACCTGAGCTACTGGCATTAAAAAACAAAACTAGCCTACACATTATAGTTACGTTTTATTTCTAATATTCAGACAGAAAGGATGAAACGCACACAGTTGAATTTCAAGGACCATGCATGATGTCTTTTTCAAGCAACAATTCGAAACATTAAAGTCCTAGTATCATATTAAATACACATGAATATTATACAGAACTGTACGTTTACTGTTACGATGATAGAATGATAGAACTATGTTCTTTATATTCTAAAACAATGTTGACATATATCTTTCTTTCATTGTATTTGTGCTTCTTCAGTGAAAAGCTTCGCAATATCACTGAAAAAATACTGCGCTGTATAGATACAATGTAGTATGAACTTTCGATTTAAAAAGATGCGTTGGGAATTTTTTAATTACAAATAACGACCGACCATATTTCTTGGTAATAGCTGAAAGTACTTTCCTTGTTTTTTATACTTCACAAAACATCTAACGAAATAACTCTCACCAACATACCAGCTGGACTAGTTTCTGGACTACAAATCTTATTACTGTTGTTGGCAAGCAACATTATTATTACCTCGAGACATACGCATGTCACCGAATATAGCTCCAGCCAGCAGTAAAAATAAATAAACCGAATGAAGTGTTAATTGTTTATTATTTCTCCCAGAACTGTTTTTCTGTGATATTTGACCAGAGAGGTATTTTACATTGTCTGATTTCATTCCCGGAAGGTGGGAAGTATATGTAAATATATACGCATTTCGGACTTTGTACAGAGTCAGATTGCCAGAATGTATTAATTAGATAAATGTTTTCTGTAATGTCAATATATAACCATTAACAAATTAACGGTAAGCATGTAAATTAAAATCGTGGATGTCTTTCAACATTTAAGAGGATAATTGTTGGTTTCGGTGTAATTATTAGGTCATAATTTCACCAAGGTTATCGGGCAATAATCCACCGTTTAATTTAGACACACAACCGGAAAACATAGACTAAAAATCTAAAACGCAATGCAACTAGGAAAATTTTAAATGTAAAAAATATCATCATCACCCTCATCATCATCATTATAATAAAAGATCTAAAGATCTGTTTCGAAACAACATATATAGGTTATCTTAACAAAAAAGTTTTATGAATAGATATTCATACACTTGAAAACACCATCCATGCACGGTGCATTCATTCGAAATATGGAACAATTTCTGGATAATTCTATTGAACTTCGTAACTCAACACCAATATCCAGCTTAAACCTCTATCGGTGCGTCGAATATTGATACAAAACACGTTTAAACATTTAAATTTCGTTTAAATTTCAAGTGCTTTTTGAATGTAGCCATTAATTCAAGTAGTTTATCAGAACATGTGGATGGTGCTCTTATCACAAATATATACATAATATATATCCGTAAGATCTATTCTTTTAGTATCATTAAAAGCCGTGACAGATAAAATAGACACTCGAAACGAGGACTTGGAAATCGGTTAGGGGTTGGGGGAGGGGAGGTGTTCATATTTTAAAGAGTCTTATTTTTTCAACACTTTTTTCCTTTGGAAGTTTCAGTGTTCAATGCTTATAAGCTATATCAGTCTTCATTGATAATTGCCCAAAATGACGTCACATAAACCAATGTACATTCAGCCTTGCCCTGACTACTCGAATTATTTGCAACTTTCTTGAATTTCTACGGACAGTTTAAGTAAAACTGCAAGCAGGTACATTTTGTGTATATGTACATGTTTGCCTTTTTTCGATATATTACTTGTCAAAACGCATGTCGGTGATACAGCATAAAAAATTTGAGAAAAAGACTTTCATTGTTTCGAATCACAATTACCACGATTAAAGTTTAAGCAAGTTGTTTCATTAGATAGATAATTTTTGCGATTATTTAATTTTCGCTATTTTCACGAAATTCAACACTCCGCTTTTTTTTAATCGCGCAAATAAGTATGTCTGCTCACGAATCGCGAAATGTTCGTGAAACGAAGAACACCCAGTTTACAGTATTCCGCTATTATCTTTCTCACTCCGTCCAGACTAAGTGGGGGTTTACACCTTCCAAGTTTCTTGTACAAGACATTAAGATAAGTACTATTTATGTCTTGTACAAGAATTTTTCATATGTAAACACCCACATTTGAGCAACTTTTGTCAGAATTTATGTGACATAATATGCGATAATTTTCTTGCATGAGAATAGAGCCTGTTCTATTTTTTCACAATTTCTTGGCTGTCAAATTACTGATAAGAAGTGTTAGATGGGAAAAACAGGTGTGGGAGAGGTAATTCAGGTACATTTTTTAAAATTTTGTACACAATGGCTTGGTCAAAGTTGACCAACTGATCAATTTATACCAAAAAAGGCAACATTTATATGATACAAGTTTAAAGAACTATCACACAGAACAAAAAAGAGAGTTTTTTAGAAGAAATTTAAAAGTCATTTTAATATGTATTGGTCATTCAATCAAAGATTTTTCTCAATAAGAACACTTAATGCATTTTTTTTAAAACATAAACCATTAATTTCATATTTTCTTTAAAAAATCAGAAACTCATCTGCATGCTAAAGACAATATTATGTGCTGAGGACATCTTCCCGCTATTTTGTGATTAATTGTCAAAGCAATTCTTGCTAGATCTTGTGAAGAAAAATTTCTTGTACAAGTCATAACTTTGCCTTATCTTTAATGTCTTGTACAAGAAACTTGTTGTATGTAAACGAAGCCTTACGCGTCTTTCAGCTTTTACATAAATCCGAACTGAAATCAATGCATGAGGAAAGCTAACAGGTGTTATGTACAATACTCGCTGGCATTTGACAACATATTTGTAATTTTCCACTTATAATATCGTCTGTTTGGAAACTCTTTGATTTCGTCTGCTCACAGCAAATAACTAAGATTGACTGAAATGTCTGAAATTTCCAGACTGGCACAGATTTGCTACTTTTGTATGATTATTCTAGTCTCTGTTGCCAATTGTCTGACACTGAACTATCAAAGGATATTGCAGAGGGTGCCTACCTATGTCGGTTCCCTATGTGTATTAGAAAGTTCGAAAACCTGGCGTCAAAAAGGTAACACGGGTCAGACAGCGACTTTAGCCTTCTGGGATCCTTCAAGGACAAAACACATTTATACAAGATACTAATCATAATAGAAGTCTCAAGACGTTACCTATACATGTAGATTGTCGGAACGTCTCAGTTCAAAATGTGTCATAAGAGGATTGTCACTATGTATGCTCTATTAGTCCGTCCTTGATGCTTAAACTAACACCAAATCAGCATCACATGTCAAATAACTTAGTGGACTTAGTGAGGATTGGATAATGCCCTTCAGTGGAAATCCGCATTGTATGGTGTTCGTTGCAATGATATTGCGGACAAATTGAGATTGCGGACAAATTGAGATTGCAGACAAATTGGCTAAACAATGATCTATAGACGATAAGCTACACAATAACTTGCATCTACGTAGCATGTTTGTAAACATCGTATGGTACTTAAAATTCATGGTATTTATTGATGATTTCTGAAGCAGATAATTATATTACAGCATCAAACCTCTCATCATATAACTATTTTGTGATATTGTTTAATAGTATTATTACAATGTATATTCTTAACAATCTCTTGTAATTATTTGATAAAATGATCATTTACATGCTATCTTTCATTGTATATGTGAATGTATTGTATATGCAACTGAATGAGCCGAAAATAAACAATAAACAATAATATGTTCGGTTAAGATAGAAAGTGCTTTAAAAATGACGAAAACGTTCTTGATGCTTCAGAAAACCGACTGCCAAACTTTGACGAAATATCTTATCAGTAAACTCTTAGATCTTCAAAGAATATATTTGACACTTAATATTTTGTTGCTTTTGTCTGACATACCAACAGCTGTTTGACGTGTGCAGCAATATAAATGATTTATTTGACATCGATAGCTGCTATACAAAGCACACCATAACTTCAGACTGCCATTTTACAGATGCATTGTATAAGACAGGAATACATATATCAAACAATAGTTTTAAGTATCAAGTTGGGAGAAAAAACATATCTCTTTAATCCAGATCTTTCTCATAGTTTTATTGCAAGTTCTCTTCATCGCATGTGCTGAAAATAAAATTAATACTATGATAAGGTGTCTACTAAAAGGGTTTCACCTATATAGCAGATTTTTAAAAAACACACTACTTTTGTCTGGGATAGGTCGGTAACAGTTTACTTATACCCGGCACCTTTCCTTAAAGATACGCACCTGTTCAGTTCAAATCGCTGAGGTCATATGACAATACTGTTTGCGAAATATGAAATAAATTACATATCCATTTAGGGCTTTAATAGCCACTAAAAGGAATGACCACATTATAAATGGAAGTTACGGTGCCCGTGAAGTGACATGTGATACATCTGTTTTTATTTCTTAATTACGAAATACATTTCCTAGAATCGAAATGTTATTTCGTAAAAACTAAATGTTATTTCGTAATTTCGAAATATTATTTCGTAATTTCGATATATTATTTCGTAATTTCGAAATGTTATTTCGTTTTAACGAGATAATATTTGGTTACGAAATGTTATTTCGTTTTTTCGAAATCTTATTTCGTTTTTACCAATTCTTTTTTCTCTTTTACGAAATGAAATCAAATAAATGTATTACATGTCACTTCACGGGCACCGTAGGAAGTCCATACTTCTAAAAATGTATTTTGAACGCAAAGGGAGATGAATATGATATATTTCAGAAATGATGCCTTGAAGTTGTCAGTTTACAGAAGTATTAAATAAAACCTAAAACAAATTTGTAGACGGGTTGTCTTTTGGCATGACTTTATATGATAATAGTGCCTTCCTACATGCACTGGGAAATTATTCAGAAAATTAATGAAACAGCAATACCAAGACTGACTCTTGTGCCTTCATATATACAGCAGGTATACAATGTTAGTTGTAAAGAATATATCAAGAGATGTTCGAACTTGCAAGATTACAATTATACTTGCTAAACCAAAACACTTGGTTTAATTTTCGCTTGACGAAATTTTTGTGATTTTTGAGCAGACGGACTCATTCGCGAAATTTAGTAAATCTATGAAAAGGGAATCTTTCACAAGATTTTTTACTAAGCGAAGTGAGAAATTCACGAACATATCTAAAATTAAATCACCGCGAATCAAATTTACAGTATTACTTTCTTTTCTTCGTAGGTTTTTGTCGCAAAATTCGTTTCGAGTAAAAACTTTCAGATTCTTAATAAAAGTGACTTTCACGTTGCATCTTTAGGTGGAAAACTTTCAAGAAATTAGCCGGTAGCCATAAGTAAACAATACACTTTAATTAAATTTCTTGAAACTTCGGCTTCAATATTGCATCCACATGTAGAAAACTTTCACTAATTCAGCCGGTAGCCATCATTAAACAATACACTTGACAATAATACACAAACATGTAAATATACTGAAGTCTAAAAACATTACAACTAAAGTTTTACAATCAATCTAATTTAAGATCTAAATAATCTGCTCTGTCAACGTCATCGATCGATTGCTATTGCAGAAACCATAAGCACACTGTTGGAAATGAGTCCATATCTACTAATTCTGTACACATTTGTGAGAAATATACCGATTTTCACAAATATATCTAAACTTCTTTTGCGTAACAACTTCTTGTTAGCTATTAGCTGGTTTAAAAAAATATTTGTCAGAATTGAAATTCATTAGCAAATAACAATATTTTGTTTACAGGTAACCAAACATGGAGATGTGCATGAACTTATCCAGATGTCTTTCGCAATGATGTGCATATACATTTCGTATAATTATATGCTTCTATCGGATTATTTATATTATATAACATTATGTTACTGCTCTCACAAATGAAGAGCGTTTCAGAAGTGGTTGCACTTTTAATCCAAACGCGTAGTATTAAATGGAAGAATCTGAAAATATCTGAAACAACTGGTTGTCTTTAACATATGACTTGTTAGATTAAAATTAGTTTAATTAAACACACTGTCCGAGGAGCGCGAGGCGTGCAAACAGGTGTTCTGCACCACTTTCATGGCATGTGTTAACATATTTGCAATGTTCCTGTTATCATATCACTTGTGTTGAAGCTCTTTGATTCATCTGCGCAAAGGAAATAGGTACGAATGTCTGAAATGTCTGAAATTTCCAGACTAGCGTTGCTTTGATATCGCGTTATAATTTTCCCAGTCTGTGTCGCTAATAACCCAACAGAGAGCTATTCAACGAGAGTCAGAGGATATCGAAAGCGCAAGATGTCAAGCAAACAATCTTTAGGTAAAAAGAAACGTACAAGTTCATTTGTGTAACTGTTTAAACATTTTCTACCAAACATTAAACGGACCAGTCGAAAGAGAGATTAAATATATTTGGTGGTCCAGAAAGAAATTACCAAACCTCAAATAACTTGACGACAAAGATATTTTCCCCAATAGACAGTGACTTTGGCTTCCTGTCTAATTTCAACAAACACCGATGGCGTCACTGTTAACAGAAAATATGTATGAAATGACTTCAAAACGTAGGCGTTTTGTAATAATAATGACGAGAATTTTGCATCTTCTAATACTGTCAGTTAACAGGTACTAGCTTTCAACATTGCAATAAAATCCCTCTCAATGTCCTCAAAGATATAAACGTAACATAAAATCGTGAAACTGTTAAGAAAGCAGAAGAGTATTGAGCTAAAGCGTATTTTACGTCTGGAAAATGCGGGAATGTGTAAAAAGCCGCCGATAAACTAGCGACACTGGTCAGACAGGTGTATGTACGTCAGACACAACTTATAACAGAAGTCAGAACATGTTACCTGTAGAGTATCAGACAGGACGAATAGTTTTACACTGACTTTTTGGCCCAAGGGATGATTTCATTCAACAAGCATGTGCCGTCTAGTAATGACTGAGATATCATCAGATAATCAACAAGTGGATATGGAAGCATATTGATTACTTCTTATAAATGCGTTATGACTATTAAAATCAACAATTACTATTTACGAGTTATTATGCGACGTAATTTACCTATCACGCATTTATTGGCATCAGTCTCCGGATGTGTTGTACCAACTTTTGTTTATATCTCTTGGATAGTGTCGTGGTGATAATATCCTATAGGTTCAGATCATGTACGGGTCTTTTGATTTGTTTTAAATATCTTTTTGCAATAGTCATTATACATTTCTTATTTTGATATTACTCTTTTTAGTTGGACTATTTTATTTTATTTCAGTACATTTTCCTTCTTCATTTCTTTCATGTGCATTATTGTACCACCTATGGTGATGCCTACAGCCGCTATATTTGTGTGCGATGTTTAAAATATTTTAGCAGACATAAGTAAGTAAAATTCTACTTATTTTAGTTTAAAATAAAGACAAATGATTTTAACTGATATAAGATTAGAACCAGGGGATTGGTTACGGAAATAATTTAGGTACACAAACAATGAAAATGGTTGTCCGCTTTAACTGGTCATTTGTGCATGTTTAATTAATTACTTTCACGTAGTTTAATTGTTTTGGGGTGATAAATCGTTAACGCATTAGACTTTCTGTAGCAGTTCAAGTTTAAATAAAACCAAGACAACACGAAGTTTTCAATTTTAAATTACATGTTTCGACTTTATGTCTTTATGTAGCAGTTCAAGACAGATATGCCATTAATATGACGGAAATAGAAACTCCTTGGTTATTTCTATCTGAATCACCAGCCAAATTCTGTCACAATTATAATCTAATTACTATATACAATTTTAATGGTTGGAAAGCCATTCATGGATTGCGAATAACATGGGTATTCATGGATTGCAAATATCGGTATAAAATTAATTTTATCTCACATACCAACAGCTGTTTGATTCTTGTTGCAACAATATAAATGATTTATTTGACATTGATAGCTGCTGTACAAAGTACATCATAAGTGCAGAATGCCATGAACAAGATAAGACAAATGCTTATCCAACAAAAATGTAAACTATTCAGATGCATAAAATAAATCAAAGATCTTTAATTAAGATCTTTCGTAACGTTTAATAGCAAAAGATAGAAAATAGATCTTATAGTATTTAAAGTGCAGTTGTCAACATTTGTTTCCGAATATAGTAATTACATGTATTAGTTAAATAATATACTAAATTCTGACTAAATGAGATGGGTAGTAGTAAGTCACCCCGCTCCTAAACTGTGCTCCGAATCAAATCGCTAAGGGAATGTACTACCAATAAACAATATACGCAAATATGGAATATATTATTGTATGATTATTTCTGCTAAAAGAAATGACAACGTCAGAAAGGGAAATGTAACCCCTTTGTTTGAATAATGCATTATGAACATATAAAGCGCAATAGGCATAGAGAAAAGGAGGCAGTTGGTAATAAGACACTTTACCGAAGAGTTCATACAAATATTGTTAAAAAAACACCCATGCCACCAAGATAATCATTTGATAATGGAAAACCCCACATGACTTTGACATGGCAATTCATTATTTCTGCTGAAGTATTTTTGTTTTTGTTTTGTGTTTTCTACTGCTGCAAGCTAAACGTATAGAATATAGGGATACTGAAATAGTTAGCAATGAATATTGAACAGCAAAAATAAAATATAACTATTAAGAAGATATAGTTTGGCTGATTCGTGATCACAATGACTATAATGTTTTCATAAAGGGAAGACTTCTTCGGAGTTTAGAGTTCTTGAATAAACCATACCACGCTAAAGCAAACAAATGCATTATAAAATGAATTGGCATTAAACTAAATGAAAAGAATCGTAGACAATGAAATATTTCACAGTTATATTCTACAGCCAAAATAAAGTAAAGCAGCGTGCCAGACCAAATACAATACAGAGGAAGAAGACTAAATATCTATTAAATTGGTTTGTACTTAATGGTATGCTTACGTTATAGGTTTTTTGTGCTGTGCAAATCAACACATACTAGACTTGAATGTCTGGTACTGTTGCATGGAAAATGCACTGCCGACTGCATTTCATTACAAAGATATATTTCAGTTTGCAAAGTTGTTTAATTGATGGAAGAAACCTGTCTAGGTAATTAAACATGCTTCTAACGCACAAAGCAAGTAATTCACATTCTACTTTTTTGACTATGAAACATTATAATGTCGGTTGTGGCTGACAGTGTTATATAGCTGTTTTTAACTACATGTATTATCAGTTCTGGCCACGTAATTTTATTTCGAGCCTTGTCAAGATTTATTTCAGGGAAAATTCGTAAACAGAGACAAAATGATTGTGAGTCGTATTTAGGCCTGCAGTTGAAAGTAGTATTTGTATACTAGTATAATTGTTACCTTCAAACATCAATACTTCTCAGGGTTTAATTGGTCTCTTCATTAAATGATATCTTCATAATAAAATCGGTCTAGAAAGTATCGAATGTTGTTTCGTCTTGCAGTTGAAAAAAGTATTTGCATATTAGTATACGCTTTACATCTTCAAAACTAAATACTACTCAGGGTTGCAATGCTGTATTCGTAATCAAATATCAATGGTGCCTTCATATTCAAATCTATGCAGCATGTACATGTATTCAATGTCATTTTGTCTACTTAATCAAATATATTTGAATCTGTATGAATATAATTATTTCGGTTATACACAAACACTTAGTTCTATGGCATAGCTTACTGTTTCTTTTTTACATGAATTAAATGTTTTGAAACATCGGCTTTAACTTTGCATTAACATGTGGAAATCTTCGACCGGTTCAGCCGGTAGCCATCAGTAAACAATACGCTTGACTGATCCAAGACAGAAAACAAAACAAAAATGTAACAGTTTTCCAGACACATGAACAAACATCAATCGGTATTTATCTGTATATTCTTGTTGATATTCCCTAGAAAATAAAAGCATTCCTATCACAAGACAAACACCTGTTTAAACATAAAGCAATGCCTATCAACATTTCCGTGAAAAACGTGCGCTGAAAATATTTGGTACTGTAATGAAAGAATAATCTGCATTACACTCGTACAAAACCAACATCAAGATTATTAAAACTGTTTACAAATAGTTTAATGCAAATATGCAAATTAATTTTCTGTAATTTCAAGGAATTTTGATATGATAAAAAAGTAAGCAATGGATCTTAAAAGAATAACACATATCAGTAAAGCTCTCTTGCAACCATGAAACTGTTAGTTACGCGAACCCAGACCGCAGTTGTTTAACTTGGCAGTAACAAAATATATTGAAGATTCGTGGCTACAAAGGAAGATTAATTTTATCGTTATTTTTTAAACAGATCTAATTAATCTGCCCTGACAACGACATTGATCGATTGTTATATTGAAATATTAAACACATTGTTGAAAATTATTCAATATCCACTAGTATTTCTATCTTTGTAAAAACTATAAATTTCGGGAAATATTTCTATTTAATTAATTTACTTTAAAACTACATGTCACCAATCAGTTGTATTTATTTATTTTAAACTCGATTGTAAAGAAAGCTTGAAGCATAGAGTCACTATCGGGTCCGCTCCCTGAAAAAAACAGTACTGGTGTTATATGAGGAGGTACGAACCTGACCGCAGTTGGGCTCAAAACCGCAACCTGCGGGATGAGCAGTTGGTTACCAAACTCACACACACCCACACATTTACTTGAAATGAACTTCCTATAACCAGTTTCTACTTAAAATACCGATATGTTAGTTTACACAAATAAGCATTAACAATTTATCTAATTCGCAAGAATGCACATAATTATGTCTTACGTGTTCATGCTTCTATCGAATTTTCAAGTAAATTGATTGGGCCATTTCACTCGTTAACACCGAAAGTAGTTAGTTTCACTCTTGGCTGGGGCCCCTGGTGAAAAAATTTTTTTTGGGGCCCCCCGGGGAAATCTAACGTGACATTACACCGAAACCAACAATTATCCTGTATTCTTTTATATGTCAAACACGAATTTACTAAATCATAATTTTTCAAGAAACATGGAAATCATTTGTTTGGCGTTTCTATAGTAACTGTCTAATAGCAGACCGGGAAGCGAGATTGAATAATCAGTAATTTGTAAAGTTGCATGTACTTTGTAAATGTCTTGTCTTCCTTATGTTGACTGCAGGTCCTTACTAGACTTAAAAAGGCTGTTGAGATTGAGAGGTCTTTTTTCTCTTCAAGTCCTTTTTCTTTTTAGAAAGTATCTCTATCAAAAATTTGTCTCAGTCAAAGCTCATCTCAAGTTAAAGTCAAGGGAAGGAGAAATTGTGGAGATGTTATAAAAGTGCTCAGAAAAGACATGAGGTAATGAACAATGTACTGATTCCAGTCTAGGTGTTACCTGAATATCACATACAGTCGATTCGGCCTTTTCTGCACCGCGGCCATTCCTGCGCACCTTGATTTGCATATACAGTATGACTACATAACCTAATGTAATGCAATGACCATGCTTCTCGATTTTGGAAATCTATAGTCTTTTTCCTAAATCCTATGCTGAATTTAATGTATTATCAAATGTTATTGTATAAGATTTAGAAGATATCTGACGTCGTTCGATTATTTTAACAGACAAAATATAGTGATTGACACAATATTGTTAAAATGTACATTATTAAATGTTATTGTATAATATTTAGAAGAAAACTGACGATGCTCGTTTATTCTAACAGAGAAGATATAGTGAATGACACAATATTGTTAAAATGTACATTTAATCAAAGTATGATTCTTTTGACTATTTTTGTGAGCTATTTAAGATGAAAACACTTTCAGTTCATTAGAAAACCTTCCATGGATATAAACTTTGAAACAAACTATATTACCAAGAGATCCGCATGCGCAGCAATGGCCGAGAAAAACTTACGTAATGTAAACCAACAGGCATGTCAGCTGTAAAGGAAATCTGACATATTTATGTTGTTGTTGGGTTTATTTAGATATTCCTATTTGTACAATAATGCTTCTTGTCCAAGAAATTTACACACCATCCCTGTTCTCGAGAAAACAGGTGTTGATATGAAATAAAGTTGGCTAACCCGACAGCACTGTACGTCCTTTTACAAATATCAACATCCTTGTCCTTTCCGTTACGAACATAAACTTTATACAACAGGTCGCAATAGCGTTGTCAGAATCTGAGGGAATGCGCGCTGTTGTACTACTAACTTTGGTACTCCACTATGAAAACGTTAGAGATGATAAAACAGATATCTAGATAATAAACCATGTCTCTTTCATTCTCAAGTATCTGAGTGCGATTTTGCAGCCCCATAGTACAAAACTGAAATCTTTCCAATACTGGTGCCGCGTTTCCAAAAAGAAAGTATTGTATACTGATCGCAACATCAGACAACGTTATCGTGAGTTAGTTGACGCTACCCGCCTAGCTGTTACATTCTACTACTTTTGTATGATGAATATTTTTTTTTTGTACAATGGAATGAAATTGTCAAGGATGGTCGAAGAGAAATTGGACATCGGATTCTGTTGTTTTAATTGTACTGCTACAGTGGTAATAGTAATAGAAACAGCCCTGTTAATTTTGGATCAACCCTCGTAATTTCGCAATGAACACTTGTATACATGCTCACAAATTTAAATTCTAAATAGTTTTGAGTATCTAGCGTTCAATCTTAATAGCATTTCAGAAATTAAGTGCTGCAAGATCCATAAAAATGCAAATAAAATATAAATCGTGAGAGGTTATTGTATCATAAAAATATTTTAAGGAGAATACAAGAAAATGACTGTTTCTCGTAAAATATTACTTTGAAAATGGAACTAGTTACTGAACAATAAAAAGAAAATATTAAGTTGTTGGTCACAGTGAAGCAAAAGGACAGTTAACTTTTAAATAAATTCAGCACACAGTAGCATCATACTTTCTCTATCTTTTGCGGTATCATGAAAGATGAACAAACAAGGTTACTGAAAGAACTTTTTGGTCTTTTCGTTCTTTCTTTCTTCTAGACATTACTTCTGGTCACATTTTGACACACTAAAATCAGTACGTGAGGTAAACGCTTTTATCTTCTACATTCTTGTCTGATGATATATCCTTTTGGTCCCGACTACAATTTGGTGTTTGCCTTCATGCTATATTAGACATCAATTGTACATCATCGCTCAAGAATGACGTTGTTACATCAGTCTACGTAATCCATATTGTTCTCACAGTTTTATTACAGTTTCCCTACTCATATATGCTGTAAATAGATTTAATGGCATATAAATGTATCTACCATAAAGACTATATGTGTGTTACTGAAATATAATATATCAATAGACCAATACAGAGAAGTGGCAGTTTGTTTATAATTGGCATTTCCTGAAAATTATTGTGCCGGTTAAGTAACAAGGCAATATCATTTGGACATTCATTACATGATTTATTAGTTAGTTTGAACTAACATTGCAAAACCATCAGAAAAAAATCAAACACAAGTGTTCAAGGGTGTTGAAAATCGATCTAAAACACAGAAGGAGTTTGAAACTAGTTCATACTTTCAAGTGTTTTACCATCATACAGCAATGGATTGTGCCCCAGTATACTCTGTATGAGATTGATCAGATATAATTTCGTCTTCCACAAATCAGAGCGTTTACAGTGTTCCATTTTAAATTTAAAACACCGCTCACGAATTTGCATACCCTGAAAATTGGCACCTTACAGTTTCAACTAAACAAGAACTATTTTTAAAATAGATGGTCGGCGCGATTTTGAGTACAATGTTCATGAAAGAGATGAGTAACTATATTTCATAGTAATACTTGTTAAAGCTATATTGGACGAGGCGAGTCAAATACGACATTCTATAGGACTGTCACGTGGTACAAATGCCGGAATGTTATTGGTTATTTTTCACATGGTGTGAAATGATAATGTAATAAAGTCTGTCTTGCCGGACAACCCTGCCAAATATTGAAACGTGAGCGGACCATTTCTCCAATTATTACATACAATACAGTAAATATATTCATGCAGAAAGCCGACACTCTCTCCAAGAAATTGTTGATTTATTATTATAGCAGATTCATAATATATAGTACAAAGCAATCTAATAGATGTTTTGCCTCTTCTCTTTGAGTGTTTTATACAGTAATAATGCTTACATGCAGGCACAATAAACTTTAATTTTATTCTTACGTTTAAAAGCTTATACATATGTTGCAAGTGTGCATAACCTATCAGTGTTTTAAAGACATTTTCAGAGCACATAACATTATCACCAGTTATTAACAATACGGAACTTTTTTCTTCGGCAATATTCTGTCATACTCACCTTGTTTATATCTTTATATTTGGCCTTGGTATTCTGTTTCATGAACGTCCAAACACCAGATCCTTTATTGTGGCAATATTCAAATCAAAGCGCTGAAGGCACTGAAAATGTTCGGTCTGAAACATAGATTATCGTAAGGATTGGTACTTAGGAGAGGAATGTTGAACACATGTTTTGCAATATGTCTGATAGTTTTAAGTGGAACATCTGACCACTTGATGTAACAGCATATTGAGCAATGTTACGGACGGTGAGATTCCTCCTTGGTCAAGTTAGATAAGCTGAAACTTCTCAATTGTTGAGAGTCTTGGGATCGAGCCCCGCTACTGACCACGTCCTTTTATGTGAGAAAATTGCAATTTTTAAGAAGAAAATACTTTTAGTTATAATACTGGTCCTTACCAGGAATTAATGTAAGATTAACTGCGCTCCTGTAAATAAACGTACATGTAACTGAAATGTATTTCCTTTGACATAGATCTTTTTTCTAGACTAAGTTATGAATAAAGAACAAAGTCGGAATATTTAATACATAGTATACATTGTACTGAGCACTTGAGCATGGCTTACAACGTCATTTTTCACCATTGTAAACATTAACACAGCACATTTCTTAATATCGACATGAAAATTAATGATCGATTGCATTCATGGTATAATACATAATATACGAGAAATAATAAAACAATTTTCTATTGGTGTTCCATTCATAACTGTCATTCATAATTGTTTCCCGCCGGGTGTTAAACCCGAACATTCCTATCTAGCCCGTTAACGATAAAACAGTTGTATGGTACATGTGACATATACCATAAAACACAACATTAAACAAAAACTGCTTACACATTGATGGGCGACCAGTATCGATCCAGACCACCAACCTGCTTGCATGGTCGCAAAGTCCATTATGCTGGTTTCCCATGACGCGGCTCAATTTTTGTTATTTTATTACACTGAACCATGCGATGATAGGTATTTCAAAATGAATGAATCACAGTATATTATTGTAAATAATCATAGTAATCAATCAATAATTTCATTCAACGATAGCCGAAACTATTTTGCTACTAGCTTACTAACAATAAATCTTCGGTGCATTTTAACAGTCTATTTCGCATGTTCAATTATATCAACAAATGCACACCACGGTGCTTCCCGAATATGGCAGTTAAAGGGTATATTTGACAATTATCGCTAATAGCGAAATCAACTTAAAAGCTGGCTCTTTTTTTACATTAATTCTATAGTTAAATAACAACCATCTTTAAACTCCCGACTGCGTAGTATCTTCGTGACTCCGCTACTTTCGATTTTGGAAGTAAACATATCGTAACCGCGTAGTTAATCAGAACGACATTCCGTCTGTTATCAAAAGCTACATTTTCATTAAATAACCGATGAAATGGCGTTTATAAATCCAATGTAGGTAAAGTATTGCCAGTATAAATGGTATAAGAGGTGTGTCACCTCCAGTCGGCTGCTTATTAAAGAAGTACATGTCTAAACTGCGTAGTAAGAAACATACACTTAAGTGCCATAATGCTGTATCTGTATACTTTCTATAAATGAGATGTGATCAATCTGAAGGATTATTTAGAATTGAGGGGTTATTCGGTTTTAAAAGTAGAAACTGCTCTTCTCAGAAACCGGGTACAATAAATGTTAGGATTTGAAAATCCTCACAATAAAACACAGCAGAACAAACACACACAAAAACAACAAAAAACAATATGTAATAGTTTTCTAGAGACACAAAAGCATCTTCGCATTTCTCTGCATTATATCTACTACACAACAATAAAGTTCCTGTGAACCAGCATCTGTTTAAATATAAATATGTTTGATTCAAAATTGCTGGCAAATGTGCTAAAATGTTTAAGTATTGCACAGACAGTATTATTTACATAAGGCTCAGATAGAATAACTGCGGCAAGAATTATTGAACATTTGTAGATTTCCATGTTCTTCAGTATTCAAGAAATGTTAAAGTAAATGAAAATATAATTGCTTTTAATAAAAGCATAAGAACAAATAAGCAGTTTTATATTCATTTATTATATAGAAATTCAATTCAGCTCCGCCTCAACAATAGTTTCTTCATTCCTGGCTTTATCAAAATTCTATTTTGTCAATTGGTCGAGAAATCAATTTCTATTTCTCAATTTGCCGACAAATCAAATTCTTAATTTGTTGTGAAATCAATCTATGATAAATAAAGTGACGTTCTGTTCTCTTCTTTAATTCTCAATTTGTCGAGAGAAATCAATTTCTACATTTTCTTTATAAAAAAGTGGAAACTCCCAAGAACTCTATAAGTTGGCATCATTTTGGAAGATAAAACAAGAAAACAAAAAAATTATGTGGAAGTTTCCTAGACATAAAAATCATCATTCGATTTATCTTGAATACATTTGTTATAATTTTATAAAATTGCATTTTCTTTTCGAAAATAGCTATGAAAAAAAACAAACATTCAGGTGAATAATCAAACACCTGTTGGAATTGGAATAAAATCCCTATTACAAAATATTGTAGGCAACACATTTACTATTGTATGTCAGAATAAATTACATACGTCATTGTAGAGAGATACAAGGTGTATTCGCTTACACAAGGCAATAATTTTATTATCAAATATATGTTATATGTTGTTTCTAAGCGCAAGATTCGTGATTATCCACATTTTTGAAAGACTACTTTTAAAGTCTTACTTTGTTAAAACGTAGGCTACGTGTGCGAACATTTAAAATATATGAACTTATTTTAATGGCAATTCCACCTCGTAATACCCTGGTCACATTAACGGTACGAGCCCTGTACGAGTAGGTTTTCAGTCGAAATTTTGCAAAATCGCACAGAGTCCATACGAACATCTGCGAGCATCGTACGGATTTTTTGAACTCGTAGAGGACTCGGGGACTCGGTGAGAATGTTTCACCGAGCTCCCGAGCTGTCACAGAGCTCGTAGATATTTTCGAAGTCGTGAGCAGCTCGCAAGGGCCCCGTACGGGCACCGCAAGGGTCCCGGCAAAGCTCGTACGGGCATCGCAAGATGTGCGTGCGGATTTGGAACACCGCGAGTCCCGTAGGAGCTTGCCGGTGCTCGCATGACTATTGCAGGGTGGTCGCACGGTCAACGTACGATGTCCGTACGATACTACGGACACCGGGCGGGGAACTTGCGATGTCCGTACGGGGCCCGCAGGGCCTTACGTTCGCCGTACGGACTCCGTACGACATCCTTGACGATTGAAGATGGTATAAAACCAGGACACCGTGCGGACACCGTACGGACGCCGTATGAACACACGTGCATCGCACGAGGTACGTCCGAGCTCCTTGCGAGCACCGCACGACTTGTCTGCGATGTCCGTATGGATATCCTACGATTGCATCCTCCTAAAGATCGTACGGGGCTCGTAGGCATGTGACCAGAAGCTACGATTGTACGGAGACCGTACGGATTTTAAAAGTTGGTGGAATCGTGCGATTTAATAAATAGCGCAGTAGCTGTGAAATATTTATCTAAATAATATGCAGTACAAGAACTATTTCGTCGACCTTGGTCTAGATTTTCGAAGAGAAGGTTTATCTGAATAATATCAATTGTATTAAATATCTGTCTTCATTTTGACACTTAAAGAGTGGAAACAGGTGTTACATCTTTATGACTATGTTTTAAGATAATATTGACAAATATAATTTTTTTATGTGCTGTTTTTCGTCCAATTATATAGCAAGGTTGGTTTTTTTCTCTTCTATAAATAAACAACTGTAAATGATGAAGATTCTCTGTCTGGCTTCTTCTGCAATAATGATTTATTTTAGAAAACAGGTAGATAAGAAACGTTAAATAAAGGAATATGTGTGGTCAAAAAAGGACAGACACATCTTTGACAACTTATACTGGTTTTCCGTCCTTACATTGACATTTCATCATAGTTGTCTGCTATACAATGTGATAGTATGGCCAATTGTTAATTTGTAAATGATCTACAAATGTTGTTCAAAATATTTGCTGGAGTTTCTGCACACTATATTATTATCACATAATAACTCGATATAAATGTGCAACACAGACGTTTGCATCTGCGTTTTGTTTTATGTTTCTCCGAATTTCAGATTCCAAAATCCATCTTTGGGTTTATATAGTATGTCAACAGTCTACTTTCGATCTCATTTGCCAGTCAAATATGTTTGCCTTGATATATCTTCATCTGATATTAGTTAATTTAGGAATGCTAATCTTATCTTGCTGCATTACAGGCATTTTATGCATTTTTTTAAATACCCGAACCTATATGCCTCTTTCCACAGTTTAGTAATGTATGGCTAAAAAATTCTAGCTCAGTTACTATAAAGATTTAATCTGATTTACGTTAAACATGGTAATAATCTCTCAGCAATAAGACAGATCAAGCGTCAAACACGTGTTTGACTTTACTTTCCGTGCTCAAAGATAACTTTTGACAACTGTATGCGTACATTGCTTTGAGTCGTATTGTATCGCAAATTTGATTTACTAGCACATCGTTGCACAAACAAATATTGCAATTTATTGATACAATATGTTGGTGCACTGAGAAAGATGATTTTTTCCCCTCCGAATGTATGCGGTTTGCGGTAAATATTCTCCACTTAAGCATCCAACCTTTTATTCTCTATATTTCAAAATGTGCCTGCTAAAGAAACTGTGAGAAAAACATAATGTGTGTATAGAGCCAAATGTCAGCAGACAATACAGTTCAGAATTATTCAACTTCTCTGGCAACCTAAATCGTTATTTGAATACCTCTTGATTTAATGTACTGTTATACCGATAATGAATCAAACTATAAAACCAATGTTTTTTTCTTTTTGAATTGATTAAATTAAAATACAAAACTTATTATAGTAATTATTGAAAATTCATTATAAACTATTTTGATAGTTTTCATAAATCTATGTTGAATATTTTAGATATATACAAGAAGAGATCGATGTTAAGAGTAGTGTTTAATTCAATGTATAATCATGTTCAGATAATTTGGGTTCTTAGCATACCACTGCCAACGCTGCAATGGTGTTAACCATTAATCATAATACTGATTTCAGCATATAAACTTATCATAAAATGAAAATATATCGTAAAAGCTTCCAAAATTTCTTTATATTTTGTTATGACCCACGTCTTGTGATAAAAGTCTTGAGAAAACGAAATATAACCTACAATGTGTGGGGATTTTTGTGCATTCTCTGTTTTCAGGAAATCACTCTCCCTGAATTTATAACACTTACGTAGTAGTAAATCTAAAATGAACGCCCAGGAACTTTGAAACAATTAGTGATCCCATTTCAGTATCAGGAATGTGTATCATTCAGAAATTATTAAAAAATACTATATGGAAGCAAACCCAAAACCTATTCAGAAAAATTCATACACCCGATAGTTCTTGCCTCCATGACGTTAGAAAGTGTCTCATTATATTGATTTACTTGATATAACATTAATGCCACACGAACTGACTACATTTTGTTACACACACTGTCAGTGAATGGGAAATGTTTACTTGCCTGACTTGCACGTGACTGGCTTTTATTTAATCCTTTTTGAGTCTTCGGACAGACACCTCATTGTAAGCGGGCGCCCTATTACACAAGTAAGAGAATGTTCTAGAAGTACTTTTCAATGTTTATTTGTGAAACAGGAAACTCTTCATTTCCTATGAATCAGTAAAGAATTAACAAAGCCACTCCGAAAACTTATATTGCATATTCAGGTGCATTATCATTTGGTGTGCTTATTTTTCTTTAAATAATAAACAAAAAACACCTGACAAAAGTACAAACATGAACCTAGTAACTCAGCAGCTAAAATATTGTATTGTATATGTCTTTTGCATTTCATGCTAAGCAATTAATTACCTATAACAAAACCGTTAAATAAGCAAGTTTAAAAGATAAATTCACATAAAGTGCATTGCTACGTGCTTAAGATAATTTATTGACTATTACGCAAATATAAGTTAAGACTCATAATGTTTTCGATATTATGGAAGACACTAAAATGAATGGATAATTGTATTGAGTGTTTTTGCCGTACGCATATCAGATACATAGAAATGTCTAAAGGGAGATGGGTGGTATGTGTGCAAGGAGTATTGCAGAAATAATAGTCGTTTCTCTGTCGGAAATAAGTGGATCTTCCTTTGCGACCCATGCTGATCGTGCAGGTGATCAGGGTCTGCATTATTCGCATTTCAATCTCTTTAAACAATTCATGGTATTGTCAAAGTAAACTGATAGAGACGTACATTTTAAGAACTTAACAAGGTTGGTGCTCAAAAGGTTGCAATGGGTGTGAGTGCAAATCCTAATTATTAAGGTTGCTTATTTGATGCTTCGTCGTCAGCATTTATAAAACATCTTCTTCAACAATAATTTTTATAATGTCATCAATGAATGATTTCCTAAAACCATTTTTTATCTTACGTAGATGGGCATAACAAAATTACAAAAATGTAGATGTTAGGCCTATTTGTAAATTAAATAGGCGCAAATACATAAAACAATATCGTTCCTTATAGACATCAAATAATTTTTTTTTATGCTTCTCATTAAATTATATGATGATGTATTATGAGGATCATTTTGGTAGTGATGAAATGTGTTTCAAATGAATAAGGATTATTGCAAATGAATTTCAGTACAATATTGTTTTCGAATTCCAATTCCTTTTTTTTATTTTGGCAAATATACACTCGGCCGTTTTATAATCCAATAAATTAAAAAGGAGTGGCCCCAGTCATTTTAAAGAGATGCATTCAGTAATATTGGCAACACTTTCACACCAACCGATCAGCCGATATGTCAGCAAAGTTAAGCTTTTCAAGATATTACGCATTAGGCATATAAGAAGTTTTGAATAAAAAAGTTTGAGTATCCTTGTTCCTCCATACTGTAGTCTAAGGTATTTGTAGTCTCAATAATTCAACTCCAAACGCAGACCCATTTTACCTGGGCCCTAGTATAATATAATGTGAAAATGAGTATCTACTTTAGTGCGAGATTACGTAGGTAATAAAGTTGACTCAATATGTAATATTAGGTTTGGCCTGTTTTGTTTCCGAAAGGTCACAGCCATATTGTGAGGTGAACTGTATACAAACTGTCAGATATTGTCCAATAACAAAGGCAATGGTCTAAATTTCCTTGAAAGAATTTTCAATCGCCCACTTTCCCAAAGTCTGCACAGAACAGTTAAGGATCAAGGCATCATTTCGGAATAACCGTCTCACAAAACCGACTAGCAAGTAGCATGACTCATTTTCTATGTTCAAAAGTAATAATGACTTTTATGCACTTGCATGCCTAATTATATCACAAGTTAAAAAATGTATGATTTTTTTCATTCAGCAAACAAACAAAATAAGAATCGTGAAGAATTCGCCCCTTTACATTTAATGATTTATTGCATCGCTTTTGAGCAATAAAGTCATAATATATGTTTGTTGTCATCAAACGCAGTCCGAAGGATTGCTATTTCTCGAGCATTAAAGAGACATTACACAATACAGGTAATTTTAAGGCAGACATAAGTTATCTAGATTAATCAGACAAAAGGAGAACATGGATGGGAATAACTATTTAATTGAACATCAGAACTCTTGAGACTTACTGCAGAATGTCATAGATGTAGCATTAGTCATGCATTTCTTCAACCTTCACAAGTCATACAAGAGAATTATTCAACCAAAACAAATGATATAAGGAACTAGGGGGAAAACAGTATTGTTGATACAAAAGAGATAATTTTGCTAATTAATGTTTCAAAGTGATGGAGAATGTTCCTGTGACTGGACAACGAAATTAGAAATAATAGTACATTTGTACATTCAATTGCTCTTCAATGTTGGCAATTAAATCCCAGAGCTCTCGTATGTATATACAAAATAAAAATGGTTACTATGTTTTGTTATTTTTATCAGCCAATACCTCAGACCTGCATTTCACAAATAAAATTTAAAAAGATTTCTATTAATATTACATCACTCTTCAAAATGGCCATATTGAGTTATTGACAAAAAGGATGCTAAAACGCAGTGGATGCTTTTAAAACATATAAGAAATAAGTTTTAACTAAGTTAGTTCTGTTATTTACATATACAAATTAAGATATTCATAACCAAAAGGGTGATTTTTTTTATTTTTGACTAGGATTTTTACTGATTTCTACGGAAGCGTATAATGGTCGCCAGTTGCTAGATATTTATGTAGATTTGATGCGAAAATATCGCATCATGTTTGAAATCTTACGGGAAAATGCAAGATAGTAATAGAAATATTGCATGATAATTGTAGCATTCGTTCCTTAAGAATCAGCAAGTAAAATCATTTTGAACGGTATATTATTGCATGAAAGATTTATCTTGCTTGTGTAAGATAATTTATTACTGAAAATGAGTTAATATTTAGCTCCGACATCGGTGAAACTAGAGTAGATAGCTGGTGTAAATGTTCTCTTTTGAGCTCACCCTAGCCTGCTTGCCTGTCTGTCTGTCTGTCCACACTTACCGTCTGAACATTCTATAAGAACAATCGTCATGAAAATTGGTCAGAATATTTTTTTTGATGATCTCTCGACCAAAAGTTGAAACCAGGTCACGCGGGGTCAAATCATAGACCATGTCAAATAATAAAAAATATTCCAAATATTGTAGAAACCACATTTGTACCCAACCAAACCGTAAAATTGGTTAGAATATTTGTCTTGATAAAATATTGGACAAGAAAGAAACTATATTACGTGTGATCAAAACCTAGAACACCAGGTAAAAACATAGAAAAACCTCGTGATAACTCCAGAAGCCAAATTTGCACCCAGTCACCCTGGATGTCTTGATAAATGCTATGTCAAGTTTGAAATTTGGTCACATCATAAAATCTAGATCACAAGGTGAACTCATAGAACATCAACATTCTAGAATTTACATTTTGAATCAAATCATCTTGAAAATTAATCAGAATGTTTGTTTTGATGAACTCTATGTTTAGTTTTAAACTGGGATTCGTGGGGTCAAAAAGTAGGACACCAGGTAAAATAATAGAAACACCTACGAACTCTAGATGCCACATTTGACACACCGGCATCAGTCATATTGAAAGAAAGTTTGTCTTGGTGAACTTTGATCACCGAAACTGCGTAACATCTGGTCAAAAGTTAGGTCACTTTGTACATTGATTTTAAACCTATGTTTGGAATGTGTTTACCGTTTCGCAAAGAGATTTAAAATTTTAGGCTTACTTTTGTCTTTAGGACAGGATAGCGATATAGGACAATCTTGGCCCTCTTGTAATTCATTATAGCTGAGGGCTGTAGAGTAAATGATTGTTTTCGGTTTCAGCTTTGCGCGAGAAAAATACGTCAGATAAGAACTTGATTTGCCAAATAATATGTGTCGTATTCGGGAAAAAGTTTGTTTAGTAATAGTTTTAGCAAGATATTATATTGTGATTGCTTTTTGACGTCTAACGTGTTACGAAAACAAACAGCTCTGTTTTTAATCAATTGTTTTATTTTATCATGACATAACGCACAGTTGCAAAATATTATCAAGCAAAGTCAACATATTACCACACACATGTCTAGTTGATATAAACAGTAACTGTCGACCATTGTACGCTTCCGTAGATTTCTTCTATATTCAATGTGATTGAAACTATTATACAGATCCATATTTTGGGTTATAAACTATGGCAATTTTCATTGTTCTAGGAGTATAAATCATTGATTAATGTTTTATTCAAAATTATGATGGTCACTCTGAACAGTAACATCTTTAAGCTATAATGCATAGTCCGCCTCCATGATCGAGTGGTAAGGGTGGCTGACTTAAAATCACTGTAACCTCTCATAGATCGAGGGCCACGTGTTCGCGCCCTCCTACCGACTATGTCTCTTTATGTGAGAGAGTTGACAGTTTCGTATGTAGGATGTGAGTATTGTTCTGGATCTACCCAGGAACGAGAGTTAGGTATAGATTTCCCCCCGCCTGTAACAATGACCAAAAACACTGTTGTAACGGGTGTCCTACAGCATAAGCTTTCATGTATACTCATATACAGTCGACTCTCGTTATCTCGATTTTTTTGGGACCGAAGAAAATAAGTCGAGATAACGAAAAATCGAGATAACCGAAGTTGGATAAAATATGCTCGATAGGGGATAGGAGGGGGATAAGGAAGAATATTGATGATAGAAAGACGTTTGCTTCTTTCTTCCATCTTATGATCTGTGTAATACACAGGTTGTGAAACGAAACTAGCTCGTAGGTTTAAATCAACTAAATGTTCAATTCATCTGATTCATGTTGCCTTGCAACCCGGTACCTAAAGATTGGATTCTCCCCGGGTCCTTCTCCAAAACTCTCAGCGTTTGCCGATCCAGATATCCTCCCGGGTTGGTTACCGGGCCCTCTAGATTGTTCGACTGGCGCTCGGACAAGTTCATGACTTCCGCCCTCCGACATTACTCTTCCGTTTTTTTCAATATAGAGATGTTATCTGTCTAATTTTTCTCAGTTTTGACACAATTCAATACAAATTACCCATTCCGCATATTACACAGCTTGCGTCGCAAACAAACAATTAATTAATTTTGGGCCGAATCACTGAGTGAATAGCCGCGCGTGGTGTTTTTCGCACCTCTTACAGCAGACGACAATTGAGCGTGCAGCTTTTCGCACCTTGTTTGGCAGGTGATAAATGTCAAATCGAGATATCGGATGTCAAAATAGAGGAAATTTCATAGTTGGGGATCAAAAATTTAGTCGAGATAACGAAAAAATCGAGATAAACAAATCGAGATATCCGTAGTTGATTTATATAGAACAAGAAGGGAAAAAATCGGGACCGAGAAAATCCAGTCGAGATATCGAAAAATCGAGATAACCGTAGTCGAGATAACGAGAGTCGACTGTATAGACCTTAATACCGTTATAATATTTTATGAGGGCTAAATCTGGTATTTACTGCTTACAGGGATCGAATATAAATTGTCTCCAAAGCCATGCTTTTATCGTTCTGGCAATCTGACTGATGCTTGACCGGGTGCCGGAGTCTGACCCAAGAATGCAAATGTTTAACTGGCGATAGCAAGGTACATATAGCATCGCAAAATAGATATTTTAAGCTGTTAAAAAGCTCATTTAAGTGACGTGTAAATCAAGTAAATGTAGACATTTATATTCTACATCTATATTCTATATAAAAACAAAAATAATATCAAACAGGGAATGTCACGTACCAAAAACGCAGCCTCCCCAAAACGAGCCCCACAGCACCCAGAAGTGCACACCACCAACACACATACACACACACAACACACACACACATAATCATGTACACACACAAACATACACTATCAACACACACTAGCATACAAAGCAAACACACGAGGACAAAACGAACAATTAAAGGAACACGGTGTCTACCTTGCTTTTGCAAACCTTTGCTTTGCCATTGAAAAATAAAAGAAGTTGATATTTGAGTCCAAAAAGTGCATGTGTCATAGGTGATTTATCGAAATAAGATCAAGTTTGCCATGCTAATTTTGATGCTTCCTTACCATGACACAGAACAAACTTTCCTTGTCAAAACGCAATTTCCATGCAAACTTTCTGTGCTTTTTACATGGACTCCAGAGCAGAACTTATTAGTTTGAAACAACGTGAAAAATGTTCTTCCATTCAAGTTACATTTACTTTCGTAAAGTGCGTAAAAAGGGACTTACTTTACCAAGTACCAACAGGTGCTGGTATTTCGATATATATAAATCTCTGTATATATTCTCCTACATGTTTAACATGACAGGCATTACTGTTTTTGAGTACAGATGGGTATATTTTTAATGATTTAACAAAGCAAACACAAATTACATACGGTACAAAGCAATCTGGTAGATTTTATTCTCTTCTCTTTGTGTGTTTTACACAATAATAATCTTCCCATGCAATTAAATTTAATTCACTTCTAACGTTTAAGAGTTAAAACTATTAAATTTATGGGTACATTTGTTGCAACTGTGTATACACATTTTGCAAACTGTCAGTGTTTTAAAGGCATTTTCGAAACACATAACTTTATCGCCAGTCATTTACAATGACTTTTTACTTCAGCAAAAGTCTATCACATTTCCTATGTTTATATCTTTATTAGGCCTTGGTATTCTGTTAAGTAAACGATCTAAGATAATATCCCTTATTGTGGCAATATTCAAAAACTGCAGCCATATACATGCATGTAATATGATAAAACACAGCAGAATAAACACAACAAAAAACAATATGTGAATGTTTTCCAGAGACATCATTCGCATTTCTCTGCACTTAATCTACTGCACAAAAAAAAAAAAAAAAAAAAAAAAAAAAAAAAAAAAAAAAAAAAAAAAAAAAAAAAAAAAAAAAAAAAAAAAAAAAAAAAAAAAAAAAAAAAAAAAAAAAAAAAAAAAAAAAAAAAAAAAAAAAAAAAAGAAAAAAAAAAAAAAAAAAAAAAAAAAAAAAAAAAAAAAAAAAAAAAAAAAAAAAAAAAAAAAAAAAAAAAAAAAAAAAAAAAAAAAAAAAAAAAAAAAAAAAAAAAAAAAAAAAAAAAAAAAAAAAAAAAAAAAAATTAAGAAAAAAAAAAAAATTTTTTAAAAAAAAAAATTTTTTTTTAATTTGGGAAGAAAAATTTTTTTTTTTTTTTTGGGAAAAAAAATTTTTTTTTTTTAAAAAAAAATTAATTTCGAGAAAAGAGAATTTCTGTATTTTGTATAAAAAATGGAATCTCTCAAAAACTCTACCATTTTGCATAATTATTGAAGATAAAACAAAACAAAAAATGTGTGGCAGTTTTCCGAACATAAAAATCCTCATTCGGTTTATCTTGAATGGTTTTGTTATAATTGTATAATTTGCATTTTCTTATCGAAAATAGCTATGGAAGAAAGAAAACATTCGTTGAATAATCAAACACCTGTTGAAAATGGAATGAAATCTCTATCACAAATTATTGTCAGCAACATATTTACTATTGTACGACTCATTTTTGAAAGACTTGTTCAAAGGTCATACTTTGTTAAGTCGTAGGTTACGTGTGCGAAACATGAACACATTTGAACTTAAATATCATTGATCATGTCATGATAAATCGACCGCCACTGCCGGGATTCGAAACGCGGGTGTCTGGATTAGTAAATTTGAACTTGTTTTACTGGCACTTCCACCTCGTTGGAATTTGAACAGAATTTAGTGCACTGTGAAATAAACTACTTCGTCGACCTTGGTCTAAACTTTTAAAGAAAATGTTTATCTGAATTATGTCCATTATGTGAATTATCTGTCTACATTTCGACACTTAAAGAGTGTAAACAGGTGTTACACCTTTCTGTCCATGTTCTAAGATAATATTGACAAATACATGTGCATTTTTTCGTCCAATTATATATCAAGTTTGATTGATTCCCCTCCTACAAATAAACAACCTTAAATGATTGAGATTCTCTGTCTGGCTTCTTCTGCAATAATGATTTACTTTAGATAACAGGTAGATAAGAAACGTTGAATAAAGGAATCAGTGTGGTCAAAACGAGACCGAAACATCTTTGGATCTCGATATGCTGACATTCTGTCCTTAAATTGACATTTCATCAATTAAGTGATTATATACCAACTTACTTTTTTTTAAAAGATCTACTTATGTTGCCAAAGAGATAACATAAAAGGAGACATTTGAGCTCTGTTAGAAAGAAGCGTTAAAAGCACTGTGCTTCAACTTTTAGCAACCAAAGTTATCATCTAATATCTCTATATAAATGTGAAACACAGACGTTTGCAACTATATTGTGTTGTGTTTCTAACAATAACATTGTTAATTGATCCTTTCTCTGAATTTATATAGAAAGTTAACAATATTTTGATGAATTCGTCGTCCTCATGTGTCAGTCAAATATTGGAACATGTAACAATATATTATATTTTTCCTCAATACATATTCATCTGATATAAGTTCATCTTTGCTGTGACCCCGCATCTGTATGCATCAGATAAGCATGCTATTATACTTAACTAACCTGTTACACCCTTTGAACTGACATGCAGTATTCGAATGCTAATCTTATCTTGCTGCATTACAGGCATTTGTGCAAATATTTGAATACCCGAACCTATTCCTCTCTCCACAGTTTAGTAATTTATGGCTCAAAATTCTAGCCCAGTTACTATCAACATTAAATCTGATTCACGTTGAAAACGGTAATAATCTCTCAGCAACGAGACAGATCAAACGTCAAACAGGTGTTAGCCTTTACTTTCCGTGCATCAACTGTATGCGCAGTTTGAGACGACTTGTATCGCAAATTTGATTTACTAACGATTCATTCCACAAACAAATATTGCAATTTATTAATACAATGTTTGAATGCATAGAGAAAGTTTATTTATTTCCGCTCCGTATGTGATTCGCGTTAAACATTCTCTATTCATGCTTGCTTTCAATTTGTTATTCTCCATATTTCATCTTTGCTTGCTGGTACAAATGTAACAACTAACTGTTAGCAAAACATAGTGTATTTATTGTAAACGGTTTGTGTGTAACAGGACAATATCTAAGTTCTTCTTCTCGCCTTTTCTGGCAAGCTAAATCATTATCTGAATTTCACTTAACTTGATGAAGTTATTCCGATTATGAATCAACGTATGATATCCATGATTTTCTGCTATGGTGTTACAAGATGTTGTATTAACCAACGACGACATATTGTAACAACATGTTATATTAACTAACGCTGCAATGGGGTATCAACATGTTGTATCAATCATCGCAGCAATTGGGTTACAAGATATTCTATAAACCAACGTTGCAATGGGGTAACAAAATGTTGTATTAATCAACGCTGCAATGTAGTTATAAGATGTTGTATTAATCAACGCTGTAATTGGGTTACAATATGTTGTATTAACCAATGCTGCAATGGGGTTACAATATGTTATATTAACCAAACCAGCACTATGGTTATAATATATTATATTAACAAACTCTGCAATGTAGTGACAAGATGTTGTATGTCCAACGCTGCAATGGGGTTACAAGATGCTGTATTACCCAACGCTGCAAATGGGTTGCAAGATTTGTATTAACAAACGCTGCAAAAGGGGCAAACGTGTTGTAATAACAATAATTCACCTTGCAGTATATTCAATCATTTCAACTTTTAAGCTGATCATAAAATGAAAATATATTTTAAAAGCTTTCAAGAATACTTCATATTTTGTTCTGACTCATTTCGTCTTAATTGCATTTTGTAATAAATGTCTTGAGAAAACGAAATATAACCTAAAATGTTTGGCGATTTTTTGTGCATTCTCTGCTTTCAATAAACCACTTTTCCTGAATTCATCACTTCAATTCATCAATTCAACACTTACGTAATAACAAATCGAAAAGGAATGTTCAGGATCTTTAAAACAATAAGTGTTCCTATCTTAATATCAGAAATGTGCATAATATAAAAAAAATGAAAAAATAATAATATAGAAGCAAACCTTACACTTTACAGAAAACCCCGTTCACCCAATAGTTCGTGCCTACATGACCTTAGTAACTGTCTTATAATATAGTTAGCTTGATATCAGGTTATTGTCACATGAAAGTAGCGAGCATCAGTTAAATATTTCTATTTGACAGGCCTGAAAGTGACTTTTACAAAATCGTTGTTGAATCTTCAGAAACTTTGCAAATCTGAAAAGGCAGACACCTCATTGTAAGCGGGCGCCCTATTACACCAGTAGGAGAATTTTCTAGAAGTACTTTTAAATGTTTATGTGTGAAACAGAAAACGCTTCATTTCCTATGAATCAGTAAAGAATTAACAACTTATATTGCATATCCAGGTGCATTATCACTTGGTGTGCTTATTTTTCTTTAAAATTGAATTTGAAAACCCTAACATAAATACAAACATTTACCTAGTAACTCATTAGCCAAAATATGTTTAATGTCCTTTTCTTGATGAGACATTACCGATACAAAAAACATTAACGAAGCAAGTGAAAAAGATAAAACTTCATTCAATCACATAAAGTGCATTGCTAAGTTCTGTGGGTAATTAATTGACTATTACGCAAAAATAACTTAAGACTTATAATGTTTTATTACATCGATATAATGGAAGATACACAAATGAATGAATAGTTCTATAGAAACTTTTGCCTTACGCATATCAAACGATTAGAAAGTAGCTAAAGGTCGGTGGGTATATGCGTGTAAGAAGTATTGCAGAAATAATAGGTTCCTTTCTCTGTCGGAAGTAAGTGGATCTTCGTTTGCGATCGATGCCGATCTTGCAGGGTGATCGTGGTGGTCTGCATTATTCGCTTTTTTATCTGTAATGTTGCACCGCTTTTACACATCACGGGATGATTGTTAAAGTAAGCTGATAGAGACGTACATTTTTAGAATTTAGCAAGGTCGGTGTTCAAAAGTTTGCAATAGGTGTGAGTGCAAATCCTGATAATTAAGGTTGCTAATTTGATGCTTGGTTGTGTGCTTTGATAAAACATCTTCTACAACAATAATATTTATAACAGTATCAATGAATGTTTTCCTAAAACTATTTGTACTCTTATGTAGATGCACAAAATAATATTAGATGCTATATGTACATTGAATACGCGCAAATACATAAAACAACATCTTTCCGTGTAGACATCAAATATGCTTTTCATAAAATTGTATGATGATGTATTATCACGATCATTTTGGTATTAATGAAATGTGTTTCAAATGAATTACATGTAGGATTACTGTAAATAACTTTCAGCAATAAATTTCGTACCACTTAATTACAGTAACAGTTTAAGAATTATCGTAATGTTTTAATAATTGTACGTTTGTTTCAGTGGTCCAACGAAGCAGATGTGCCCGTACTTTATTATCTAGGTAGTAACTGTAGAGATCTACGAATACAATGCCTTACTCACTGTAAAGTTTATGATATTCCTAGCAAGTCATTTTAGCAGTATCTTAAAACGGACAATGTCTTTTTAGTGTTCATATTATACATACTGATAGTACGAACACATATATCAGCATTGACAGTGAAAATTCAGTACTATTTTTAAGACATAAAGGATTATCACAATTATACATGCATGTCACAAATAATATATGATTTCTATTTAGCTATAATGCCTAGTTCGCCGCCGTGGTCGAGTGGTTAGTGTCGCTGACTTGAAATGACTGTAACCTCTCATAGATTGAGGATCATCTGTTCGCTACCGATTATGTCTCTTTATTTGAGAAAGTTGGCAGTTTCTTACGGAGGATATGAGTATTGTACTGGTTCTACCAAGGAAACTGCCCACCTTTATCAGCCGAAACGCGCGTGTACTGTAGTTCAGAATTTTATCGTTGGTACCAGATATTCTATATGACCAACACCTTCAGAAGAGGTTAGTTAAAGATACAGAACGCGACCCGCTCCAGAGACACCCACTGGTTCTTTGATATAGTGTACGCACCAATATATCGAACCTCGGTTTTAGGTTTCATCAAAACACCATTAGTTGTAATAGTGGAGCAGCGATGGATTGAACCTGCGATTCGTGGATTACCGGTCCAGCGCATTAACCACCAGGCCATTGAGCCGACCAAATGGGTGTTAAAGTCATATAAGAGAAAGAACGAATTCACTTCATCATTGGACATAAGGGTACCATGCTGAAGTGGAAAATGTCCAACTAGGCAAAATAATGCAAAGGCTAATCCGACGATATATTTGGGTGTCTCGATTTATTGTTGTTCTCTGACATTCAAAGTATACGTGAATTAACACTAGGGCTAGTGGTATTGTTTTCTTCTGTCTTCAACCAGTGTTTAGTCATGCACTGCTCACCACCACCGTAAGTGGCATCATTATCTGCTTTTTATTGCATCATCTACGTCAAACCTAAAGTTGAAAAATGAGAAAATAACTGTCAGTTTTGGTGTGAACGCCCTTTGACTTAAAAAAGATTTGTGATAACTTTCCAAAATGATTTTCACTACGTATTGTCTTAAATAGTTATATTGTTAACACTTTGAAACAGAACTGAGTGTAGCTCCATAATATACTAACCTTTCCACATGTACGAAAGTCACTGCCAAACACACAGTTTTCATACGACCGGATCATTTCATTTTTTATGACTATATCATAAAAGGACGTGATATAAAGTCTGTAATAATAATAATATAAACATTATTAGAATTACAGGTAAATAACTGTATTGATCACATGAAATGCTATAACTTCAAATGAAATAATTATTACCCCGTTTTTGGGTAAACCCTTTATTGGTCTCGCCGAAGGCATTATAGGGGCCAGTTATGTCTATTACGTACCTTATAACACTACAATATGAATGAATATTACATTGACAATTTACAAGTTTATTTTACGAATATTACGGATATTTTGAGTCTGCTTTTATTTACACTATTTGTTAAAGACCTTAACTCAATTGAATGTAGTTTTGACAACAAACTCTGCGTAGGTAGCTGTTTCCCTGTGAAGATAAGTGAAGGTGGATCCTGGAAAGAGGGGCCTGATCAGGTGACATACCAGCTTATTATACAGGTTATAAATAGATTAAATTGAATATCTTCTCTTTTCTCTCCTCTTACATTTGCACAAGTACAATTAATTCACGAAACCACAAATATAAGGTGCATTTTTTATAACAACTTGTGGCTTACAGTTTAAGAATTTAACACTTGTTTAGTCATTTCGCAAGTTATTGAAATATGTTGATATGTTAATTGTATATGAAGTCTTATAATAACTAACCACAATGACACAGATAGACAGACGGACATAACGTAAGACGGAAAGTCTATTAATCAGGGTACATAGTCACAAAATGAATTCATAATATTACGTCCAAATGACAATCATGTTTATGGAACTGAAGTTAAACGAAATAGACGGTTGTCTATATTTGACACAGGTCATGAATACATAAATATTTTATTTGATACAAACATAATAATTTAAACAAATTTAATCAAAACAATAGGGACGCAAAAATAACACACATATATATAAAAACTATACAAATATTGAACATACGTCCTCGATACAAACAGATAATCGATAATCAAACAGTCAATACAACCCTAGGCACTCAGTTTACGTCACACGTAGATGGCCAATAAAAACCTTGACGCTCAGTTTACGTCACACGTAGATAGCCAATAAAAACCTAGGTACTCAGTTTACGTAACAAGTACATAGCCGATTAAAACCCAGGCGCTCACGCACTAAAAGTATCATTCGCATACCATAAAACCTATCTTCTTAAACAAGATCATAAGTTTTCGCCGTTTGCACAATTATTCTGAGAACCAAGATTCTCAAAACAAAACTTGTGATCCCCAGTGAGAATGTAGGTTGTCAGTGAGAACCTAGGTTCTTAGTTGAGAACTTACGTTCTCACAGGAGAACTTTGGTTCTCATATGGGAACATAGGTTTTGGGAATACACATGTACTTGTGTAAATCGCTTGCCATATGCCCCCGCCTGTTAAAAATACCAAAACCACGGTTGGAACGGGCGTTATACTCCTACAACAACATAAGCTATCATGCATACACATAATTAGACTTTCGTACCGTTTTGAAATTTTGTGACGGCTAAATCTGGTATTTACTACTTAAATGGATCATCGTTGTCTCAAAAGCCTTCTTTCGATACGTCTGGCAGTCTGACTGATGCATGAACGGGTGCCTAATGCAAATGTTTAACTGGGGACAGCAAGGTACATAGAGCATCGCAAAGTAGATAGTTTAAGCTGTTAAAAAGATACAATGAAACGCATATCGTGAAATGACGTGTAAATCAAGTAAAAGTAGACATTTATATTGCATTTTATTACAATTTATCACTACATTAAGGTTTATCGTTCATCTTCTTCGTGTATCTTGTATTGTGACATACCAATTTACAGCTTAGCTGTGCAGAAAGGTTAGTGTTTTCTACAGACTGAAATAGATTTTAAACTTAGTGCTCCCTGTGTTTCTGGTTTAATAATCATGTCAAAATACGCAACACTATTTGTTTCGCTTAAAGTGAAATATCAATTGCAATAACCATGGCTGGTGTCAAACATCTTGCTGATAACTCGTAGCAATTCTTGTCATGTCTACCTTGTTTTGTAAACTTAGATTTGCTTTGCAATGGAAATACCTTCCTTACCATGGCATTGCGATGTTCCCAAATTAATGCATTTTGTGATGGCTGTAACGAACTGATGCACCCTTATCTGACTATGTACAGTCTAGTAGAAAATTTACCGACTGAAAAAGTTTTATTTTGGTAGCTGGCGCCTTGGAAACATTAAAAAACCAGTTTGACTAAGAAAACATACAGAAAGGGAAGTAAACAAAGGCATCCTACATTAATTTCTACAATCGAACCACCAAGGAGACGTAGAACCTTCGTAAGCAATAAAACAAACGTGTTGAAGAAATTTCGTTCCCCACCCAGCACAAATGCATTGGCCCGAAATGATTCAGCAAATATTCACAATTTCACGGAATACTACTAATCGATAATCCATCATAAATAACTTATAATCTAACTTTATTACATGCAAAAAGTCCCATATTAACTACGCATTAACTACAAGTATCACGTAAATAACTTGTAAACATTCGAACGGAAGCTATGTTCAGCCATTTTTATCATGCGGTAATCTTCCGATAAGAACGCCAGACTCCGAGACGTCATATTCTGCGAACTATATGATATGGTTCCAGGTAATTCTTCAGTGTTGTGGCTCACCATACCATCCACATCTAAGAAATCATCGAATTGGTATGGTTGACCGTCTACCGACGAGTAAGCCCAGGTTTAGAATACCATAATTAATTGGTATATCGCCGCCAGGTTAAGAATACCATAATAAATGGTATAGTCGCCGCAACACTCCTCCGTCTCCAGCTTCTGTCATGCGCAGTTTCCATTGAAATCCGATCGGCATAGAATACCAATTTGGTATAGCCCGTTGCTGATACCGTCAATCGCGTCCCTGATTTGGATGTAAGATACCAGTTCAAGAATACCAGTCTTTAGTTGGTTCCATTTCCTGATCACCAAGTGCTAGCTACCAACTTTAGGGAAGGGTATCCTATACCATTTCTTTGACGTATACCTACGAATTATATTTGCATCGTTGTCGGACATCCAACCAAGTGGCCAACCATCACCTACTGAATACCATATTATATGATATATACAAAGAGCGAATACCATCTCTATAAACATTAACTTTATTATTATATAAGTAGATGCCATCAAATACCAATACCCATAGACGGTATATACCAAGAGCGAATACCATCTCTATAAACATTAACTTTATTATTATATAAGTAGATGCTATCAAATACCAATACCCATGGACGGTATATACCAAGAGCGCATACCATCTCTATAAACATTAACAGTTCAATAATATAAACAGATGGTATCAAATACCAATACCAATGGATGGTCTTGCTCGTGATTAAGCTTATAGCAGACATATATTAACAGTGAAAGTTACCACACAGTCGGTCTATGACAATAAAGACATTCAGGTCACTGCAACAGGTTACCGGGCACCCCTCCTGTTTCGAATACCGACATATTGGTATCAGCTTCCAATATCGTGCATTCCAACATACTTACGTGAATATTTGTGGACTCTTTTGAAACTGTCTTTAAACAATCTCACGAACTTTATGTGAAATATAGAACTTTTTTTTACTAGTAAAACGAACAATTACTGCAGTAGGAATAAATATATGAGAACTGTAACATCTATTATTAAACGCTACCAAATATTATATACAAGCATAACACTTCATAATAACTTGTCCTACATAGTTATTTGTTAAGTTAAAGTTGAAATAAAATCTTAAACTTTATTTGCCTCCTTTATATGTGGTCATCACAAAATTAGTATTTTATCACAAGCCAGGCCAGGACGGACCCTTTGTTACGTATAATCTGTATATCACAGGAGAATAGGTATTCGTAACATGGCACAGCACAAAATTTACTTGGCCAAACACAATTTACATTTCCTGTGCCTTTTACATGAAATCCAGAACAGAACATATTCCTTTGAAACAAAGTGTAAAAAGGACTTAAATTCAAGTTGAATTTTGCTTTCGTAAAGTGCGTAGAAATGGGGGCTGACTTTACCAAGTACCAACGTGTGCAGTTATTTCGAAAGATACGTTTTATTGTAAACTTTATAAAAAGTAAAAGTATTACCTTTTTCGGTATGGAAACAAATCTCTGTAACTTCTATATTACAGATTTTATCATGACAGGCATTATTATTTTGGAGTAAAGATAGGTATTTTTTTAATGATTTAACAAAGCTATCAAACAGGTACTCTGATTCTACTTTTTATATTAAGTGTTCGGAGATAATGACAACTGCATGTTAAGGATTGAATCTAATTATATCACTTTTTAAATTATATTTATGATTTATATCGCTTCAGAAATAAACGCAAGTGAATTACCAGGATTCGGGGACTGACATCTAGTAAGTGATGATTTATTGTGTAATTTTAGTAAAACGAGTACTCAACAAACTTCTGTTATCATATGAAAAGCAATCAATAAAACAGCAAGTTCTTGAATTGGCAGTAAATGTTATACTGGCAGTAGAAATCAAGGCAAATGTATGCTGTTGTGCCACTTACCCAAAAGGGACATCTTGACGAAAACCCTATAACTAATACAATTCTTTGGCAACGGTAAGTTTCCCTCAATCTGCAGAGAGGTTCTCATTCTTAGAAAAACAAACAAAGTGTCCCTTCAGTGGATGCTCAAAGATTATGCTGTTCCTAGAAGTAAGAGAAGCAAAGTTGGTCAAACATGAGAAAAAGATAATCACCACCCAAGTTTTCCACACAGGCAGAGAAGGTAACATGAAAACAAGTCATTCTAATCAGGAACACCTCTTGTTAGATGCCTTCGTTAACTAAAACATTAAGTTTCCGAAATCATCACTTTGTTCCTGATGTATGGCTTAAAAAACTACAATGCAATTACTGCAGAAGTTCTTCCTGCTTCAGCAACCATGAAGAAGTGTTCCCAGAAAATATAGAACCGAAATTATTTGTCACACTAGAGGAACACTGCATCCTTTGTAGATGTAACGGTTATAATAGTGTAGATTGTGAGAGGAAGAGTTGAAACTGCAGACAAATACATTAATGTGCTTTTCAGTCGACGTTAATTTTTTCAGCAACTTTATTGAGAAATTAATCCAAAATAAGTTTGTGTTTTCATAAAATGTACGCTTGTTAATGAGAAATTAAGAATCAGTTAGGCAAGAGCGGAAAAACTTTTCGCGTTTACTACAACTAATGAACCTTTCAGATGCATTTGATGTTTATTATTCCAACGTGTGATAATCGTTTCAACGCTCTTTTAAACTTCATTATGTACACTAGTACAGTAGCAGAGGCAATTGTACAAATGTGCGTCTAAATTAAATTAGTGTTTAAATTAGTGTCTGAATGTTTTTTTTGTCAAATCGCACTTTAACTTGGGTAAATCGACAAATATAATCTGAGAATAGGGGAACAAAAATAATTTCAAACACTATGTAAGTTCATGTTCATTTTGATACATTTACTACAATAAATTTGACGCGCTGCACGTGCCGCCTGACCAATTTATTTTCGTAAATGCATCAAACTAAACACTAACCTATACAAAGTCTCTACCAACACTTGGTTCTGATTATCATAAATAGAAATACAAAGATATCAAACGGTTAATACAAATAGTTTTGTTTTGATTTTTGTCAGCTGTTACCAAGGAAATATGCAGTTTCTAAGATCTAAGTAGCAGTGGCGTATTCAGAAATAACAAACGTTTTTTGACAGAATGTTCTAGCATTAAATTTAATATCAACTAAGTGTTTGTAATTCTAAGTTTTACCGTTTTAATAGCTGGTACATGTAGTGATGCATTTCTTTGATACAATCGTATACACTTGTAAATGGTTTACTGACAATCTTAAATTATATATAATATTTTTTCTCAGGAAAATGAAACGCCTATCAAGAAGCGGTGTGCAAATCAAAAATAAAAACAGACATCTTCTATTGAATTTTATTCACAAGCGCCATGGCTTATGATTATTTTATAGCTTATACCGATTTGCCTTATGTGATCGTTTTATTAGTATCCTCGATTGCAAAAGCTGAAAATGTTAGTATTGCAACAAAAGGATTATTTGCATATTGTTCTAAGAAAAAAGACCATTATAAAATTGAAATTTTTAAAAAGTGAAGTTTTTAACTTGCAATAATTTTCCATTTGTGTATTCTGTTCATAATGGAAACATGGAATTTGAAAAAATTGTTTCTCAAACGAAAATGTATAAATAGGTATGAATAACTAGTAAACGCAGTTCAGGTCACTGATAATTACTGTTTTCTAAAGAGATTCTAACACTTTCACAGAATGAAGAATTTTGACTGTTGTACTAAATGTTCTTTAATCATAAATCCAGTCTAATGACATTTCGAACCCTTCACACATTTCTTATCCAAAAGTCAGAATCGTGCCTAGTCCTAAAACTGAGTTAGGAAAGAAACTCAACGCGTAAAGTATCATAGAAAGGAGGCGCCATTTTTTCTATCATGCTTTTCAATATTCAAGTCGGCAGTAAAATGTTAAAGTCGGTCGGTTTGCCAAATGAATGTTTCCTTAATATAATTCTTCCCTACAGAACACACACTTTATAACATTAGAAGTTATAAGTACATTTAATACTTTCTTAATCAATCCACAAAATTCTTCCATGCATACATAAATATGCTTCTAATCTTATTTTATGATGATGTATTATCAGGATCATTATCATATTGATAAAACATGTTTCAAATGAATTAGGATTACCACAGATAATTATAAGCAACAGTTTTTGTATCACTTAATCTAGGTAAGAGTTTAAAAAGTATCGTAATGTTTCATGATAAGTGTACGTATCTGTTACAGCGCTCTGTCGTACCGTTCTAGCCAGGTAAAAGCAACGAAACTGCACCGAATCTCTACGAATTAATATTAATGAATTTCCATGAAAAAACTTTTGTCTCTGCAAATCACCTTCAGCAATGTCTTTGGACAAACGATGACTTACTATAAGTTACATACATCAGTTTTAACAGGGAAAGGGAAAAAGTTCGTACTACTTCAATACATATAAAGGCTTTCATAATGGCAACAAAAGCCTCACGAGTAATACTGTACCTATGATATTTGTCACTATTAAAACATTGCTAAGACGCCAAGTATCACAAACGAAAGAAACATGTTAACGGATAGAGTAGCAGACACCAGACATTTGTACTCCATTCAGATAGAATACTGACGGATGCAGTGACGGACGGAAGCATTGCAGTTTTTTTCTAAATTGTTTACACAATAAAATAAATGCCACTCGCACAGCAATGCACAGTCAGCAGATTGTTTGCATATTATCACGAAATTTTACTACCACTACATATAACTTATATATTTTCTGGACGGTTGTCAAAAGACAGCCGTTCCAGAGTAAACCGACACATTAATAAACGGATTTTGGGGTTACTACGGTCCTTAAAACCTTAAAACTCCGCTGAAATAAATAAGTCGACGCGGAGTTATATCTGCAGTATAGTTGCCTTGCATGTTCGCAGAAATGCAATGAGTTACCGACAAAGGGCTTAAATGCCGCAAAAGTGTTCAACTTTCTGCTTCAGACTGCGTATATTTTACATAAATCAGCATGCCGACATTTATTAATCTTGCTGTCCTCCATTATCGAAAGAAATGTATTACAGAGGTACACATTGGAGAACTGTATAGAACATGTACTGCGCGCGCGCATTTACTGCTGTAAGATTGCTATGTGTAGTAGCGTCTTTTGTGTTTGTCTGTTTTTGGTTTTTGTTTTCTTTTGTTCGTGCTTTAGTGAATATACAAGTCAAGAAAGACAAGTTAGCTGCCTAACAAAGCATCCAATGGGTTATGCCGCATGGGTAGCATGCATGAACATATCAATAAAATAAAATACAATATCCTTTATTTTGTCAGGCTACATGTGTAACAACAGACATTACAGAAATGTTTGTATGTTTAACCATGCATATGGGTAACAAAAAGTACATAGTTCACAATTTAGATATATTAAATTCAATACTGTAATAAAATATATGCATGTCAATTACAAAGATAGGTTGCGGGGACAGTGGTAATAATTGTCCACTTAAAATTAGAATTGTATATGATTATTGTAAGATTCATGCGAGTTAGCAAGGAATGTCATTGACTGGTTAAATTGTTATTGTTTAGAGAGAAAAAGAATTGCACGAAAAAAGTGTGCAATGTTGGGAGAATTACGATATCATGAATGGTTACCTAAGCTCGTAGTGTTATAATTTTGAAAGTGTTAAACAGTGTTTGACATAAAATGTTACGGAATTAACAACGTAATATATGTAAATTTGTGTTTATTGAACGCGTCTCACAATATAGGATACAAAAGTACTAAGATGTTTTAGAATTTTGGGATATTTTGTTATACATTAGCTGACTGTATTTTATAACATTTGGATGTTTGTAAAATTGTGCTGGGATTAGCTGCTTCCTTTGTCGTTCGCTGTTAGTGAAATTCATCGCCTAGTTCTCTTAAACACAATGAACATTTCCTTATAAGACCAGCGGCCCTTTTCTACAGGCAATTTATGTTTTGCAGAACGATACATGAAGATCGGTAATTACAAATGCTTAGGAAATAATGTCAAATAATCTTCGAAAGCATGGTATTCTTTGAAAAGGGCATATAGTTTTCATTTATTAGAGACTTGCATTTATCCTCGCCATCCAGAAAGGTCCAGGTCAATCAATGTATGCTATTGCAATTTAGAGTTTTTTTATTTAAAAACATACCGCTGTTACCAGTGGAATCGAATATGCTTCTGACATAGTTAAGCCATTTAAAGCTGCGTGTACTATTTAACATAATTCTATTCACAATATTATAGAGTACTTATTAGAATCGCTTGTTACTAAACTATTCCAATACTTGGTAATTTTTGTAAGAATTGAAGCATCTAACGGGTATCGGCCTAGTTTGCCATACAACATGTAAGCAGGTTTGCTCTTGTACGAATTTGTGATTTAACGTAGAAATTCTATATGCACCTTTTCCATGTCACTGTTACTTTCTATTCCTCAAACTTCACATGAAAATGTCAGAATTGGTACTATAGTGTTGTAGAAGAAGGTAGGTTTAGATTGTAAATACGTTTGTATTAAAGATGCATTGCCTTTCTGGCTTGTGTAGTTAAATGCGCTTTAGCTTTATTATATTTACCATTTGGTCTGAATACCAAACCCAAATATTTGTATTTGTCAACGATTTCTATATTCATTCCATGTAACGTAAAGGACATGTTAAACGTGTCATGATGGCTCTATAAGTTCACCAAATCCAAAACGTGTTTGGAATTCAAACCATTGTTGGAACTTGCATGCATATTTTTTTTGTTTGATCAATGTTGATAAAGATAGATCCTCTGAGAAAATTCGATGCTGAGAGAATAGTTCATTCTAATAGAAATCTAATAAGAGTTAAAAACATTTCTTGTATTCTTCTGCAATCATTTCGTATACGGACAATCCCTTGGTATAGGGGAGCTGTATTCGAAGCAAAGCATATGCAAATTCGAATAAAGCTCCCTATTTTTGCTTTATTAGAATATATAAAGAACCATCATCCCTTTGTTAAAGATGTCCACAGATAGAATTTAGGAACCTTAATTGCCTAAAATCATCTAACACATGTTTTATATGATATATCTATTCCGTCAATCTATTTGTCCCACCATCTGTCTGCTGTCCTACCTTGTCTGTTGTCTTATCTATCCGTCTGTCAGGCCGTACATTCTGATGCGTATGAGCCTCATTCCGTCAACAGTTTTTCTATGTGCTATCGCTATTTGAAAGCAACGATGGTTTATTGAAAACAAATAGTTCTTCAATATCAGCAAAAGAGTAATTAAACTTTTTAAGTTTTCATTCAACTGTTCGCCCAACACGTGCGGACAAAAAGACAGACACCCCAGGGCTAAGTACTGCATCCTGGATAGCGGTTTGGATCCTTGTTATTCTATAATAAATTCTTTGCCGCGATTTACATAAACGAATGATACGTCTTTGTTGCATCGGGTCACTGGGGCGCTCTATTCGAAAAAAAGGTAAAAGAACCCCGAATACAGCTCCCATTTGAGTAGGAAAGCTGTATTCGTTGAAGCGCACCGAATATAGCTCCCTTTGGAGCTGTACTTGTTAATGTGCACCGAATACAGCTCACTGGGGAGCTGTAATCGAAATGAGCTGTTTCCGGTGTTATACAGCTTGCTAGGATGTATTGTTCGAAAAAAAAATTGATATATAATATTTCTTTTAACACCAAGAAACTGTTACATTTTGTAATATACGCGAATCAAGAACGCGGTTGTTTTAACTTGGCAGCCACAAAGCATGTTGAAATCTAAAATTCATCGCTACAAAGGAAGTTTTATCATTAGTTTTTAAACAAATCTAATTAATCTGCTCTGACAACGACATTGATCGGTTGTTACACTGAAATATTAAACACATTGTTGGAAATGATTCAAAATGAATGCACTAGTGTTTACGTATTTGTAAAAAAAAATCAATTTCGGGAGATATTTCTATACCTTTTTTATCATAGAACTACATCACCAATCATTTGGTTTACAAATATTTACTGAAAATTAACTTATTATTAACATTTTCGACAAAAACTACCGATATGATTGTTTACAGGGGGGAAATAATATAAATAAGAAACTCTGTTCCATGCTTTAAAGTGGTTAACAATCATATTACGGTAGATGATACCACAGTAAGCTCTCATAATTTCATTGTTTCTTCCATAAATCAGAGCGTTTACAATGTACACTGTCGAGTTTTAAATCACTGCTCACGTATTTTCGTCTACTTTTAATGACGAATACACTAGAGCTTTGCACCTTAATTACAGTTTCAATTCAACAAGAACCAGCGGCCCTTTTCTACAGGCAATTTATGTTTTGCAGAACGATACTTGAAGATCGGTAATTACAAATGCTTAGGTAATAATGTCAAATAATCTTCGAAAGCATGGTATTCTTTGAAAAGGGCATATAGTTTTCATTTATTAGAGACTTGCATTTGTCCTCGCCATCCAGAAAGGTCCAGGTCAATCAATGTATGCTATTGCAATTTAGTGTTTTTTTATTTAAAAACATACCACTGTTACCAGTGGAATCGAATATGCTTCTGACATAGTTAAGCCATTTAAAGCAGCGTGTACTATTTAACATAATTCTATTCACAATATTAGAGTACTTCGCTTGTTACTAAACTATTCCAATACTTGGTAATTTTTGTAAGAATTGAAGCATCTAACGGGTATCGGCCTAGTTCGCCATACAACATGTAAGCAGGTGTGCTCTTGTGCGAATATGTGATTTTACGTAGAAATTCAATATGCACCTTTTCTATGTCTCTGTTACTTTCTTTTCCCCAAACTTCACATGGAAATGCCAGAATTGGTATTAAAGTGTTGTCAAATAATTTTAACTGAAGATCTAAAGGTAGATTTAGATTGTAAATACGTTTGTATTAAAGATCCATTGCCTTTCTGGCTTGTGTAATTAAATGCGCTTTAGCTTTATTACATTTACCATTTGGTCTGAATACCAAACCCAAGTATTTGTATTTGTCAAAGATTTCTATATTCATTCTATTTAACGTAAAGGACATGCTAAACGTGTCATGATGGCTCTATAAGTTCACCAAATCCAAAACGTGTTTGGAATTCAAACCATTGTTGGAACTTGCATGTGTATTTTTTCTGTTTGATCAATGTTGATAACAATAGATCCCCTGAGAAAATTCGATGCTGAGAGAATAGTTTATTCTTATAGAAATCTGATAGAGAGAATAGTTCATTCTTATAGAAATCTAATAGAAAGAATAGTTCATTCTCATAGAAATCTAATAGAGAGAATAGTTCATTCTTATAGAAATCTAATAGAGAGAATAGTTCATTCTTATAGAAATCTAATAGAGAGAATAGTTCATTCTTATAGAAATCTAATAGAGAGAATAGTTCATTCTTATAGAAATCTAATAGAGAGAATGGTTCATTCTTATAGAAATCTAATAGAGAGAATAGTTCATTCTTATAGAAATCTAATAGAAAGAATAGTTCATTCTTATAGAAATCTAATAGAAAGTTTAAAACATTTCTTTCTTGTTTTATTCTGCATTCATCTCGTATACTGACACAATTCGCTAGGATGTATTGTTTGAAAAAATTATTTGATATATAATATTTCTCTTAACACCAAGAAACTGTTACATTTTGTAATATACGCGAATCAAGATCGCGGTTGTTTTAACTTGGCAGCCACAAAGCATGTTGAAATCTAAAATTCATCGCTACAAAGGAAGTTTTATCATCATTTTTTAAACAAATCTAATTAATCTACTCTGACAACGACATTGATCGGTTGTTATACTGAAATATTAAACACATTGTTGGAAATGATTCAAAATGAATGCACTAGTGTTTACGTATTTGTAAAAAAAAATCAATTTCGGGAGATATTTCTATACCTTTTTTATCATAGAACTACATCACCAATCATTTGGTTTACAAATATTTACTGAAAATTAACTTATTATTAACATTTTCGACAAAAACTACCGATATGATTGTTTACAGGGGGGAAATAATATATATAAGAAACGTTATTCCATGCTTTGAAGTGGTTTACCATCATATTACGGTAGATTATACCACAGTAAGCTCTCATAATTTCATTGTTTTGCGTCTTCCATAAATCAGAGCGTTTACAATGTACAAGTCGAGTTTAAAACACTGCTCACGTATTTTCGCATACTTTTAATAACGCATACAACAGAACTTTGCACCTTAATTATAGTTTCAATTCAAGAAGAACTGTCTTAAAAAAGATGATCGGTGCGATTTGAGTATATAAAAGAGACGAGTAGCTTGGTTTCATAGTAAAACTTGCGTAACCTATATTGGACGAGGCGTGTGAAATATGAAAGTTCGACTGTCAAGTGGTACAAATACCTGAAGTCTATTGGTTATTTTTCACATGGTGTGAAATAATAATGTAATGATGTCAGTCATGTGATAATGTCGACGCGGACAACCCTGCCAAATATAACACGTGCGCGGACCATTTCTACAATTATTACATAAAAAATACAGATAATATATTCACACAGAAAGCCGACATTCGGTTCAAGTAATTGTTGATTTACTACAGCAGATTCATTACATATTGTACAAAGCAATCTAGTAGATGTTTTGCTTCTTCTCTTCGTATGTTTTACACAGTAATAATGCTTTCATGCACGCAATTAAATCTAATACTAGTAAAACTACGTCTACATATGTTTCAAGTGTGCATCCATATTTTGCAAAACTATCAGCGTGTTAAAGACATTTCAGAGCACATGGCATTATCGCCAGTCATTTAGAATAAGGACCCTTTTTTCTGCAGTAGGCTATCACACTGCCTTTCTTTATACTTTTATATTCGGCTATGATATTGTTCCAAGACCAACGCGGTAGCCATATAAATTCAATATAATTAAACAATTAAAAAACATCCAAAACGTTCCAGAACGTTATCGGTATATACTTATGAAATAACATCCTTTTCAGCGTTGTTGTCGACTTATAAAGAACTTTATGTAGTTCAGGATCCGGCCTTCTTGGTTGCGACAAATTATTGTTTATTGAACGATGAACACCGCTGGAACGGATATTATTTCATAACTATACACCGATAAGCTTTTTAAACATAAAACTGTTTGATCAAAATCTGTTTAAATAGCATATGTGCTCAAAATGTTACATATAGCAATGACAGTACTATTTGCATAAGGCTCAGATAAAATAACTTCGGCAAGAGTTAGTAAACATTTCTAATTTTAAAGGATTCAATTTTCTCTGTTATAATAAATGAAAATACTATAATTGCTTTTAACAAAAGCATAAGAACAAATTGGCACCTTCATACTTTGATCTATAGAAATTTATTTCAGCTTGGCCTCAACAATATTTTCTTTATTCTCGATTTTATCAAAAATACTCTTTTGTCAATTGGTCTAGAAATCACTTTCTATTTCTCGAAAAATCGAATTCTCAATTTGTCGTGAAATCTATAATAAATAAAGTGACGTTCTGTTCTTTAATTCTCAATTTGTCGAGAGAAATCGATACCTATATTTTTTAAGAAAAAGTGGAAACTCCCAAGAACTCTATCATTTGGCTTAATTATGGAAGATAAAACAAGAAAACAAATCAATATGTGGCAGTTTCCCAGCTATAAAAATCATCATTCGATTAATCTTGAATAGTTTTGTTATAATTGTATACAATTGTATTTTCTTATCGAAAATAGCTATGGAAGAAAAACATTCAAGTGAATAAACAAACATCTGTTAGAATGGGAATGACACCCCCATTACATATTATTGTAAGCAACACATTTACTATTGTATGACAGAATAAATTACATACGTCATAGTATAGAGATACAAGGTGTATTCTTTTACACAAGGGAATAGTTTTATTGACAAATAGATGTGATATGTTGCTTCTTAAAGCAACATTCGGGATTTTCCATATTTTTGACAGACTACTTTAAAAGTCTTACTTAAGTTAAATCGTAGGCTACGTGTGCGAACTTTAAAAATATATTAACTTATTTTATTGACACTTCCACCTCGTTAGACTAAGTTCAATTTTAACGCAGTAACTGTGAAATATTTATTTACATGATATGCAGTCGAGAACTATTTCGTCAACCTTGGTCTAGATTTACGAATATGAACTGTCTGTCTTCATATCGACACAGAGTGATAACAGGTGTTATATCTTTTTTTCATGTTCTAAGATAATATTTGACAAATGTATGTGCACTTTTTTATCCAATTATATAGCAATGTTGATTTATTTCCCTTCTATAAGTAAACAACTGTAAATGATTGAGATTCTCTGTCTGGCTTCTTCTGAAATAATGATTTATTTTAGATAACAGGTAGATAAGAAACGTTGAATAAAAACAAAAGAAACACTTCACATTATCTTTGTCGATGATATATACTCCAGCTATCTTAAAGCTCTTCATGAGCCCACGACATGACTAAATGACTAGTAAATCACCAGTGCATATAACACCAAACAAAACACTAAACATATTGGTCATATCTTTTTAGCATATTACATGTACACATAACTCCAAATAAAACCACTATATATATAAAGTCTGTCCGAGTCCATGATGTGCCTGAAGTGACTACCTAAATCAAAACTTGTCTCAAAACAATACATAATGTTACGCATAAAAGAAATATATACATAAAGCTCCTTTTTTCTACCAACTTAGCTTTGTCATAATTGTATTTGCTTGTGTCTCAAATAATTTACTCAAATGAATTAGCTGCAAGTGTACTTTTCCAATTTGTTACCATGTTTGACGAAAATTATCATTTATAAGGAGAGAGTTTATAAATAAGCCTGGAGCATTCTACTAAGTCCTTTTTGCTGTTGTATGTAAGTATGTTTAAATAAAATACTGTTTAAACCAAACCAATTGTGTTTTAAAAATTGATCTATCTATGTTGCCAAAAAGTTAATATAAAAGTATACATTCTAGCCCTGTTAGATAGAAAGCGTTTACAACATTTGCTAAAGTTTTTGCTAACTTTATTATTATCACATAATAACTCGATATAAATGTGCAACACAGACGGTTGCATCTGCGTTTTTTATGTTTCTAAGAATTTCAGATTTTTAAATCCATCTGTTCTTTGGGTTTATATAAAAAGTCAACAGTTAAACCTTTTGGTGAGACCATCGAAAACGGTTCTCATTTGTCAATTAAATATTGGAATATATCACGAAATGATTTCTTCCGAAATACATCTTCATCTGATATTAGTTCATCTTATTTGTGACCCCGCGTCTGCATCAGATAAACATGCTATTAAACTAACTAACCTGTTACACCCTCTGAACTGACACGCACTATTGGAATGCTTATCATACCTTCCTGCATTTCAGGCATTTTGTGCAATTTTTTGAATACCCGAACCTACCCCTCTTTCCACAGTTTAGTAATGTATGGCTCAAAATTCTAGCCCAGTTACCATAAAGATTTAATCTGATTAACGTAAACACGGTAATAATCTCTTTGCAATGAGACAAATCAAGCGCGAACAGGTGTTTGACATAACACTCCGTGCTCAAAGATAATTTTGACAACTGAATGCGTGTTTTAGTCGAATTGTATCGCAAATTTGATTTACTAGCATGCCGTTGCACAAACAAATATTGCAAATTATCGATGCAACTTTTACAACTCATGCTTCCAACCTGTTATTCTCTATATTTGAAAACTGTTAGAAAATATATTGGGTGAATTTCAAATCAAATGCCAGCAAACAAAACAGTACTGAATTACTCTCCTTTTCTGGCAACCTAAATCATTATCCGAATACCACTAGATTTAATGATGGTATACCGATTATGAATCAAAATATAATTCCCATGTTTTTCTTTTTGAATTGATCAAATTAGAATGCAAAACTTTTTTATAATACATGCTATTACAGAAAATTAATTATAAACTATTTTCACAGTTTTCATGAATCTATTTTGAATATTTTAGATATATACAAGAAGAGCTCGATGTTAAAAGTAGTGATTTTTTCAATGAATAATCATGTTCATATACTTTGGGTTCTTCGCATCGCATTAACAACACTGCAATGGTGTTACAAGACACTGTATTAGCCAACGCTGCAATGGTGTTACAAGACACTGTATTAGCCAACACTGCAATGGTGTTACAAGACACTGTATTAACCAACGCTGCAATGGTGTAACAAGACACTGTATTAGCCAATGCTGCAATGCTGTTACAAAATGTTGTAATAACCATAATACTCATTTCAGTGAAATTAATCATTTCAGCATATAACCTTATCATAAAATGAAGATATATCGTAAAAGCTTCGAAGAATTCTTTATTGTTTGTTATGACCCATGTCTTCTATATTGCATATTGAAATCAATGACTTGAGAAACCGAAATATAACCTAACATGTGTGGCGGTTTTTTGGTGCATTCTCAGCTTTCAATAGACCACTTTCCCTGAATTTATAACACTTGCGTAATAGCAACTCGAAAATGGACGTTCAGGATCTTTAAAACAATTCGGCTTTCCATCTCAATATAAGAAGTATGCATAAAATATAAAAATTATTTAAAAACTATAATATAGAAGCAAACCTAAAACCTTACATAAAAATTCGTTCACCCTACAATTCTTGCCTACATGACCTTAGTAACCGTCCTATAATATAGTTGGCTTGATATAACATTATTGTCACATGAAATGACTACATTTTGTTACACACTGTCTGTGAATTGGGGGGGCGGGGGGGGAATGAGAGAGACGATCATCACTTCCATTTTCTACTAATCTTCGGAACTTTGCAAAGCCGAAAAAGCAGACACGTCATTGCAAGCGGGCGCTTTATTACACAAGTAGGATACTTTTCAGTGATAATGTATGAAACAGGAAACGCTTCACTTCTTATGAAACAGTTAGGCATTCACAAAGCCGCTCCGAAAACTTATATTGCATATCCAGGTGCATTATCACTTGGTGTGCTTATTTTTCTTTAAATAATGAATTAAATACACCTAAAATAAATACAAACCTTTCCCTAGTCACTCAGCAACTAAAATGTTTTAATATTCTTTGCATTCCATGCTGAGCAATTACCTGTATAAACCATTAAAGAAGCAATTGTAAAATATGAGATCACATAAAGTGCATCTCGCTACGTGCTTAAGATAATTAATGGACTATTACGCAAACAAAAACTTAAAACTCATAATGTTTTGTTACATCGATATAATGTAAGATACTCAAATGAATGGATAATTCTATTGAGAGTTTTTGCCGTACGCATATAATACGTATAGAAATTAGCTTATGGTCGATCAGTGTATGTGTGCAAGGAGTATTGCAGAAATAATAGTCGTTTCTCTGTCGGAAGTAAGTGGATCTTCCTTTGCGACCGATGCAGATCGTGCAAGGTTACCGTGGTCTGCATTATTCGCTTTTCAATCGCTTTAAACAATTCATGGTATTGCCAAAGTAAAGAGATAGAGACTTTAGCAAGATCGGTGTTCAAAAGGTTGCAATGGGTGTGAGTGAGAATCCTAGTTATTAAGGTCGCTTATTTGATGCTTGGTCGTATGCATTTATAAAACATCTACAACAATAATATTTATACTACTATCAATGAATGTTTTCCTAAATATGTTTTTTCTTAAAATATGTAGATGCACATAGCAACATAAGATGCTATATGTACATTGAATACGTAAAAAATACATAACACAAAATCCTTCCTTGCAGACATCAAATATGCTTCTCATCAAATTGTATGATAATGTATCACCAGGATCATTTTGGTAGTAATGAAATGTGTTTCAAATGAATTATTTTTTTTAAATAATTGCACGTATGTTTCAGTGGTCCATTGAAACAGGTGTGCTCAAGCTTACCTTTCTAGCTAGGTAAGTGCAGAGATCTACGAATACATGCCTTACCGTTAAGGACTTTTATCGTAGTCCTAGCAAGTCATTTCAGCAGTATCGTAAAACGAACAATGTATTTTATGGTTCATATTAGACATACTAAAATGTGCACATTTACCAGCATTGACTGTAAAAAGGATGCGTACGTTTTTAATTCATATAGAATTACCCCGGAATCACAATGATACAAATAAATTCTCAATAGAACAATAGTGTGGCATCATTTTGAAATGATCTGTCTTACAAAAGCATTACTAACGTTCTATGTTCAAAGATAATAATGACTATATCCACTTGCATATACCTAATTATATCATAAGTAAAGAAAATGTGATTTATTTCATTCCACAAACAAACAAAATATGAATTGTAAGGAATCCGCTTATCACATTTAATGTATAATGATTTACTGCATCGCTTTTGAACAATAAAGATATAATAAATTTCTGTAATAATATCAAACGTAGTCCAAAATAATGGAACTTTTCAAACATTAAAGAGACATTACGCAATACAGGTAATACTATTGTAGACATATTAAGTTGCTTATGCCATAACTAAGATAATGACTTCAACATTTGTATTAAAATGCAATTTACTATTTATATTAGTTAGACAAAAGGAGAAACATGAATGGGAATAACTATTCAATGCAACGTCAGAACTCTGGAAACTTATTGCAGAATGGCATAGATCTAGCAAAAGTCAAAGATTACTTCAACCTTAACATACAAGAAATTTATTCAACCTGAAAAAATGAAATAAAGAAACTAATAAAAATGCAGTATAATCAATACAAACAGATGAGAAGTTTGCTTCTTAATGTTTCAAAGTGATGGAAATTGTTCTTGTGAATTGGAACGGACTTTAGTCAATTCTTTGTTTTGAGCGAATATATTTTTAGCATTTGTAAACTGCATTACGTGTAATAATTCAGCAGAATTAACTGTAAAATCCCGCAGCCCTCGTGTCTGTATATAAAAAATAGAAATAATTACTACGTTTTGTTGTTTTATCAGCATCAGCCAATATCTAAAAGCGGCATGACACAAGTAATGTAAGATTTATATAGATTTTTATGCCGTTATAATGTTTTCTGACGGCTAAATCTGGTATTTACTGCTTACAGGAAACAATCGTTAATTGTCTCCTGAACCCGTTCAGTCTGTCTGATGCTTGGACTGGTGCCTGATGCTTGGACTGGTGTCTGGTGCTTGGACTGGTGTCTGATGCTTTGACTGATGCCTGTAGCTTTGATTGGTGCCTGATGCTTGGACTGGTGCCTGGTGCTTGGACTGGTGTCTGATGCTTAGACTGATGACTGGTGCTTAATGCTTGGACTGGTGCTTAATGCTTGGACTGGTGTCGGATGCTTTGACTTGTGCCTGATGCTTGGACTGGTGTCTGATGCTTGGACTGGTATCTGATGCTTGGACTGGTGCCTGATGCTTTGACTGGTGCCTGACTCTGATTCAATAAATGCAATGCAAATATTCAAAATGTGCTAGCAAGGTACGAGACAAAGCGTATCGCAAAATAAAGATTTTTAAGCTGTTAAAAAGATACGATGAAACCATGCCATGAAATGACGTGTACATCAATAAAAATAGACAATTTTATTGCATTTTATTACAATTTATCACAAGAATTAAATTCATAATTCCTTTTTTGTGTATCTTTTTTATAAACATTTACAGCGTAGTTGTATCGACGGATTTATGTTTTCTATGGAAATAGGGTGTTGCCACAGTGCAATTATACTAGTCTATTTCCGTGCTTCCTGCGTTTATATTATTAGCCATATAAATGAGTTTTAAATGAAATATAGTGCTCCCTGTGTACTTTGTTTTTCATCTTTCTTATAAATAATGTCAAAACACGAAGCAGTATTTGTTTCGCTAAAACTCAAATTACCATTGCAATAACTATGTCCGATAAGTAAAGTGTTTCCCCTTTTCAGTAGTGTAGCCAATCTCAGTATACAAACATCTTCCCTATTTTAATATGACAGTAATTATTGATTTGGAGTACAGATAGGTATCTTTTAATGATTTAACAAAGCTATCAAAGAAGTACTCTGATTCTACTTTTTATATTAAGTGTTCGGAGATAATGACAACTGCATGTTAAGGATTGAATCTAATTATATCACTTTTTAAATTACATTTATGATTTATATCGCTCCAAAAATAAACGAAAGTGAATTACCAGGATTCCGGGACTGACATCTAGTAAGTGATGATTTATTGAGTAGTTTTAGTAAAACGAGTTCTCAACAAATTTCAGTTATCATATGAAAAGCAATCAATAAAACACCAAGTTCTTGAATTAGCAGTAGATGTTAAACTGGCAGTAGAAACCAAGGCAAATGTATGCTGTTGTGCAACTTATCCCAAACGGACAAACAAAGTGTCTCTTCAGTGGATACTCAAAGATAGATTTTGCTGGTCATGGAAGTAAAAGCAGCAATTTGGTCAAACAAGAGCAAAACGTAATCACCATTCATATTTGCCACTCAGACAGAGAAGGTGACATGAAAGCGAGTTATTCTAACGAGGCTACGCCTGGAACACATCAATGCCCACGTAAACTAAAACATAAAGTTGCCCAAATCATCACTTTGTTCCTGATGTATGGCTGAACAAACTACAAAGCAATTACTGCAGAGGTTCTTCCTGTTTGAGCAAACATGAAGAAGTGTTCCCAACAAATGAAATAAGGGCATCCAGCATCCTTTGTAGATGTGCCGGGTATAATAGTGAAGATTGTAATACTGGAACGAGAAGAAGAAGAAGATAGGAGACTGCAGACAAATACATTAAGGTGATTTTCAGTCGATCTATGATTTTAATGCGTTAAACTTTAAAACAAGTTTAACAAGAAAACAATCCTTAAGAAGTTTGTGTTTTTGTGATATGCACAGCTGTTAATGAGAAAATAAGAATCTGTATGGCGAGAGAGGAAAAACGTTTTGCGTTAACCAGAAACTAATGAACCTTTAAAATGCACTAAATGTTTCACTAGTACAGAAGAGGTAAAAATGTACATCTTAATTGAAATTGTCTCTGCCAACACTTGGTTCTGTATATCATAAATAGAAACACAAAGGTATCAAACAGTTAATTAAAATAGTTTTGCTTTGATTTTTGTCAGCCGTTATCAAAGAAATATGCACTGCAAAATTCTTATGTCACTTTTTATGATTTTAGAAGCAAAGGTGCATTCAGAAATAACAAACGTTTTTTTGACAGAATATTCCAGCATTGAAGTTAAAAGGAACGGAAACAAAGTGTTTGTAACCTCCAAGCTTTACCGTTTTGATAGCTGGCATGTATAGTGATGCATCACTTTGGATTAATGGCAATAATGCAGTGCAGAATATATTTGTCTCTCAGCAAACTGAAACGCCCTATCAAGAAACGGTGTGCAAATCAAGAATAAAAACAGACATCTTCTATTGAATTTTATTGCAAATTTAAACGTTACAGCAGTTCACTCAAACATTTCTCATTTTCAGGTTCTTGTATTTGGATAGTAAAAATAAATATACGTCACACAAAAAAAATCGAAATTATTCGGGCATTAGTTATCTGTTTTGTCTGTCTGTCTGTCTCTGTCTCTGTCTCTGTCTCTGTCTCTGAGTATTGTAATAAAATGATGAGTTACATATTCTTCCACATTTGCAAATATACAAATAAGTATGAGTAGGTTATCCGTTCAGTTCAGTTCACCCAATATTTCAACACACAGGATGAAGATGTGTAACTATTGCACTAAATGCTCTTCAATCTTTAAACCAGTTTTATGACATTTCGAACCTCACATAAATTCCTTATCAAAAGGTCGGAAAAAGTGTTAAGTCTTCAAACTCAAAGCAAAATATGCAAAAGGAGGCGGTATCTTTTTCATTCATGTACTTCAATGTTTATCATTTAATTATTTAAACATATCATAACATAAAAATGTATAATACATTGTAATATAATATTGATTCATATTTTCGTTTTAACCCGGGTGCACCAAGTTGAACAAACCAATGAGTCAACATGTATCGTTTTTCAGATATTCTTCTTATATATGTTATATGTATGTAATATTTAGTCACTCTCGCTGTGTTTGTTAAGAGCATGCATGTAAATATGAAAGACGAGGAACTGTTAATGTTCAAGTCTGATCTGTAAATAAAATATCTGTTCTGTTCTATCTATATTTCCAAAGTAATAATAATAATAATAATAATAACTTTATTTTACGAAGGTTACATAAAAGGTACATTATGAATCATAATCATTCAAAACATAACTTATTTTCATATGGCCTTCAGAACAAGAAAAGAAAAGAGAAAAGGAAACATAACATACATGTACATTCATTTAAACCACACATACACCACAAATCATACACACTAAATTAATTATATTAATATTAATAACATATTAGATACGTTTATATAATAAACATCATACTCTCTTCGACAGACACTCAATTGCAAATAATATTATGAATTATATAATTAATCTAATGTCATTACTTAGATACTAAAATAACCAGTGCAAAGTTGTATATGTAAGTAATTTCTACATTTTGTTATAAAGAAAAATTTTTGTAATTTCGTTTAAAAGACTGTATTTTTAATAATCTCAATTCCATTGGAATATCATTCCATACTTTAAAACTATAATAGGAAAATGAGTCTTTGTATAAATTAGTCCTAGGTTTTGTTTGTAGTATAAGATCTTTGCGAGATGTAGAACGCAGACTATATGAATCATTTTGGCAAAACGCTATTAACTCTGACATGTATATTGGAGCCATATTGTTAAAAATCTTATAAACGAGCAGCGCAGTGTGGTATTTGCACCTGTCCGAAAAAGACAACCAATGCAATTCCTTTAGTAAATCTGAAGAATGGGATTTAACAGGTTGATTTAAAATAAGTTTTGCTATGCGTTTTTGCAATTTATTTATTTTTTGTACATATTTTGTATTGCCTTTTCCCCAAATGGTACAACAATAGTCGAATATTGGAAGAACGTAACCGTTGTAAAACATTAACTTCATCTCATCCGATATATAATATATAATGTTTTTTAATAATGCGATTTTGGAGTTTATTTTTTTGCAAACATAATCAATATGGTTATGCCAATTGATAACATTGTCCACATACACACCTAATATTTTTTGAGTTGTAACGTTTTCTAATATGCAGTCGTTGATTGTTAAATGAAGGTTACCTGTGTGTTTTAGTTTATAATTTGAACCAATGACCATGCATTTTGTTTTTAAGGGATGTAAAGACATGTTGTTTATTATGCACCATTTATTGATTAAATCAAGATTCATTTGCAGTTTAGTTTGAATTTCTGATATCTGGAAACCAGACTCATACAACGTTGAGTCATCTGCATACAGATCTATATTTAGATCTTGACAACTTAATGTTATATCATTGATGTATATCAAAAATAATAAGGGACCTAATATTGAGCCCTGTGGCACCCCAGACTGTATTTGTAGAGAATCCGAATGCACATTTCCCACTTTAACAATTTGACTTCTGTTTGATAAATAAGACGTAAATAATTTCAATGAACGCCCAGAAAAATGATACAATTTCAATTTGTATAATAAGATTTCATGATCTACTAAATCAAATGCCTTGCGAAGATCCAAAAACACAGTTCCAATTAGTTTACCACAATCTACATCTTTCAGCCATGCATCTATCAATCTAGTAAGTGCAGTGTTGCAAGAATGATTTTTCCGAAAACCTGATTGGGTTTTATGAATAACATTAGTGCTTTGAAAGAACGAATGGATTTTCGTTGCAATATGTCGCTCAAATATTTTAGAAATTGTTGGCAAAATTGAGATGGGACGATAATTATCAGCTAGTTCCCTGTTACCAGATTTAAAAATAGGCAAAATTCTAGCCTTTTTTAAAATGTCGGGAAAAAAACTCCAGATGAAATACTACTGTTTATAATAGAAGCTATGTATGGAGTAATAACGTCACCACAGCTTTTTAAAATGTTCGGACCTATTCCGTCAAGACCAGTTGATTTGTGTACTTCTAACTTATCAATAATGTGTCGCACATCAAGGGGTGTTATATAATCTATATCAAATTGATGTTTGCCTAGTTTCTGATTTAAATCGGCCTTTAATGCCTCGAAATTTGTGCTTGAAAATGTTGTTTTAGATATTATATGAGAGATATTTGTGAAGTGTTTGTTTAATTCATTAACAATGTTTAAACTTCCGGTAATCTCGCTGCTATTAACTGTTATCCGTTTAGGTAAATCAATTGTTTTAGTATTATCTAAATTTGACATATCTTTCAAATTTTTCCACAAATAGGTAGGGTCTTTGTTGTCCCGAATAGCATTGCTAAAGAATTGTCTTTTACTTTTTTTAATAAGCGCTGTTACTTTGTTTCTCAGAAACTTATATTGGTCAATTTTACCGATTTTGTGTTGTTTGTCTCTGTCATGTATAATAGATTTTATTTCCTCATTAAACCAGTCCGGCTGGTGCTCACGTTTAATACGTTTTTCTTTAATAGGGGCATGCTTATGCAGTACATTGTTTAATATATTGTAAAAAGAGTTTAATGCATCGTTTGGATCGGCAATGCTCTCTATATACTCGAGACTTGAATGCAAAAGATCATTTTGAAAAATCTGTTTATTAAAATTTTTAAATGACCTATATTGAATCACTTTGTGACCCAATTTTGATGATGTTTTACTAGAAACTAATCGTGTGACAGAAGTTAAATAGTGATCACTAACGGATAAATGTGAAACTTCTGCATCATTGATGCTATCCAAATTATTTGTGTAGATGTGATCGATTATTTTCGAGCTATTTTTAGAAACTCTGGTTGGGCTTTCTATCAACTGCAGAAGGCCAAAGTTTGATACCAGATCAGCCCATTTTGAATTATTATACTGAACTAAATTCGGCTGGGGAAGAAAAGTTATATTATAATCTCCAAGAAGATAGAAGTCTAACATTGTGCAATCAGCTGCTTCAGGCTGTGCTCCATATTTGTCTATCCATGATTGCACTGAGTTTGGAGGTCGGTATACAAAATTAACGAAGAATGGTTTATAGTTATCTGGATACATTTGCAACCAAGCTGATTCGATGTCATTAATTTCAAAATCTAGTCGCCGTTTGTAGCAAATACTTTCTGATAAATATACAATGAGACCACCACCTTTTTTCCCTTTTCTGTCTTTTCTCTCAAAATTAAATTCATTAATTTTCAATACATTGTCATCAATATTATCGTGTAAAAACGTTTCACATAAACCAAAAATTTTTATTGATGAACTTTTACGAAGGTGATACTTTATTTCGTCTAATTTAGGTAGCAAATGATGAATGTTTAATTGGGCCAAAATAATACCGTTTTCTTTAGAGCTAAACATATACTCTGTATTACGAACACCAGATTTATCACATAGAGAAGTTTCACAGTTTTGCTGTGTATGATGATTTTTTTCTCTTTTAATGGGCTTGATTTGAGTTTTCCCCCTATTTTTGAGGGACAAATACAGCGTTGTTCATAACATACCTGACAAATTACCTTTTCAATAGTTTCCTTACCTACAATTAAAACCCCGGATTTATTTAATTCATCAGACATTTTTGTTGAGTTAAGTGTATCGTTTTTGCAATTTAAATTCTGAGCAGTTGTAACGTTTTTTCCCCCACAATCTTCCTGTTGAGTATGTGCATTGCTATTTACATTGATTGAAGTAGTATTATTAACTAAAGACGGACAATTTAAACTGCTTATACCATCAACGCAAAGATCTTGATTTACTACATGTAAGGAAAGACATTTACATATTACCTCATTACAGTCATTGCAGATATAGTGAAAATAATTAAATATGTTATGGTCTTCAAAGTGTCTGTCGGTAATGTCCTATTGAGAATCATGTTCAGTAAATGATCTGTGGAAGTCACCCCTACTTCTAGCTGTTGCATCCCAAGATCGCGATCTACAATCAAGTGTTGTGTGTATATTAAAGTTGCCAGAACTTTGCGATCCACGCGCACTGTCTATGCTATGCCATTCAGTCTGTCCTCATGCAGCACCGGATGTTCTGTGGTTTGAGGTATTACTTCCGGTTATCCTGCCATCAATGTGCTCTTTACTTTTGATGATGTTGATGTGCCTGTTAATTGACGAGACAAGAGTTCTAGCACCATACATGCTAAGATGTATCCCGTCACGTGCAAAATAATGTTTCACAGTGTTTCCATCGCCGTAAATGAACGACTTATAACAGTCGATGAGGTTAGCCCCTGTTTCTCCACATACATTGTGCACCATGGTATTGTAAGTTGAAACATCTGCATCACTTCGTGGAGAAACAGTGCAAATATACACTTTGCAATTATTGTTTTGGATGTTTTTCACCAACTTCAAAGCTCTATACGGGATGCATGTGGATGTTTTCCGCTGCTGACGTCATTTCCTCCCACAAAAATGACCACGCTCTTGTATATACGCATGTCTATTTCTTTTATTTTTCCCGCTATATCAGTTATAATTGCACCGCTGCACTTGAATAAATCTGTTTTTGCGTTTAGACCTGGGCGCTGAATGCCTTTAAGTATGGAGTCACCGATTAAAAGTGTACTTTTTCTGAGCGGAATATGATTTTCAGAACTGATGTTGGATTTTGACCTAACTGCTTCGCCTGGTTCCGAATTAGTATTTGTTTGAACAGGCTCACTGATTTGGCTCTGTCGGGAAGTTTCTTGAATTTCGTTTACTTTCAATTTTCTTGAATTTTTACTTGTATCCGAGTCTACTGTACAAGGCAATGCAGAAGTTTGCAATTCACAATCTTGCAAAATTTTACTACTAGTGCTACTCTGAACATTTTTAATCAAATCAGTTACGGTTTGTAACTTTCCCAATAAAAACAAAAATAATATCTTTTAAAATAAATAGTATCTTTTGATTTGTCAACATTTTGTTTCAGTGTGCTTGAAATTTCGCCTATTTCATCAACTCGCTGGGTTAAAGTAGTATTTGATGATGACACTTGTTTTTTAATGCTAAAAATTTCATCTCTAAGAATACTGAAATTTCTCTCTGTTGCTGATATGTGTGCAAAAACCGTGTCTTGTAAACATTTCACACCCTCTTTCACTGATTCTACAAGTGAGATAAGCTGTTCAGATTGCTTATCATCAGAAATAGATAAATTTGTATCTTGTATTTTACAATCTATACTGTTGTTGTCAAAAACGGTCTCAATTTGTGAATCGGAACAAACTACAGAGTCTCCGTCATGTGCTTCTACTTCTGATTCAGTACTTTCTGCTTTGTTATACTGCTCAATCAAATATTTAATCTGTTGATTTATTTCATCTACAGTAGTGTTTTCAACTGATAAAGAATTCTGAGCAAGTTTCATTATTTCAGGCAAGTCATGATTTAAAAATCTACTCATCTGTTTCCCGTTGACTAGACAGCTAGACTTCGTATGGTACAAGTTCATGGTATAAACTGAAGACTTACCAGATAAAACCTTGTATTTAGTTTCTACATTATTTCCTTTCTTATCAGCTACAGGAATTTTTTGGTAGCTGTAAGGTTCAACGTCACTGGAGAAAAATTCGTCTGCTGATCGCTTCAAAATTTCATAAGCTCCGGCATTCAGTAACATCCGAATTCCTCCGCCAGTTTCCGTTAAAATGACTTCCGCTCTATGCGAAGCTTCTAATTTCTTCTTCATCGCTTTTTTTATCATTTAATTCATAGTCTCTATTTTCTGACTGCAGATTATCACTTTTAATAGCGCAACCGGAAGTCCCCACAATAACACTTTTTTCCGTCATTTCAGTCAATTATCTAATTGATCACACACAAAATTATACGGTTGAATTCCTCATTTTAAGCGCTATCTTTCAAGACGTAGGTTTATTTTTTCCGTCGACGTTGACAAAAATTATCTTTTATTTTCTGAAATTTTGACGCTCCGAAATTTTAAAGTTGTTTATCCGGACGTGACGTCATGAAAAAAAAAAAAAAAAAAAATATCTTTTATTTTCTGAAATTTTGACGCTCCGAAATTTTAAAGTTGTTTATCCGGACGTGACGTCATGAAAAACAAAAAAAACAAAAACAAAAAAAAAAGCGAACAATGAGAACTAAAGTTTGCTCCCACCAGGAGGTTTTGGTCAGGATTATGGCCTCGCAACATTGACATTTTGGCCTTACTACAGTTTAGCAAAACCGCTTTCTCCCTGACAAGAAAAAAGAACGGACAACAGCTGGATAACCCTTATTTCAAGTTCTGAGTGAATTTGCTTCATTGCATTTTGCGAAAGATAAATGGGAAATGATTAAGCTTTATAATATGGCTTCAGTTGTAATAATGACTTACTTTGCATTTTGGTACTTTGAAACGATTCATATTCTCTTAAAAATGAATCAGTAAAGAATAAATAAATGGGCTCTGAAATGTATATAGAAAATCCAAGTGCATGATCATTTGGTATGCTTATTGTTTTTGTTTTTTTGTGTTTTTTTAATAAATCAAAAACACGTGACAAAAAACAAACATCTACCTGGTAAAGCACCAGCTAAATTGTCTTTATTTCCTCTGCATTCCTTAACGAGTAATTACCGATTTAAAAAAGACATTTATAAAGTAAACCTCAAAGATAAAATGAATCCAAGCACATAAAGTGCAAAATAATTAATTTACTATGACGCAAAATATACGTCAAGACTTGATAAGTTTTATTACATCGATATAAAGGATACTACTCAAATGAATCAATAAATTTATAGAGATATTTCGTCGTACGTAAATGAAGGGTATAAAATTGTTTTAAAGGTCGAAGGAGTGTTGAAGTAAAGTAATTCTCAGCTTGTCGGAAGTAAGTCAATCTTCCTTTGCCACCGGTGCCAACTGGGCAAGCTGATTTTAATCTGCGTTATTCCTTCTTACATATATAGATGGATGATTGAAATAAGTACATTTTAGAAACCGTGTAGGGTTGATGTTAATAAATCCGTGTTTATCTTCTATGTCTGCATGAGATGTGCAATTTGTGTGAGCACAAATACTGGGTATTATGGTGGCTCGGTAGATGCTTGGTCGCGTAAAGTTATCCTGGTAATACATCTTATGCAACGATAAAATTTTAGTAGTATCAAGACCAAAAAAAAGTTACGTTTCCGGTTTCCAAGCAAAAAATGGATGTTTTTTGGCCTTTTTTGTTCTAAACCCTTGAAAATTATTTTTTCTGACCATTATCTTATAACACAAAGTTTGAGGTCGTCAGTAAAATGTTAAAGACGGTCGGGAGACCGGAAGTTCACTGTGTTTGCCCAATGACTGTTTCCTTAATTTAATTCCCCAGAGAACATACACTTTATAACATTAGAAGTTAAAAGTACATTTAATATTTTCTCAGTAAAACAACACAATCCTTCCTTGCAGACATCAAATATGTTTCTCATCGCCTAGCGAAACTGTACCGAAGATCTACGAAAAAAATTGCCTTTTCCGTGAAAGAATTTTTATCGTAGTCCTTGCAAATCATTTAAGCAATGTTTCGGGACAAACAATGTCTTACTATAGGCTACTATTCAGCATTTACTGTGAAAGGCAAAATGTCGTAATATTTAAATGCTTATATATTTAAATGGTAATTACCTTTTAGGTTATCGAATAACGCTGTACCAGTCCTATGCTTTTTGTTACTATTAAAACATTGAAAACCATCATAAACGAAAGAAACCTGTTAACTGATAGAATTGGTTTAGAACGGTAGCAGCCACCAATTATTTGTACTCCATTCAGACAGAATATTTACGGATGTTATTGTCTGATTGCAATGACAGACGAAAGCATTGCATCACTCCTTAATCGTTTACACATTAGACTGATATACCTCCCACACAGCAATGCGTAATAGACATAGTTTATTGCATTTTACTACTTATTATTACTACCACTACATGTTTCAGCTCCGTGCTTATTATATCGTGAAATGAAATAAAATGCCAAGATAAAAAGGACTAGATCTAATTAATAACTCCAAAAGGAGAACAAACGTGTATTACTTTTTTGAATTAGCTTTTTGGTCTTCTTTTACCTAATCAATATCACAGACCTGCAATACACAAGCAAAGCGAGTGCTGCTAAACTATAAATGCCTATATAAAAAGTAAATATTTTGTGACTAATAAATCTTGATTTGGTTTAAATTGGTTACAAGAATCGATTGTTAATTGTCTGTGACAGTCTGGCTGGTGCCTGCACTGATGCCTGACTCTGATTCAAGAATGCAAATGTTTAATTGACGATAGTAAGATACATGGAGCATCGCAAAATAGACATTTTAAGCTGTTAAAGATCCTTTTCTTCGTGTATATTGTATTGTGACATAAAAATGTACATCTTAGTTGCGTAGAAAGAGTAAGTCGACGGATTTATGTTCCTACAAAATAGGGTGTTGTCACAGCAGGTAACACTACACGAATACGAGTCTATTTCCGTATATCTATCTTTTATATTATTAGCCGTATAAATAAGTTTTAAACTGAATTTGGTGTTCCTTCTAAATCTCGTTTATCATCCTTCTATTAATGAATGTCAAAAATACGCGGCGGTATTACTTTCGCTAAAAAGCACAACAAATAATTTGCCATTGCTAGATGAATAGACGGAATGTCAATTATGCATTGCCAAAATTGTGTAGTGGCAAACTTGCTTTTGCCATGGAAACATAAAGGAAGTTGTGATTTGAGTCCAAAGAAGTGCATGTGTCAGCACAATCAACAATACAAACGCCCATATATAGAAGTGCTTTCTCGAAATTAAATAAAGATTCGAAATGGCAACTTTAGAAAGGTCCTGATCTTCGCAAAACGCTTCAGTCATGGTAAAACATATTTTGATGGCTAAACATAAAATTGTCAAGGCAAAACGCATTTTACCTTCGCATTAGCAAAGAAAATATGTCTTTGCTTTTTAGAAGGTATCAAGAACAGAAAAGATCTTTTCTTTTCATATTAACAGGGAAGACACTACTGTTTATCATGACGTTATCTTTCAACTCTGAATCTACTTTCTATGTTGAGCGTTTAAAAATACTGATAACTGCATTTAAAGGTTTAAATCTAAGTATAGCACATAGTAAACTACATTTATGATTTATATCGCTCCAGAAATAAACAAACGCAAGTGAATTACCAGTATTCCGGGACTGATATCATATAGTATGTGATGATTTATTTCGTCGTTTCTGCACAACGAGTACTCAACAAACTTCTGCTATCATATCAAAAGCTTTCTGTAAGACTGCATTTTTTTTTAGTTTTGAAGATACCTGTTTGCAGCAGATGCTATATACTGGCAACAAAAACAAGGCAAGATATGTCTTTATGCCATCTAAACCTATGAAATAAAAAAAAAATTAACGAAGGGTGCTGCAGTAAGTCGTCTAGAGACTGATGATACAGAGAACAAACAATTAATATGTTCAATGTGATTAGTATAGTATAGTTTTATACTGGTAAAATAAGAGTATATGTCATAAAACAAATACAAATCAATGTCAACATTCAGAGTAGATGACATATAATCAATACCAAGGATAACACAAAAAGAGAGCAATAAAGCTCTCATATTTCCACTGTGCTGATACGGTTTAGGGTACTACTATTCATCAACTATGAAAGGTATAATGTGATAATCTGTTGTTAGTTTTTAAAAGTTGTTGCATTGTTGTTGTTGTTGTTTTTTGTTTTTGTTTTTTTGTTTTTTTTTTTTTTTTTTTTTTTGGGCGGGGGGGTGAGGGTGGCGGTTCATACAAGAAGCCTTAACCGTTATTAATTGTCCAAAGTAATGATGTTAAGGGAATCTATAAAGGTCCATGACATAGGCGGTAAAACTAGCAGAGGTCTGGCCCCAAGTGAACATGCTGACAACAGCTCTAATTATCTCAAGGCTTTGACCACGACAAGATGCCATTACCCTACAAAAAGGTTTTCAGGCTTTACAAAAGCAGTCCCTTCAAATGATACTCGTACATTGTGGTGTTCCTTTAAAAAACAGGCAGTGGATTTTGACACACAAGAGGTCACGGGTAACCGTTCACGCAAATAGTTCACCCAGGCAGAAGCCACACAATGAGGCTACGCACGGAACACGAATTGCTCAATGCACTATAGAATGCACAATGCATTATAGATGACCTCAAGAACACTTCATACTTCGTAACTGTGACTGGTATTACGATTTAAATTGTAAAACCAGAACAGGTGGAAAACGGAAAGCGGCAGCCAAATAGATAAAGGAGCGTAAAGTCAATGCAAGATTTCATGCGTTTGAATTTACAAAAATTTTAACGAGAAAAAAGTCGATTTTGTTAAATGCACGGTTCGTAATGAGAAATTAAGAATCCGTCTGGCAGGAGAGGAAAACCGCAAGTAATTAACCTTTCAAATGCACTTAATATTTTGTTATTTTCACGTGTGTTAATCGTTTCACACTCTTTTTTTATTAATAAAATAAAGTTCAGCAGAATTGGAGGTAGAATGCTTGATTCCGTATATCATATATAGAAACACGATGATATCACACAGGCAATTAGATATTTAGATATTTTTACTTTGATGTCAGTCATTTTTACGGGAATACGCATGGCAAAAGTGGGAACCAAATATTTTTCTAGCTGGCACGTGAACATGAACTATGAACTGATGCCTCACCTTGACACATTGTACAATCCCATAGATAATCTAGGGACAACTGAGAGCAATGAAGTACAGATTCCTTTAAGACGTACCAAACCTTATATAATATCATACGAACGAAACAAAAATGTCCGCTTAAGAATTATGGTGGTATATATCTGTAAAAATCGCCTTTTTCCCGTGTCTTCGCCATTTATGCGCATTAAAAAATTAGTGACAAAATCAGAAACCTACACACAACTGACTGATAAGTTACAAGCATTTTTTACTGAAATATCTCTTTAAATATGTGTCTATTGACTGACAGATATAGTAAGTTCTACAGTACAAACAATTTGGAGAGAAAAAGTCACTTGAACTCCCGAGAATCTGGGCAAATAAGTATCTTAAGAGGTAAAAGCTGTTTAAATGACATTCTGAATATGTGCAAGTTAGTGAACATGTTTAAATGTTCGACAAATGGCGGTGTATTGCGAATGCTTTCCAATTTCTTACCATTAGTAACGAGATGATATTTACTGGACTACTTTCTGCATACAGACTTAAAATAGATGTCAACTGGTTCCGTATTATAGTGATTTTCAACTTATCCCGTCTGGCTCACATGTAGGTCTTGGGTTAGAGCACCGGTTGAACCATAGTTACACTTTACATGTACATATATACATATATTTTCAAATGTTTGTTGTTCGGAGAATGCGAATCGGACACTTCTCAGTTCAAAGATAGCTATATACGAGAGCAAATGAAACAATATACATGTCAAATGTAATTATATTTAGACGGCATATCCAGGAGTAGGTTTTAAATGGAAATAATTTGTTTTCTAGTTAACAATAACCTTTCAAACGCAGTTATAAAACAACAAAATTGCATCGGCCGGGAATCGAACCCGGGCCGCCCGCGTGGCAGGCGAGCATTCTACCACTGAACCACCGATGCGTTGGCTGTATATGAACGTTGACTATAGAGTATAGATAAATAAGTAAAGTAACGAAATCATAAAGGTGAAATAGAAACAACGAACATAATTTTATGTCTGTTTCATGCCAGATCACACATGCTGATGGCAAAGGAAATACAAAAAAACCAAAGTCCAAGGTTGACCAACTGTAATTACTCACAGTGAACATTGTTCAGTGAGCACTTCTCACAGTGAGCATTGTTCACTGAGCACTTCTCACAGTGAGCATTGTTCACTGAACACTTCTCACAGTGAGCATTGTTCACTGAGCACTTCTCACAGTGAGCATTGTTCACTGAGCACTTTTCGCAGTGAAAATTATTCAGTGAGCACTTCTCACAGTGAATTTCTGAGCACTTTTTCACAGTGAGCATTGTTCAGTGAGCACTTCTCACTCTGAGCACATCAAGGAGACGTGTGAAATGTTCTAACCTTTTGCTGAAAAGGAGGGGGCGTATATTAGGCCCCTACAGATACTATGTTTTCCTTATTTTGTTAGCAAAGCGGCTATTTTTGAAGAAAGAACTCTGATTAAGCGTTTATAAAGCGATGGTCATTCAGTACTTTCACTCACCTTCAAAAAATCTTGCCAAAGATCACGCACAAACAACACTCAAAACGCCTCCGTGGTCGAGTTGTAAAAATTGCTTGAAATCACTGTAACATCTCGATCGGATGTTCGATCCCTGTGCCTGACTCTGTATCTTTGGCAGCTTGTAAGGGTCTAATACTGCATGGCCCTTTCTAGGAATGATGGATAGCTAAACTGTTCGCATGTAAAAAGTACTGAACCATGGTTGAAACAGGCGTTAAACCTTCAGTAACAGACAAACACATTAGTTTTATAGAATTACAAACAATACATTGAGAAACTACAATAGTAGTCAGCTGACTTCTGTTTTAGTTTAGGAGCAAAATTTACATTTAGCTGTATTTTTCATCATAATTATGCTTTACAGTGACGGGGTAACATGTCAGATCTTTATATCTAAGTGCTAAAACTACTACCAAAAATCACATTTTAAGAATTACCAAGTACATAAATGATCAATGCACTCTATATTTCAGCGCAACTACCTTAACTGTTGATGATTGACTTACCTCACTTTTATCTACTTGCAAAAACTTCTTTCATTTTGATTTATTCTCCCGATTTTGTGTCAAAAATGTTGTTTGTTTGTTTTCAATAGAATAAAGAATACTAAATTAAATGGAGAATACACCAACATAAGAGGAACTGTGAATCTATTATACTAGTTTATGAACTGTGAAAAACCTGAACTATGATTTATTTTAGGTCTTACAAAAACCTGTATTCTCTACAGCAGTATTCTCATTCTTAAAATGACAATAGTGTTGCTAAAAGTACTAACTATAGATTTGTATATACATGCTATATATTAACGTGCCATGGTCATATGCTATAACGCATTTGAGATGTTTTCCTTTATATTCTGTTATAAATTCATATTATATACAGTCATGTAGATTAAAAATGTATATAATTATGATAAAAAGAATAAAAATAAAGTAAAGATAAATAAAAATCAATAGAAATGTATGCGTAAATGTACGCAAATCCTGCCTAAAATACTGTATTTAAACAAGAGCCATGTTACACATGGTTAATCCCCCCCCGGGAAGAAGTTACCTGAACGTTGTTCTTTCGTACATTTTACTTGGTGAGAGGAAATCCTTAAAAAGCCGTATAGTTATGGTCATGCTGAGTACAGTTTTCAAGTAAGTGGAAAAAGAATAAGGCAATGAAGAGAAGGTTTGCAAAATTATATTAATGTTGATTATCAGTGTAGGTATGATATTTTTCTATTTGACTGCTGTAAAAAGGAGGAATGAAGTGGTAACAGGATTAGCATAACTAGTAACGTATATGTGATTTATTTATTTTGTTGGGTTTAACGTCGCGCCGACACAATTTTAGGTCATATGGCGACTTACGTATATGTGAATCCATGTTAAATGATGATCTGTGTATGGTATAGGTATGACACCAGAAACGCAATCTCTATATTGCCGAGGTACATGAATGTGATCAAGAGTTCTACCATGAATATGGGTTGGCTTCATTTTCACCTTGGGCTGTCAACTGTACCAGGTTATCGACTGGTTGCATGTTGAAGTCCCCTCCCACAAGTATGGTATGTGTTCTATACTGTTCAAGTATAGTAGAAAGTTCTTGTAAGAAATATTTGTTTGAGGACACAGGTGGCTTGTACACACAGATAACAAGGAACTCTTGTGAATGTATTGTTATAATTCTTGCCATTATTTCAATCTTTGTGCTGAGTATCTGAAAATGTCTGGAAGATATACCGTTTTTTACTGCAATTAGAAGACCATGTGGTGTGTATCCGAAGAATGTATCAAAAACTTTTATTGCTATTTCTTTGCCTGCTTTTACATGTGTTTCTGAAAGACAAAGTACTGATAATTTCTGTATATTGGGATCATTTTGCAGGTGGTCAGCATGAGCTTGAAGTGATCTTGTGTTGAGAAATGCAATTGTATGCTGCTCACTTGGAATTGGGTGTGTCCAATCAAAGCTTCTATTGATGCGCATGTCTTTCATTTCATTTAAAGCTTCAGTATTGACTAATACTTTCTGTCTAGAAAAGTTCAATAATTTTAATCCTTCTCTGGAAGTTGCTCTACTCAAAATAGTGTAGACTTGTCCCGGGAAAATTGTCGATACATTTTCAGGCACAGTAAGGTTGGCAACAACATGTTTGTAGGTTCCGCCTTGAGCTCTGTGGCTTGTGATAGCATATGCTAAAACTAATGGGAACATGGTTCTTTCTACTTCAATAGTACATGGCTTTTTAAGTAAGAAAGAACAGGTAATAGCTTTAACAGCAACGCAATTCCTGAGATGTCTTGGTGAACCAGCTTTGGCATTCTGTCCAACTTTGCAATCCCCAAAGTCAACAAAGATAGTACCTTTCAGTTTGTTTTCAGGCATGTTAATTTCTTTAACTTTACCAATAACACCATTAACAAGATGATCTGCAATATCAATATTTTTTGTTAACATAACTTTAGCACCTGGTGCAATAGTCAGGTCTTTTGGTAGATTTGCTGTATTATTGATACTAGTTTCCGGAACAGTAACACTGATTGAATTTGCTATGTCAGTGTATTAAGTTGGAAGAAAATCCCTCAAGTACTTTTGGAGTTATGCTCCGGAAATTTGTTTTCAAGTAAATCTGATAAAGGGGAATAACTCTAAGAGTAGGCAAGGTAGAGTTATTGTTCTTGCACACTGCACTTCCTACCAATGTGCTATGTCAGTGTATTAAGTTTGAAGTAAATCCCTCAAGTACTTTTGGAGTTATGCTCTGGACAAAACTTTTAAAGTAAATCTGATAAAGGGGAATAACTCTAAAAGTAGGCAAGGTAGAGTTATTGTTCTTGCACACTGCACTTCCTACCAATGTGCTATGTCAGTGTATTAAGTTTGAAGAAAATCCCTCAAGTACTTTTGGAGTTATGCTTAGGAAAAAGTTTTTCAAGTAAATCTGATAAAGGGGAATAACTCTAAAAGTAGGCAAGGTAGAGTTATTGTTCTTACACACTGCACTTCCTCCCAATGTGCTCTGTCTATGTCAGTGTATGAAGTTTGAAGAAAATCGCTCAAGTACTTTTGGAGTTATGCTCCGGACAAATTGGGACGGACGCACGGACGGACGGACGGACGCACGCACGGAGATCATTTCTAATATCCCCTTCGCCTTTGGCGGGTGGGTGGGGGGATAAATAAAGAAATATTATATTTCTAAAGTGTCATATTCTTACGAAATGTCACCGCTTATCTTACTAATACATACGTGTCGTGAATCTTGTAGATCTTTGATTGTTGATCACCAGATACGGCAGACATACGGATGGACAAGTCATACCACGACTTTTATACTGAGAAACAAAGATCTTTTCAAAGAGGAGATAACTTGCTAATGATCATTTCCTTCCTCAATCTAAGATGACGTCTTATTAAATTACTCGCTTAAAGCACTAGTTAATACTAAGTGACTATTAAGCAATTAAAATCAGATTGACACTTCCGTTTATGGTTAACATTAGTATGTCTTTTCAAAGTTTTGTAGAGCGTTGTGTTTATTTAGCAATTCAATTGATTGGCACTGATACATGTATATCTTCTGTATAATGTTTAGTATGTATTTTTCGCACAGTATGTTATTCAGTTAAATACATGAGAAGTTAATACATGTGGAGTTAGACTAAAGATTAACAGTAAATGATATATATAATGTTTAATTTGTTAACTTTATAAATATATACATCTTAATCATGTTAATAGTGCATTGGGTATATACATGTATTATATGAAAATCAAGCGGAAATAGTAAACATTTCTTATTGGTGGGTGACGAATGTCAAATAATGGAGTATTTGGCTAGATTGGGAAGAAAAATTAAAATTATATATTCACAAGATACTTGACATTTTCACTAGTTTTCCGTTAAAAGAACGATTGAGTTGACACTTGGACAGCTCTGTTCGATCAACTATCTTCATTGATACGTGAATCAAACACACCGTACATCGTCGTTATTCATACAACTCAATTAACAAAATGTGCACCGATACAGCAAATTGTACTTGTTACGTAATTCTATCATATATATTTATATAGAGTGTTTATGAAGCATCTTGCAGTATAGTAGGCTACTTTGCAATTAGATTGTACTTTATAAACCACGTCAATGTTGGGAGTATTCAGTTTCGCCTGAGATTAGACTTTAGACTTTGAGCTACGTCTAAAAAGGTTGTGCAAGATAAAAATAGAAAAACTACTTTAACTTTGTTGTTAAGTGACACGAGGAAAGTCAATTTTTCATGCCGATGAGGAATATGTAAAAAAACCGTTTTCCAAATTTCTTGGTTTCAATGTTATTTTATTTCAATTTCAAACAGCAAACTATCAAGCAGGCAGAATTTGCTGCAGCTTTACCCTTCATTTGGCAAGCAAAACTAAAATCCTTTGGAAGTTATGAGAGTAGCACCTCTTATTATACAAAAAAATCTCCTTTAAGACAAAAAATTCAAGTTTAGCAGCATTATGGGAGAAATGCTGGGTTCGACTGTACATGCCCCTTCGGGGCAAACGAATTCAGACCTGATAAACACCACAAAAACGAGAAAACTGGGGGGGGGGGGGGGGGGGGGGGGGGGGGGGGGGGGGGGGGGGGGGGGGGGGGGGGGGGGGGGGGGGAGTGAAAATGTCAAGTATCTTGTGAATATATAATTTTGATTTTTTTTTTTTTTTTTTTTTTTTTTTTTTTTTTTTTTTTTTTTTTTTTTTTTTTTTTTTTTTTTTTTTTTTTTTTTTTTTTTTTCTTCCCGTTCGGTTTTGCAACATCCGGTATTTTTGGAGTCACCTCATGTATAAATGAAGCTCAAAGAACTAAAGTTAAGAGCTTGAAAAAACCCTTTATTAAGAAAACCAGACCTGACGAGTTGCTGAGTCGCTGAGTCGCTATAAAAGCTCGCATTTGACCGGAAGTCAGTAACTGAAATAACAAGTAGAATGTAAAACAGTTTTGGATAGAAAAATTAACTCTGTAAAGCACCTTTTAGTTGGATGCCGCATGAAAAGGGTCAATAAAACACTCTGGCGTTTTCAGTCTTTCATGGATGGTTTTATAATTTAAGTATGTAAATAGTTCATCTCTATCAAAATAATTATGTTGTTACCTCCACCTAATGTCAGATGACTGAAGAGTAATTATACTTTCTCCGCCAATGAATAACGGTCAACATTTCGAGTAACATACACGTATTTGATAAGAAAAACAACTTAGATAACGTTCGTTTTCCCGATGTACATGTCACGGCTCAAAGGAGGAGGGGGGAGAGTTTTTTTGTGGTTAGTAAATAAATTATTATTTTTTTTTTTGGGGGTGTTTTTTTTTTTTTTTTTTTTTTTTTTTTTTTTTTTTTTTTTTTTTTTTTTTTTTTTTTTTTTTTTTTTTTTTTTTGTTTTTGTTTTTTTTTTTTTTTTTTTTTTTTTTTTTTTTTTTTTTTTTTTTTTTTTTTTTTTTTTTTTTTTTTTTTTTTTTTTTTTTTTTTTTTTTTTTTTTTTTTGGGGGGGGGGGGGGGGGGGGTTTTTTTTTTTTTTTTTTTGGGGGGGGTTTTTAAAATTTTTTTTTTTTTTTATTATTTTTTTTTGAAACGGAAATCAGCAGTAACTACATAATATATACTACTGTGTCGTAAAAATGTACTTGGTAATATTCAAAGGAGGTAGGAAGCTTCGTCCGCCATATTTGTTTACTGTAGCAGCGTTCATTAATTGTGGTTCTAAAAGGGGATAATGTATGTACACAACTCGATCACCGATCAAAAGCGAGAATGTTTTAAGATTTTGGTAAATTAATGTAACTGTACATTGGTTTATTTTCGTATAACGAAAATATTGCGATTTCATAGCAGACATACTTATTCTCAGCTTCATACATCCTGGTACTGTAAATTAATCTATATTCGGGAAAGGTGATTCCTCGGCTTTCATCGCTAGTCTCTATGCATCTTTAGTATAAAAATGTACAAAATCAAAGAAGGAAAATGAAAAAAGACGACTGCTTACAATTAGCTTATAACCATAGCATTGAATTTATTATAATTATATATTGTTAAAAGCTTTCTGTTTCGTTCGAACTTCACAAAACTTGCATATGAGTCTATGGTACGGTACGAGTTTTCACCTTTTGCCAAAAGAAAAATGAACGCAATCTAATAAACCGATTGGTTAACTGGCCATTGTGACTTCACGGTGGAAAGGACCTTTCTCTTGTTACATGTATATCTATATATATATTTGTGTGAGGAATCTTCAAAATTAGCGAAGTAAGGATTCGCGAAAAATGTGGAAAACTAATTCATCTCTAATGTTACCCACATTTACAGTAAATACAATTGTTTGGTATAATTACATTAGAAACTTTAGCAATTTCAAATTGGAAAAAATCGTGATAGCTGTTTGTTTATTTCTTTCAGTGTGTCTGGACAATGCGGACTCAAAACTTGCCTTTTCTGTTGTGACTATCATTTTAACAGGCATCTTAATGATATTAGCACTGGCTATATGTTTTACTTGTTGTTGTAACGCAAGTACATTTGGTTTTCCCTTAATAGACTCATATAGTGATACAAGTTATAGATACTATAGTACAAATAGAAGAGAGCTAGCTATACAAATTGCTCTTTCTGAAAGCAGAAGTGAAGAGCTACGTCTGCGATCTGCTACAACCAACGATAATAACATAGCACAGTCTATAAGAGAACCAACGGCTCCAGCAGCAGGTGGAAACACGGATGTATGGATGGAGAGACACCGAACCGACACTGCCGTTTAGAAATCCCATACACAGATACGCTGATCCACCACCCTCATATGAGAAAGGACTCCATGGAAACGCTTGTTTAGTACAGTAATAAATCCTGTAATACATGTAAGACCGTTCCTCGGACCGGCATAAAGTGGTCTGGTGTTAATATCGAGGGCGGTCTTAATAGTGGAACTTTACTGTATAAAGTAAAAACTTAGGGATATAAACGATTAATCGGTTAACTGGTTAACTGACAGAAAGAACGATTAGCCGGTTACGAAATCGGTAACCGGTTATTAAACAAGAGGGCCAAGATGGCCCCTATATCGCTCACCTTGGTACAAGTCCACTTGCCTAGTGGAAGATCACTAGATAATGTTATATACAATAGGTTTTCCTATATACGTCTTTGTAAAACAAGTGACCCCCTCCCCCTTCGGGCAAGGTCAATTTTGACCCCAGGGGCATAATTTGAACAAACTTTGAAGAAGTCTACTAGGCAATGCTACATGCCAAATATCTAAGCTCTAGGCCTTGTGGTTTCAGAGAAGAAGATTTTTAAAGTTTTCCTATTTGTTGCCATAGCAACCAGAGTTCTGCATGGAATGGAATTCTTTGAGAGATGTCATTTGAATCAAAATGTTGACGGACGACGGACGACAGACGACGGACGACGGACAATCATCAATTAGAAAAGCTCACCCTGGCGTAGCCATGTGAGCTAAAAAAAAAATATATGTGAATGCAAAAAAGAGAAGAAAATGCAATGTTGGCCAATTCCTTTTCCGGGGCTTGAAGCTAAATCTTGGTTTCAAGCCACTAACGGGATTTTTCTATAATCTTGGCTTGGTCTGAAGCATAGGCGAGTGTCCAAGCAGGGTTTAGATGTTCCATTTCTTTTCTCTAATCAAGGGACAGAGACGTGCACGTGGACATTTTATTTTTAATGCTTTAACGATTGTTATCAGTGAATACACGAATCATAACGCAGCATAATACACTGTATAAGTCATATTTCTAAGATTTTTTTCTGCATTTTTTATTTCGCATATTTTACTTTATTACTGTACAAATTAAGAATGCATCTAATAAGATAGATATTTATATAATAACATTTTTCACGAGGATATCCGTGCAATTTCCCCAATATTATAGGATTAAAGTCAGTACAAAAGAAACGGGTACTGGTGTTTCCGGGAAATGGACTCGAGAGTGACTCAATAAGCTCCAAGCTTTCTTCACAACCGAGCTCAAACAAATTAGTACATGTATATATAAACTATCTACTAAGAAGAGATTGTCCAGCACTGGTAAAACTTGAACTGCAGGTATCCCGATCTGGTATGCAAGAAAAAAGAAATCCGCATTAGCTTGGATTCAATCCTGGATTAAGTGTTGTAGTAGTTATCACTTCTGCTTCACATGCAGGTCTTGCGTTTGAGCACCGGCTGAATTATAGATGACTGTATATTATTTTTTTTTTTTAAATAGTTAAAAAAACCCTTTTTTTTTAAAAATTAAATACATGTAAGAGAAAATGAAACCATACAATTCAAACACCCTTTTACTAGTACATGGACCGGATCACTAGGAGCATGTTTATATGGAAAAACTTTTCTTTCATACTTTTAGTTTTGTAGTTAGCAACAAAAGGATACTGGTCAGTTATTTGGAATAACTGTTTTGATTACAAGTATATACCTTTCAAACGCAGTAATAAATAACAAAATTTGCATCGGCCGGGAATCGAACCCGGGCCGCCCGCGTGGCAGGCGAGCATTCTATCACTGAACCACCGATGCGCTACGTTTATAACAGAAGTCAAAGAATTCTCTAGATTGTATACCTTGGTTGCAAGCGATCATTTTGCCGCCTGATACGCTCACCTGGGAAAAAATCTCTCAGAAATTTATAGAAAAAAATATTCCATCGATATCACAGCGCACACGTTCCGTCAGTCAAACATACATTGTGCAGTACATTTTGCCACAAACTTCTCAGTTAACAGCAATTTGACAGAAGAACGAGTATTTATAAACATTCTAGCATAAAATGTGCTGTTTTTGCCCATTTTGCCGGTGTTTTAACAGGAGAAAAAACGTGTGTTAACGGGGAGATTCACGCGCCGTTATAACCCGTTTTCATTTATGTAAACAATGGACGTCTCCCAAGTCTTACATCATGTACGGCGTTAACAGTGCCGGGCTTAAAAACCGCTGGTGACGTCATAAATCTGACGTAAACAAAAAGGACGTTGTCCCGCACATCATTGAACGTCGTACCAGTAAGAGCGTTTAATTTTTATTTTAATGATTTTTTATGTTATTTATGCTAGAATAGCGTTAACGCACGTTTTTTCGTGTAATAACACCTGCAGAAACCCTCGGGATATGTTGGTGCTCTCGCCCTAACGGGCTCGGGCACCAACTATCCCTCGGGATTCTGCAGATGTTATAACACGAAAAAAAATGCGTTAACCCTACATTCTAGCATAAAATGTCTGTTTTTGCCCATTTTGCCGGTGTTTTAACAGGAGAAAAAACGGTGTTAACGGGGGATTCACGCGCCGTTATAACCCGTTTTCATTTATGCGATACAGGGCCATTGTAAACAATGGACCTGTCTTCAAGTCTTACATCATGTACGGCGTCAACAGTGCCGGGCTTAAAAACCGCTGGTGACGTCATAAATATGACGTAAACAACACGGACGTTATCCCGCGCATTATTGAACGTCGTACCAGTAAGAGCGTTTCATTTTTATTTCTATTATTTTTTATGTTATTTATGCTAGAATAGCGCTAACGAACGTTTATTCGTGTTATAACACCTGAGAAACCCTCGGGATATGTTGGTGCCCTCGCCCTAACGGGCTCGGGCACCAACCATCCCCGGGTTTCTGCAGATGTTATAACACTAAAAACGTGCGTTAACCCTACAATTCATTCATTCTAAAATAGTTTTCAATGCAGATATTTTAACATAATAATGCAGCGGCACGACGCTGATGAAAAGAGGTTAAACTGGTTTGAAGGCATTCTCTCCTGTGTTCTTCAGACATAAATCTAGATAATTGTTTTAGATTTAGTTTGCGATAGTTTTTTTTCTCCACTTGAAATAGTCTTATTTTCAAAACAATAACATGTTCAGGTTAATGCCTTTCTCATGCACTTACGTTAAAAATGACATTGGCAAGATATAATTCTATATCATTTATCTTAATGCAGCTATCACTAGGATCTGGCATAGGATTCTTACGTTTTGCAAATAAGAAAATAAAGAAATGTCTTATCAACACGATTTTCAAATCTGCAAAGATCATTAAAAATCTGTGCTCCAATATCTTGCCGATGTCAGACCATTAGTTAGCAAGTGGCGAGATTTTATATTTTGTGTATTTGTTTTTACTGGGACGACCATGCATTGTACGTGCACTACTTAATCATGCGTAATGATTACCTACCTTTGTATGCTGTAAGTCGTCAAAAAATTATTCATGTTTTTTTTCTTCTAAATATCTAAGCTCTAGGCCATGTGGTTTCATAGAAGATTTTTAAAGTATTTCATAAATAAGCCTAAATGTAAAATCAAACGACTCAAGGACGTGATCGATTTTTGACCCGGGGTCATAATTTGAACAATATTGTTATAGATTCACTAGGCTATGTCACATGCCAAATATCTAAGCTCATGGTCTCTGTTCTTGAGAACTTTTTCCGTTATGTTGCCATGGCAACCATAGCTCTGCATAAATTGGAACAAATATGATAGGGCTTCATGCAAGGAACATCCCTGCTAAGTTTCATCAACATTGGTCTAGTGGTTTCAGAGACGTCGTGTGAAGGTAAATGCAAACGTTCGCTGGACGGTGTATAAAATGACTGCCAAAGCTTAAACACAAAAACAATCATACCCCATCATGATGCAGGTTCGATCATTTGCAACAATTTTCTCCATTACTTAATCTTAATATGAGCGATGTAGGACCGTCTTGTGTTTGTACAGTTGAAACTTCATCGTCTGTTCCATTTACACTCACATCAGTGGAAGATATTACTTTTCTGTTTTGTAAATTTTACAGTAAGATATGCTGAAAGGCTTTTTTTACTATAGTTTATTTCCTCGACTTGGGATTAAACTGTACTTGATGGCCCCAGGGCAAAAAAACCCAGACACACCAATTCAGGAAGGTGCAAGTGTTAGACCATATGTAAATCTCGCCAGGATAGGAGTTTTACTGACCTTGAAATCTTGTGTCCCTTTCTCAAGTTTATCACGTGCTGAAATAACCAGATGTTTAAACATCCTTTTTTCGTTTTACAGGCTGTAAGTTAAGTAACACTTGAATAACCGTCAGTTTTTAAAATTACTTACGTAAAAATTCTGCTTACGGTTTCTCTTTATTATCGATCAAAGCAACAGTTGAGTTAAGCATAAACACAAAGGTAACAAGTATAAAAGAAATTACTTGCTGCCAGGAATAGGGTTGGACACCATGCCACCCAACGAAGAGAAATAACTCGTTTCCAAACTCAATGCAGTGAATGTTTGGAGTTTCGGCTCCTATCAACTCAAAGCAAAAACTACTCGTACGGTGTAAACTACCTTACAAGTGTATTTCCATTTTAAACATGTGTTGAAGAGTTTTGACATGTCGTTTTGTTCATAAGTTTCTATTTTAGTTTAATACATAAGTGTATCAGGCCAGCATCTAGTGGTTTGTCAGTTGTTTGAAGGATTTTACCTAACCCCGAAAAAGCAGATCTACGAAAGCTTGAAGCAGTCTAATATTGCTACAATATTGCTACAAGTTTGTTTGTTCTAACAAACATGAATGTTGTTAGTATGAAACAATGACACGCAGTCCGTTATTGAGTTGTTTAAATGGCGACTTCCATAAATACTGTTGTACTCCTTGCAGATGGTCATAATCGTATACAAATATCATCAAAGTTTTATATTGGTAACTGTTTATCTACTTCATTGATCTATATACATACCTTTATACAATATATGGATCCGTGCTCTCAAAGCTATGTTTGGCATGTAAACATGATGTGATCAAGTTTGGCGAATATTCAATAAAATCTCTTTTAAAACAGAGCTTGATTTGACCAAGCAAGAAGTTTTGGTTAATTGTGATCCAGTTTCGGACCAATCATCAGTGGTAAAATAGATTGTCTGAAGAACATCAGATGAAAAAAATCATCGGATTTTTTCATTTTTTTAACTTAGTATTCGTAATACCAAGGATCCTCCATACATTTAAATCTTATAATTTTTGGTACTACTACGAAGTCATAGTTTGAACCAGTCTATGTTTAAAACACACGTTGTCACGGTAAGTAGTGTCTAAAGAGACATTGTGCAGGTCTTGAAACTTCGACTGTTCTGCTTTTAATAACACTCTCAAAATGACTGGTTTATTGTTAAACATGCACAGGGATCGTTTCAATCTAACTGGGCCTTTAATAGCATGTACTTAGGGGTCACGATTTGGGTTGCTCTATTTCTTGTTTATAGGGATGCTATTGATAACGTTCTAAGACGGGAAAAAAATGAAAATTCGATGAACTTAACAATATAATTTAATAGTAATTAATCATATAATTCAATAACAATATAACAAAAACAATGCCAATTAATATCCCTTTTACAATAGAATTTTTATCACAGATTCTCACAAACATCTTGTAATTGCATAATATAATGGTGGTCTATTAAAACAAGACAATGTACATGAATACTTGGTACAGTATATTTGATTATGAATTATCTTTACCCGTGAGTGGCAAAATACTAACGTAGTTGAAATTAATTATGAACAGAATTAACAATATCACAGCGAGTTGAAAAACATGACAAGTAACAAAATTCTTAAGTTGAATCCAAACAATCAATGCACACTACATGTTGTAAATGTTACATTCCCCTGAGATTTTCTACTGACATCTCAGTAAGCAAAGAACAATCATTATTATAAAATCAGGTACAGTACGTCTCTTTGTACATAATTTAACAAGTTGTGACATGAAAAAACTTCGTTAAACGAGATGAAATCCTGTAAGTTTTGTCAGGCATAATGATGTCATGGGCCCCACACCATATATTGTGATCGATCTAATAATTTGAGTTTTCCGCTCGAAATCGTCAAAAATACAACATGCTTCTTTTCTATCTTCTGTTAACCTTTACATCCTATACTTGACATTTTAATAATGTGGACAAAATCCCAGCAGTCACTTTATATAACGACTCATAGTAACCATCCCAAACATTGAATGTATACTAAAATTGAAGACAGTCTGCATTATTCTTCCATTAAATCAAAGGGATCACTGTCTTCTTCCACTTCAGTTATCCCTTGTGGCACAGTAAGTGACCTCTCTCTAACTTTGTCAGAACCATCTGCATTTGTATCATACATAAAATGCTCTTCAAGATCAAATTCATTATCAGATTCCTCCTCTAGAGTCTGTCCAGACTTCCTTACAAAATCTGTAGGTGAAGCTGTGCTATGTAGATCAGAAACTGTCATGTTTATCTCATCAATGTTGTCTGAATCAACATCAACTTCGATGCTACCCAAATCTAAAAAATCTTCTATGTCATCCCTATTTACATTTTCTGATTCTTTGTTCTGTTTATCACGGTCTGCCTCAGTGGGAGTATCATGTCCAGGTTTTGAGTCACAATATTCTCCTACATCAACCTTTTCCTTAGCACATACTTTATCGCGATCATCTATGTTTTCAGCAGTATCAGAATCATTTTTACATTCATCTGTTTCCATATCAACTTCTAATGCTTTATTTGAATATGCCAAATTATCTTTTGGCTCTTTTTCCGACTCATGACCACTTTCATAAGGATTGCCTTCTTCTACAGTTAGTTTTTGCACCTCGGAATTCTTCAGCTTAGGAGTTTTACTACCTGTCTCTGAAACAACTTTTTCTTCACTTTTAACCTTAGCTCTGTCATCTTTCTTTGTTTTGACTTTAGATGTATCAATCTTAGACCCTTTCTTTTCTTTCCCATTTTTAGTATTTGCTTCCTTGTTTGTAGACACAAGAGTCTGAGTTCCTCCTTTATTCTTGGTACCTTTTACAGCATTCTTATTACAAGGTTTGACAAAGACTTTATCAGTACCAACTAAATCAGTTTCCTTTTCAACAGGAATATTCTCATCCTGGCTGTCCATCTCCATTGTAAAAATGTCACTATCTAAATTCAATTTGAAGCAAGTAACTTTAGAAGACTCTGTCTCCTTATCAGCTTCTAGTTTATCTTCTCCCAACTCGTCATCATCACTTGCTGCCTTCTCTCCAAGTGTGTCAACGTCAACTACTGGGTCAACTGGAGCACATTTTATTTTCTTTCCTTGCGTAACCTTACATGAGCTGCTTACTCCTGAAAACATACCAAATAATAGTCAGGGTCAGTAATACCAAACAAAGCACTGCTCCAATACAATTCATGTTTCACAATTTCTGAGTCCAAACTTCTAATATTACTTAGTTGGGTTTTACACTATTTTCCAACATAAAGGGCATACCTAAAGCCCCTTTTTGGAATCATGACCTTAGAAATACTAAATTCAACTCTCAATGACTTTATAATGAATGTCGAAACTGCTTCACAGACATACTACTTGATCAAATACAATGTTGAGTATATAAATGAATCAATATGTCACAACACTACCTGGTATGACATGAAGATAACCCCTCAAACATTATCACATCAATTTCATTAATTAATAAACTATAGCACTATTAGCTACAGCTTTTATTTACACCTCTGATAAGCTCTAAACAAATTAATTTATTCAATAAAGATTGGTGCATTCTAAAATTGATAAACTATTTAAACCTGTCTGTTTCCTTTTCTTTTCCACCCCAACCAATTCTTTAGGTACAAAATCACAGTCTGTAACAGAGTTTACTTTATTTATCAGATGCAATTTATCTAACAAAAGTTGATGACCAATGATAAATGTTTATAATCATTACAACAGCAGTCTGTTCCCCCACTAAGAAGATTCAAACTTTCACATAATGCTCCCAAGAAAGTTTCATTAAAAACACTTAACATGGTAAAGCTGCAATATACATCAATTTATAAATCCACCAAACTTACAGAGTTGGTAACTATTCTCTTCATTTGTGTAAATTAAACAGCAGGTTGGTATAGTTTTTAAAATACCTGAATTAATCTCTTAAGCAGGACAACTACTTGCACTTGTGGTTAAGCCAAACTTATAATAAAATCTAGCAAAAATGCTTAATAAACAATTTTTTAAGCCGTATAAAAGAGATACCAGCATCTGAGTCTACGAGTTGACTGTCCAGTGAGTCAAGCATCTCTTCCACGTTATCAAGCAAAGCTTCCGTATTGTCTAGGACATCATCCATTGTACTATCATCAAGACAGTCCTCTTCTACATAATCTGTTTTCCTTGTAGATGCAGGCTTTGTGGACTTCCTTTTATCTATAATTATATCAACTAAAGACATGATCAGATTAACTGTTGATTTATTTTACTATCACTCTTACTTAATGGGCCAGATTTGTCTTCAATCTGCTGGTCCTAGGCTCACACTACTCCACTGCATGAAAGGAGACGTATAAAGTAGAAACAACTAGTCTCTCTGATATAAATTCAACCCGATTGTAGAGGCCAACTTTCAATGCAAGTATGACTGAGGAAAAGTAGAGCTGATATACACATCAGCGGACAAACCAACCTACTGATTCCAGTACTAACAGTAAGTACACTCCAAAGGAGTGCAGTACTAGTAGGAACACTTTTGCTACCAATACTGAACAATTTCTGAATGATGTGCAACATCCTTTAAATTAGCAAGCCATTATTCATTAACATTTATCGGATATTAAACTCTTTCAATTTATAGTTTATACCAACATATTTTCAGCATCTGATACTGTTCGAAGAAACTTCAAGTTTATTGAGTCACTTTTATGATACCTGGATAGAACGTCATAGGACTAGGTGTCAAATTGCGGAAATCCGGTATACGGTTACCTCAGTATGGGCCTGGAAAACCTAAAAGTTAACAATGAGTGGCAGAAAAATAATAAGGTGCCTGAATAGCTCAATGGATAGTGCATAAAATTGTCCAATATAGTTTTGAAAGTACAGGTTCGAATCATGTTATTTTTAATTATAATGAAAGTTGGTATGTAATAATTCTTAATGGATACATTATCAATTATATAATTATTTTTTTTTTTTATGCATGTGATGAAGAAAGTTAAAACGACCTGGGTAGTCATTTTTAGCTCGAGAACAGATTCACTGAGATGTGTTAACCTATAATACAAATACTTTTAGTGTTTATAAAAAAGACAATAAATTAAACCCTAACATTAATCTTGATTCGATTTAGTGTCCTTGTCATAAAAGTGCAATGTCACTTGCCATTGACAATAACCATGACAAGTAATATATAATCTAGTAGTGGAAAACTACTTAACCTCTTAGAAAAATCGCTCCCCTTACCTGTTTTGATGTTTTCAAGTTAATCAGCAAACATGAACATATGCTATTACTATTCAAGTTATCATGTCAGGATATATCCTTAGAACTTGAAATATTTTATGTGATTATTACTTAATTTTAAGTTAAATGCTATTTCAAACTTTGAATTTTAGCTACAAAATATGATAGCAAAATACACTATACCTTTGCTTTTTGAGGTCCATGGACCTTTGTACCTTGCAGCAAATCCAAACAATTCTATTCTCTCCTGGAAGGAACAAGATAGTAATGTAAAATCTGCTTGATCAGGTAACTGTTTACTTGTAAAGAAACAAGAGCTAACTGATGCAGTGCACTCGAACTGTTCAAACTACAATTGTACTAAACCAAATTTAAAAGGAGCACAACTCCACAGTGAATTTAACTGTATATTATTGTGTTATGTGGGTAAAATTTTTAATTGTCTAAGTACATGTCGTGTGTAATTGTTGGTAAGATTAAGGTCAAGATCTTATACTTGTTGAAAGCCTTGTAAACTAGAGCTATCACTAAATGTGATTAATACCCTCAAAGACTGCTTTATAGCCAACTGGGGGAGAGATTTCGAAGAAATACATGACCTTGTAAAAATAAACTAAAATAGAGATTTGTTACATTGGCAAAATTTATATGTTTAAATAGTCAAGAAGAGTTGTGGTCTTGTATGCTGCATAACTTATTGTGCTGGACCATTGTAAAGAAGTTGTATTGCATTCCAACCAGTAGTTTTCAAATAATAGCTCTGCGACAAGGAAAAGTAAAAATGGATAAGTTAAATGTGCTAAATAGCTCAAGAATAAAGACATTAGTGTAGATGTTGACAGTAAACATCTCACTGTACGTATCACCATTGTATGAAGTTGTGATTGTATTCCAACCGATATTTGACTTCATAAAAATGCTTTGACAAAGAATTCTAAGTAAAAAAGGGCAATAAATCTAAAAAGAGTCAAAAAGAGTTATTGGGATTGTTTCTTCAGGTGCAGTGTTCATGTCAATAATTTGAGCATTGTAGTGAAGTTGCTATTGAAGTTCAAAATATTTGCCTTCAAAAGTTTATAGCACCTTACCAGGAAAAGTAAGTAAAAAGGGCAATAAATCTGTAAAAAATCAAGATAGAGTTATGGGGATTGTTGTACACTGGAGTTACTGTTAATGTGTAAACCTATAGTTTACTGAAGTTGATACCTTTAATTAAATTTAAGAATTGACTTATGAAAAAATTTAACCAAAATTTTTGTTAAAATGGGCATTTATCTGTCAAAAATCAAAATAGAGTTACTGGGATCATGTTTTTCAGGTTAAATATTGATGGACTAGACACATTTTTGTAGCTGTTCATATTGTACAATACCAATATAATATTCTACATTTTGAATTTATGAAAACTGTAACCAAAATTCTAAGATAAACAAGGGGCATAAATGTCAAAAATGAATTAGAGGTACGGGGACATTTTATCACTATAACATTTGTGGTAGACACTTATACTTTGGTTTCAATAAGTTCCTTTGATAGTATTCAAGTATTTGGTTTTTGTAAGAACTTGTGTAACAAATTTCCTAAGTTAAATACTGTATCATAGTGTCAAAAATCAAAACTGTTATGGTTGTTTTTTCTAGTGAAGTATGTTGCTATGAATGTAAATATATAGTATATATTTTCAAGTTAATTCTCTTTATATTTAGATTTATTTGTACATTTGTATTAACATTGTTAAATCCATGTAAAACTGGGAAATAAATTGCCTACATAATGAAATGGTCCAGGACAAGGAAAAGTAACGACAGGGCAATTTAACTTTGTATTATTGAGTCTATAGAAAGAGTTATGTCGTTTCTGTGCACGCAATTCCTCCAAGGGGGTACTTGACATTGTATGAAGTTGTACTTCCAGAAATTCAACTTTGTTATTTTTCAAAAATGATGAGTTAACTGGACAAGGAAATGTAACAATAAACTGGCACAATAGGAATATTTTAGTAATTGACTTAAAAAAAAATTTTGACCTACAGTGACTAAATGGACATTTTTCTGATGCAATGGAGGTGTACAAATTCATTTCTCAAAAATCGTTTAAGATATTTACTTGATTCATACTGTATGACGAGAATAATTGTTTTGAATAAAAATCCAACCAGTAGCTAGTTCCTTTAAGTTCTTTGCTACAGACCTAAGGAAATAGTAACAAAGGGCAAATCTAAAAACTCATTTATGAGTTATTATGGAGTTATGTTTATTATATGCACATTCAATGACCCCATTTTTGCATCTCAAAGGTTTTAATCAACTGTATGAAGATGTACTGAAAACCAACTTGTTATTCCTCTCATGAAATATGCTTTGGACAAGGAAAACTAAAAAAGGGCAAAGTAGGTCGGTAAATACTCAAGATAGAGTTATTAGATCATGTACACTGCACTTCCTCTAAGTTTGCTTGATCATTAAGTATGAAATTGCATTAGAAGAATTCAAAACTTTAGTCCCTTTCTGAAGTTATACACCAGACAAGGTAAATGTAACAAAGGGCAATAACTCTTAATTTCTGATAGATAGAGATTATCGGTTGTTGGTACTGCACTAACTCTTAATTGTGCTTGAAAAAGTTAAGTATTGACCCAGCATTATTTAATTCCAAACCTGTAGCAATATGTTATGTCTCCAGAAAAAAAATGCAACAAAATTTCTTGTTATTTGAATTCACCAGGTGACCCCCTATAATCCTCCAAAATTGTTGATAGCTCTCCTAAATGGTAGTAAATTAAAAATCTATCTGTAAAAACTTGAATCTAAAAGTTCGAGTCCTCTATGAATGCAAATTTGTCATTTTGTTTCCCTTTTGAAATGCAGATATTGATAGCAAATAACTGCCTCAAATTTCAAATCTCTGGTGGTATCCAAGATATTTAACTTCATAAAAACTTCAACCGATGACGACACAAGTACAACAGCTCTCCATAGAAACAGTTACTTACTCATAATTTTTGGTGTAAAACCAAACCACATGTAAGTTCTTAAATATTCATCTGCTTAAAGACAATATCAACCAACCTTAATTGTACACTTGAGTGCCCTCATGGCATTCCTCTTGGCAGCTGCGATGTCTTTGACATATGATACTCCCTTCTTTGGAATCTGAATATAAACACGGTGAGAAGAGGTCAAATGACCTACAACCTACAACCTACTACTCATATTGGTGACTCAATTCTTTTATTATTATGAACATGATCTGTTGTTCCTGCATATAAACTGTCATTTTACTTGTGCAAAACCCTAATGTATCCTTGAAACATATTTCATTCATATCTATATAACATAGTAGATCTTTCTGTAACAGTTGCCATCAAATTGCTCTGAAATATTCTATACAGTAAAATGAAATACTACTTCATGTTTTACATAAAGAACAATCTTTCAAATACTTTTGGCCCCCAGAAACATTTATATCTATAACATATAGTGTGTATTACTACTACTATTTTGAGGAGAGAAATCAGTGTATGTAACCACCTTGACCAATCCTAAGATACATCTCCTTATAAACAATTTCGATTGGCAATACTTCATTCCCAACACAAGTAATTGGTCAGAAACCGTATTTCTATTCAGTAACAGTGACCTTGACCCCAAATGCAATCCCAAGGCACATCTCTATATAAGCTACAAACATACCGATTTTCATGGCAATATGTCATTCCTAACTGAAGTGTTTGACCAGAAACCATCTGTTTGATACCGGCCACTCACCTGCCCCATATTTTTGTTGTAAAACTGATAAATAAAATGCTATATACCTGATACAGTATACCATCCTTTTCTTCATCACCGGTGAAAATGTTTATGTGTTCAGTTTTCACCCAACTTCTTGAGACACGCTCATCAAAGAATACAACATGATAGTGAGTCTGTAATTAAAAGTGTTCCGCAATCACATTTTAAAGTACAAGGTATGTATTAATAATACCTTAAGACGCTAACGGTAACTGCATAATGTAAACAAATTACACAACTGGACATCCATATTATCTCTGAACACATTTTTATGGTCCAAATTGAGCAACGTTCGTCACACAGAAAGATGGCTTACACAAAATGAACATTTTATACTGAGGTTCATGTATCATAAACAAAGGATGAAAACATTAGAAATGCACAATACCAGAGCAATATATGGTCATGTAGTATACATATAAGCGCCACTGTACTCACATAGATTAAGAGTATTTATGTGAAATACAGGTCATGTCTAGGCCATTACGTAAGACAAAACCTACACATCTTCTCTAATCTGTTTACATCAGGAAAGTATTAAAACCTTATTCTGGAGCAAGTGAAATTCTATTTCATAAAGCAAAACTACACAGACATACAACACAACACACAGAGGACACTACTTACTGGGAACATGGAGTCATCAGTCTCAATACTATAGAAAGTCTCAACATTTGGATCAATCTCTACCATAGCTGGCCACCTGTTACAAAATAATAATGAATTATTCCAAAAGTCTCCAAATATCATTTTACAAGGGAAAATGCACTATCTGTTGTATACAATAATTCTGAAGAACATAAGAAATCATGTAAATAGATTCATTTAAAAGCTGATCGCCAACTTTGTATTTTCATATAGACATTAATCAAGTACTTTAAATTACCCTTAATAAGGAAAAGGTTCTTTCTACTACACTAAAAAGAAATTTCTTTTGGAGATTTCAAATTGTGTGCTGGTTTTGGTACAATAAGATAAAAGACTATGTTTTATAACTATGCTGATACTGATAGAGCAAAATAATAGTTCCATGCCCAGGGTTTTTGTTCCATTGACCAGTGTAAATAATAATCTCTATATTCTTAGAACTTGATCTTTATCTACACTTCTTGCTACTAAATTGCCAAACCAACAACATAAACAACAAATAGTTCCTTGTGGCTTACATGCTATCAATAAAAACAAGCTTAAAGAGTAAAAATAATTTCTACTGTATTAGAGAAATGCCGAGGAATACATGTGGACATTCATACACTGGCTTGGACGACAGGTACAGGATTATACTCACCAAGGATATCCCGTCATTCTAGCCCACACAACAGAACCCTCTGAAAACTTTGTGTAGATATGTTCACTCTCATCATAGCTCTCCTCAGCCCTGTCACATCTGTTGTATTTCATATCTAACACGAAACAAATAAAATACTTCAATACAATCAGAATAAAGACAGTCTATGTACTAGAGCTACGTACTGACTAGCACCAATAAGTCAACATGGCCAGCAGAATATTAATGCAAATTCACCTGGTGTCAATGACAGTTTGAACTTATGACTCTGTGCTAATTTCTTTAGTTTTGATTAGTCCATAATACAGTAAATTCCGCTATGAAGACTGCCCTCGATACTAAGACCAAACATTTCATAACCAAATGGCCCACTTTATAGTAAAAAGGCCTCGATAAAAAATTTTAATTTTAAGACCACTTTTTGCCAGCCCCAATGGTGTCTTATCACAGAAACTTTACTAATAATGACTTTATATAAGCATACAATTTTGCAAATACATACTTTTGCCATTTTTGGGAGGAGCTGTGAGTGACTGCAAATGAATTTAACTGTTGATAAATACTAAAATTGCCTACTTGTATTCATGTTGCAAGTCCATCTCTCTGGTATCAATATTGGATCACTGACATCTGGCAGGTATCTCCACTTCATACATGTACTGTTACAACACTGTACCCATGTACCTAAAAAGTAACCATTTACTCACTGCAGTGAAAAAGAAGATCAACACAAAAAGAATATATTTTAAGTTTTCTTTTCTTTCTTTTATTTAAAAACTCCTGTTTCAAATGTTTTAATCATGTACTAGTTTACCTTGTAAACCAACATTCCTGGGGGGACCAGTACTAGAATCACATCATCTGTGAGAAAAAAACTAACATTATTCATGCATAAAAGCCTCTTTAATAAATCAATTTTTTTTTTCAAAGTTTGAAAAAAAAAAAAAACACAGACGATACCATTTAACTCTAGCTCTCTTTGTTGCATTTTCTGTCTCTTATTTGCTTTTTTCAGTGCAGACTTTTGCTTTGTCTTTTCCTTCAATAAATCACAGCCTTTCTTCTGCCTCTTTTCAGCTACCCGTGAGTCATGATTATTCAAATTTCTCTTCTTTAAGTTAACACCAGCTTTTTCTTTCTTCAACTTCTTCATTTGCAGGATTTTGTCAACCATTGATGCCTCTGAAAAATTTGTAATCATTTGTAATATGTTTAATCATTAAAGCACATCTCTCTTTTTTTTTGACTTTATCAATGACCATTCAGGTTTAAGACAATTTATATATAAATATCTGCAACTTGATGTATCAACTTAATGCTTACATCAACTTACTGTCTAGCATTGTGGCCATGTGGTGTATGGTGTCCTGATATCTAACACTTATGTCCTCGGTTTGAATTTAGTCGGTGGAAATTGATTGTATGGTCCCATAACCCATTATCAGTCAGAACTCAAGGAGGAGTTAATTTAAGTTACAAGGTACTTTTTTGCGCAAACAATCAAAGTAAATATCAAAGAGTAAACTAAATTAGCATAAAAATTTCAACATGTTTTACGTGGTTTTCTTTCAAAAGGAAGTTGTTTAGGCTCAAGCTTAGGTTTGTTGTTCTTTGACAACTTCTTCTTTTTAACAGGTGTGTTCACACAGTCTGGTTGTATTTCAGTTGTATCCACCTCACTGCCAGCAGGAGTTGTCTCATTCTCTTCCTGGGCACTGTCAACAATATACATGTGTGAATATAAAATTTTCATTTAAGACGCCTAACTTGCAATATTTTGACATAATTACATACATACATGTGGTACTCTTCAAAAATCATATAATTTTATATTCAAAGTAACATGAAGAAGTTTAATCAATTTGAAATACTTTCACTGAGACTGATTTCTATATACAGAGAAACAAGAAAGAAATGTTGTACATTTTTGTATGAATAACAGATGCTTAAATTTGAGCTCATATGATGTCTTTTTCTGCAAAACTTAACAAGTGTAAGAGATTAAACTAGCTGCTATAAAGCTTGGCTGAGATAGTGTGCCCATAAACATTACAAGCTTGTTTAGTGACAACTGGACTAACAATGCTTAAAAGAATTACCAGAGTACACTGACAGCCTGCCACCAACATCTGTCATAGACTGGGCTTATAAAAATTACATGATTTCAAACAACCTTTAAATAGGCATTGCTACTGGAAACTGGTAAATTATACCTTTCCTGAACAGGATCTTCTACATCATCCACTACTATTTCTTCATCAACTTCTACATTTTCTATATCATTGTCTCTATCCACTTCCATGTCCTCTATGATATTGTTATTCTCATCAGCTACGTCTTCATCATCATCTATCTGTTCCTTGTCCTTATCTACCTCATTATCTTCATCTCCAGCTCCATCAGGACTTTTGGGTAAATTCTCTTCTACAAAGGCAGGCCCATGTTACACAAGTAAAACACTAACAATAAATAAATTACATTCATTAAATTTTAGGGTAGCAACTGGTTTTTAAACAGGTTTTGCATTCTTGTGTGACAGTTATATTACAATAAATTCCTTATTTTGCATCAATTTTCCAACAGGAAAGAATGATTATGTATTGAATGTCAGTGAGAGTATTTTTCAGTAGTCCCATTATTTAACCACTTCAAGGCCTGGGTAAAACATAGATAAATTATAATATACATTTAAAGGAAAGAAAAACACTGAGACGTTTAAACTTTTGTAGTTAGAAAACCAAAGGAGTCAAAAGTCAGAGATAATACTACATAAACCAACAGCTTCAGCCTGCAAAATTAGTACAATGCACCAAACAATGAGTTTTGGCAATTAAAGTTTAAAATTAATAGCAGATTTTTCATTTTCAATGTTTACCAGTCTCTTTAGTTTGATCTTGGCAATATTCTTGTGATTCCTCTGAAACTTTTTTATCTGAGGTCTCATCCAGCTTTCTCTCTGTTGTTTTTTGTTCTGATGTATTACTGACTTTTATCTCTTTGGTGTTTTGTTCTAAAGTCTCAGCCACTTTTCTGCCAACTGTTACACTGTATTTCTTTTTGACTGGTTTCTTTACTTTAGCTGGTGGTGTTTCTTTTGGCTTCCATTCTGAAAGTGATTTGTTAATCTTCAGGAAATTGCTAATTATTTTTTTTTTTATCATTTATTTCAACATATATGATTTATGAGATATACATATACTTATTTTCTACAAAACAATATCTGATGTTAAAATCCCTTGGTAAATATTCTGATTCATGTTAACACTTCAAAACAGTATTGTAATTTAATTCAAAATGATTAAAAAAGATAAAGAAAAGGGGAAATATGATTTGTACGTTGCTGTCTCCAGTGCAGGTTTGTTCTTTCTGTTATTCAGTCTTATACAAACATATATAATAGTCATCGTATAAAACAAGGTACGAGGTTTTGTTGTGTAAAAAACTTAGAAAATATTAAGAGTTCCCCATTTTAAATCATGATATTGAATTTTGCCATTCATTTCAGCTACAGTTGATGCTCGTTATCTCGAATTTCAAGGGACCGGGCCTTTTACTTCGAGATAAACGAAGTTCGAGGTAAGAGGAGGGGTTTTTAGTTGTTAATTTTTGCGATATTACGAAAAGTGCTCAAATTTCCCTGTTTTCAATGATCAGATGAAATTACTTGTACAATGTATTTATTTAATTGAAGCAAATTTTAAAACAAGGGAACACAAATTAAATTTTCATTAAACTTTATATTTGCATATACCCATTCAGTATTCTAATAAATATCAAGCACGTCTACATACTTTGTGGCCAAGCAAAATGAAAGTATGCATCAGGTGAAAGTGAAAGTAGCTGATCTTGAACCGGAAGTCAGACATTGATTTATTCTAAACATAAGATACAGCATGTTACTACCAAACTTAATTATGCTTATGAGGCTGATTGATTTCTGTTCAGAAATCATCTATTATTGATAGAGCCCAATCACTATTATGATGTGATTAAGTCTTTTAAGTAATTACTGCATCTATTTTAATCATTAATGTTACAACGTAAAACGCAATTAAAGTAAATCCATAAAAACAAACAACAATCGTTCCTACACGGTGAATTGGCATGACAACGTCTTACCTTATCATTGACCCAGGCATCATTTGATCCGTCGGCGACTTTCGCACTGACTTAACAAGTTGACAATACACTGGACTTTGATTGCGGGACAAAAATATCCCCTCGACATCTGCAGGTCACGGTATTCAAATTTTGTCTTAAAAGGAGTTACAAATACATACATAACAGAAGAAAATATTTCGGGACTTTAGAATTCCACTTAAACGGACCCTAAGTACTATTTGAGATACTGTTTGTCAACTGTATTACTTTTTCTATCTTGATTCTGTTTTTCAGATAATTAATGTAAATGTCAAAAATTGGCAAATTTTTCTGTATTTCTGGACTTGAAAAATAAAAGACTTCTCCAATTATAACAAAGTTTACAACATTAGTTTTCATGTTATTTTGTAATATTCCAAAGCTTATGTTTTCTAAATTGAAATGAATAACAAAGTTATGTCTTTGTAAAAACTCACTTAATCTATTCCATAAAATTTGAGCAAAATTGCTAATTATTAAGGTAACCCAACAAAGCCTAGGTGTTTGATTCCAACCTTACTTTTCTTTTTTTCTTACGAGTTTTCTGTTCATTTTAACCAATAAATATATCATTTAAAACATTGTATGTGTACAGTGGTGCTCACATGTAACTTTTGTCAGAACAATGATGAAATAGAAAACAATCATTCTTTCCATTATCTAATTATCTTTGTCACATATTTTTTCTCATGAGATACTTTGTGGGAAGAAGAGATGTTACTCGTGAAATTCTGAAATAGGTCAGACACTGCATATCGTGCAAGATTTACACCAGATATAAATACAATATGTTATTCTACCGACGGCAAAAGATATGTGAATACTTGATAAGTTTTAATTGCTCTGACTATACATTGGTTAAATGCTACAATGTACACTGTAAAAAATAATACGTTTTTTCGATTAATTTTGTACAACATTAAATTATATATCTAATCAGTATGTTTCCGGTATTCAACCATTAGTTATTGCTTATGATCTTGTTATTGTTTTACTGTTGATTATTGTTAATTATGACTAGTTTATTGGATTTATTAAGCTCTTGCTATTGTTATTAGACATCTATTTATAATATTGTTTATAATCAACAAAATGTTAGTTGATATGACATTTTGTTATTGTCTTAACGGGAATCTTGTTATCGTTTATATTCATCAGTTATTGTGTTAAAATCGTTGCTTAGACCATGCATTTTTTGTTCCGTGTTCAAGTTATACGGAGCATTACTCAAACAATCACTCTTAATTCATAAAGCAGTCACAAATTATCACATCACATTCAATAAAAATAAATACTGACCTACCTACTGTCCCCCAATACTTTTGACTTTTTTCTTAACCATTAATGAGTAATCTTATTGGACATTAAGAAGTTTATTCTAACATCTTTTGCAAATTTTGTTATATCTCTGGACTGGTTAGTTAACAGATGTTGCCCTTTATGAACAACTGTTTGCTAGTAGTATGTCAGTGATTCCTCAATACACTGTTTCATTAAGACACTGTAACTTTGCACTTAAATTTAATGCATGGGAAAACCTATTGCCTGTGGCTAAGAAATACACCCTCTATAAAACTCTGGAATAATTTTTAAAGCAGTATTCTCGAAAAAAAAATTCACAGTGCCTGACATTTGGTCAGGCAAACACAAACTTTGCCTGGCTAATGAAATTTTTACCTGACTGAACATAAATAAACTATTGTGTAAAAGGCTATAAAAATTCTGACATTTGGTCTAGACATTGCAGCAAATTTTTGCCTGTTACCAGTGCTAAAATTTTGCCTGACAGGCACTTTATTAGGAAGATGGTAATGTAGTACTGATATAATATAAAATTACAAGACCCACTGTCAACATGGGAACAAATATTCATTAATTTGGTAAATTAATGACCGAGGAGATGCAACATATTTTTCAGGTCTTAACATATTGTTATAGTCTTTTATTATCTTGTTATTGTTTGACATCTTGTTATTGTCTAAACATCTTATTGTTTGACATCTTGTTATTGTCTTAACATCTTGTTATTGTTTAATATCTTGTTATCGTCTTAAAATCTTATTGTTTAATATCTTGTTATTGTCTTAAAATCTTGTTACTGTCCAAAATCACAACAAAAATTGTTCCAAGATTGGCTGCTGCTATGGAGACGAATGATCTATTTATATACTGTTAAGTTCATATAAATACCTTCCATGTTTAGATTCATAGCATTTTCTATGGCAGCCTCAAATATGGCACTGTATTCTTCATCTGTCAAAGACCTCACAGGCAGTGTCTGTAATTGGAAAATAAGTCACAAACTGACCAAAGTTATAAGTATTAAAAACTTGATTATGAAGTATGTGTCAGATAATCTTGTTTATTTCGCATAGTTAAAACTTTGCAAAGGACGTGAAATTAAGACACTACTTCAATTTAAACCAAATTTGAATTTATATAACAATTTAAAGCACTGTGTTATACGTGAGAACCTCTGTGCCAACACCAACTTTAAAGCTTCATGACAAGATTCCAGTCTGCCTTCATGAAGTTCTCATCCAAAACCAAACTGTTCAATAATACATCAAAGATAACCTGATATTAACATCACAGCCCTTGTGATTGTGGTAGTATTCAAAATTGAAATATTTTCTTTATACAATGACGACTATTGTCCATAGTTACAAACAAAATGATTTTCACACACACCGATGGGTTTGATCTGCTTTATTATTTAGGTTAACAACATTGGTTGTCAGAATATTCATGATCTACCCAATATTTAATTTACCGATATAAATGCACTCACAGTTTTATTCATTCAAACCAAGAAAATACTTAATAAACTGCCACCTTTTGTCTTTTGCCACTTGTTCAGAACTGGTGTATAACACTTGAGATTTTATGCGTGGTATGCATCTTCATATGTATATAAGAATGCCCTATATGTTGTGTATCCAATAATTTCATTGCATCACTTATCTGGTCTGTATTTTGTTTTACCATTTTTGGTTTGTTTTTTGCTACATCTGTCTTCTCCTTAATCTTTTTTGTCTCCTGAACTTTTTTCTGTTTCGGTTCACCAGCTTTACCAGCATCAATAACTTCTTTCTTCTTCTTTACTTTATTTGTCTTCTATAAGCAAATATATCCCTCAAATATTTTTGAACTAAAAATCTAAATAGCACTGTACATAATAATTCAAATTTTCTTTAAGACTAGAAGAAGAATCTATCTTTATCATAACAGAAAATGATAGATAATTGTAACCCCAAGAACTAATTCTTGCCTCTGCCATAGATGACATTGAATGAAGTCTAATTTATATACCATGCTATTTGACAAATTCAAAGCAACTAACTACGTTATGTTTGCAGAATTATTCAGAATTTATCTGTGTAACTTGTACCTTACTACAAGCAGCCTCCTTGACATCTTCAGTTGTGGTTTTCACTTTAAAATCTGTCTTCTTCTTTTTACCAATATCTCCACAGACCTGGATTACAGGATTACAAAATTTACATTCACTGGTAGAAACAGGTTAAATTAGACGACTCATTTGGAATACCTATATTGCTCTCCTGAGACCTACTTATGACAATGTAATAAATTATGTGATTAAACTTCGACCCTAAACTTTATATCATAAACACAAACATTTATGTTTGACCTTGACAGAATCTGCAGACTAATTTACAGGATGATTGGGTCGTAAATGTCGCCTGTATGGAATACACAAGGTTTTTAACCTGGTGATCTAATTTTTGACCCCAGATGATCCATATTCAAACTTGATCTAGATTGCATCAAGATATCATTCTGACCACGTTTCATGAAGATTCAATGGAAAATACAACTTCTATTGCATACACAAGGGTTTTCTATTATTTGACCCAGTGACCTTGTTTTTCAGCCCAGATGACCCATATGCAAACTCAATCTAGAATTCATCAAGATAGTCACTCTGACCAAGTTTCATCAAAATGTAATGAAAAATTGCAACCTACATCGCATATACAAGGTTTTTCTATGATTTGACCCAGAGACCTAGATTTTGACCTCAGATAACCCATATGCAAAGCTGACCTAGATTTCATCAAGGCAATCATACTGACCAAGCTTCATGAAAATCCAATGAAAAATACATACAGAAGGTTTTTCTATGAGTTGACCCTGTGACCTATTTTTTGACCCCATATGATGCATATTCAAACTAAATTTCATCAAGGCAGTTATTATGACAAAGTTTCATGAAGATCTAGTGAAAAATGCAGCCTCTATTGCATACCACGGTTAAGTTTGGACAGACAGACGATGGACATCCAGCAATCACAATAACAAACCTTGAGCACAACTGCCCAGGTGAGCTAATAAAAGTAATCTTTTCAACAACTGCTGAAATTTGAAAATTTGTCTAAGAACATTTCAATGATGACAATAACCAAGAATAAAGACTTCAGTGACCTAGAGACAGTGACTTCGCTTTATAACTACCAAAAAATGGATCTAAAGTGCGATTGCATATCCTTACAAAATATTATTAAATGAAATCAAAGATTGCAGGCATTTATCACAAATTTTCTGTTCGCAAATCCCTCAAGTCTTGTATTTCTAACAACATGAATTTGTTAATCATGAAACTGTCAGATGAACAAATTGTCTGTACCCAAGTTTTTTTCCTTTATATTCTATATGAAAAGATGTATATAGATATAACAAACTCTGGTTATAACAAACAAATTTAAACGGTCCCAATGAGTTCGTTACAAACAGAGTTTACTATAAACCAATTCTTAGTGACCAATTGTAATAACTAAATGTACCTTTTTGACCTGTTCAGCAGATGCCTGAAAAGCATCACTAAGTTGTATGTCTTGTTTCTCATTTCTTGTTTCCTCATGCAGATCCTGCAAGAAACAAATACATTTTCCAACTTCAGTAAAACTTTGTTTACCTGGGCATAAATAATGCCAGGGCCCATGATGGCTCTGGGTATCTTCTTTTTCATTTAGATTGTTTATAGTTAATACCAACCCTGTGATTTCTCCCCTGATGAACTTGCCAAGATTCATGACAGGCCCAGGTTGAAGAGACGGATGCAGGTGCAAGGGAATCCGGGTATCAGAATCAAGCTTTTTAACGCATAAACCCCTTGCAGCCAGGTGTATAGGTTTCTCCCCCTGCATTCATTATATGTTTAACTATATTTCACTAGGGTAAAATGAAGCATTATGTTACCTGATAAACACAATACAGTGTCGCTTCATTTGCACATATTTTCTTAAGTGTATTTTCCATATAAATTGTATCCATGATTTGAAATCAGTTATTTTAATTTGCGCCATATTGTATGGATACAATTAATACCTTTGAGTAAGAGGCTCCAATACTGTCTTCAGTCACTGATATGTCTTCAACTTTAGATGACTGCACATCCAGTCCAGCAATGTTACTCTTGTTATCTCCACCTGGTTTTGGTTGACCACTGTCTAATCTGGGTTGTTTTGGTGGTTGTCCATCACTGTTGTTCTTGTTGTCGCCATCTGACTCTGGGTTGGGTTTTGCAGGCGATCCCTTTTTTGCTTCAGGTGAATTTACCTCAACCTTTTCCTGATTTTTGATAAAAACCAAAGCTACTGACACCTCAATGCAGTAATTTCAAACACTGTAATTGACTAATTGTTAAAATCTGTTCGCAAAAAAAATCTACACAGTCTACAGTCGGTATCATAAATGCAGTTTTATCAAATCTAAACATAAGTTGGATAAATACTATTCAGACTAAAACGCACATACCAAATGTTTCTCCTTTAAGGCCATAATTTTATTAAAACAGCTATTACACTCATTATTAGAAAACTGTTGGTAAGTCTGTGGTGAGACACTCAAAATTCCATTGGTCATAATCCCCTTGGTCCAAAATTGGCATAGAAGTAATAATCCCCATAATGGATTTTACATTTTAATTTTAATAATTTTTTTTTTTTCAATCATTCACTATAGTAAATTTAAACTAGAGACAAATGAAATATTTGGGAGATTTTTTATTCAATATATGCTTTTCCACTTGTGAAATTCATTGGAAGATTATGACTGCTATGCCATTTTTTGACCAAGGGGATTTCGACCAAGGGTATTTTGAAGTACACTCCAGTCTGTGTTGTTGCTGTTGTTCAGATTGCTTACAGTCCCCGGCCGACTGATGGATTTCTCCCCTGCTTAACTTGCAAAGACCCCTAAGTCTGCGTTGCTAATGTTAGAACGTAACTTAAGTCAAACTTGATTTTAAAAGAAAGTAATGAATTTGATCAGTGTACAAAACCTTCTCATACAAAATTACTAGAACAAAAAACAAAACCTGTTCAGAACTCTTCTTAGCTGTATTTTGTATGGCAGAATTATCAGTCTTAGGCTTGGCTGGCACTGTAAGAAAAATAATCAAACAAATCTTTTGATCTGACAGGAATAAAACTGAAGAACTAACGCTCACAGCTTTTAAAACATTTCCAAGTCTGATAAAATTGAATATAACCTCAAAGCTAAATGCAAATAAAAAAAACATTCACTTTACTTGTTGATATCATATCTATTTTCTGAAATTTTACATTTGCATAAGTCTTACATTATGGGTTACTTAAATTGCTAATTTGCTACACACAAAACTGTGACAAACAGATTTTAAAGCTGTATTCTGTATCAGTGAGCTAAGAACTTACCAGAAAATGCTGGACATTTGAAGCTAGGCTTCTTTGCCTGTTTTGATGCTGCCTGCATCTGTAAATCAACAATCCTCTAAGGCTCACTGAAAAGGAAAACAATAATTAAGACAACTTTCTTGAATCATATATTACATGTGCCAATAGCTCTGAATTGAGAACAAATACATGATGATCAAATGGAATATAAGCATCGAAGATTGCAGCATCATCTTGGATTCTTGGCCAAAATATATAACAAGATGGCCTTATTGCTCACCTGTGTATCAACTGCCAATAAAATAAGGGGTCATGACTTTAACATAATTCATAGAAGTCCACTATATAAGCCTATGCAAAATCAAGTGACCCCTCCCCTCCGGGAAGGGTTAGTTATTAACCGAGGGTCATGATTTGAACAATCTTGGTAAAGGTCCACAAGGCAATATCTAATTTCTACGCCTTGTGGTTTCAGAGAAGAAGACTATTTTAAAGTTTTCTTATAGCTGTAAAATAAAGAGACCCCACAGGCTGGGTCAGTGTTGACCCAGGGGTCATGATTTGAACAAACTTAAGTTAGTAGAGGTCCACTAGGCAATGCTACATGCCAAATATCTTAGCTCTAGGCCCTGTGGTTTTAGAGAACAAGATTTTTAAAGTTTTTCCTATATAAGCCTATACATCTATGTAAAACCAATTCACTTCCCAGGCGGAGTTAAATTTGACCCAGTGGTCATAATTTGAACACTTTTGGTAGAGGTCCACTAGACAATACTACATGCCAAATATCTAAGCTCTAGGCCTTTTGGTTTCAGAGAAAAAGTTTTTCCTATTTTTTGCCATAGCAACCAGAATTATGCATGGAATGGACTTCTTTGAACAATTTTGGTAGAGCTTGTCATGCAAGAAACATCCCTGCATAGTTTCATCAACATGGGCTCAGTGGTTACAATGGAGATGTTGTTTGAATAAAAATGTTGACGGAAGACGGACATAATCATTAGTGATGTTCCGATTGTCGCTAGTCGCCGACAATCGGTTAGTAAAATGAAGGGCGATAATAATCGATTACACATATCCGGTCCGTGACGTCGCGGTAAAAGTTTTATACCATACCCAAAGGAGATAATTAGACTCACGTGATGGAAGAAACAAGTTTAAAATGATTCAATGATTATTTTTGTGTTTACAAACAAACGACAAATAATCTTGATTTCGAGACGCTTAAACAAACTCTGTACTGTACATAGAGCGCCTATGTCACCCTATTTTCATCCGGATCATAGACGTATCGGTCTTTATCGTCTGTCTAGCATAAAAAGCATACTCGGCCATCAGTTCTGTGTTAGCAATTTATTTCAAATACATCTTCTAGTCTTCTACCAGTTTCTGGCCCTTACCAGAAGGCCAATATTGTTGAAAACATGACCTCAGGCCTTGGGGTCTCTTGATTTTACACAGGTTTCTATAAGAAAACCTTTGAATATTCCCTTTAAAAATCTCATATAAGGCCCAATGCTTCCATTGGTGACATGTAGCATTACCTATTTACTGTTCCAGCATTATAAAGGGTTAACCTGCCATAACTGTGGCAGAAACTACTTCATGTGACGGTGTAGATTGTAGCGCCTTGCTTGAATGTTACTTTTGGTTCAACCGATTATTAATCGGAAGGTTATCGATTATACCCCATCCGATTGAACCCAGGGCTCTCGTTAGCCTTTTGAGACTGGGGCCAGGGTCCATATCAGGGGGGAATTTTGCATGATTTTCAAATAATTTTCTTTGAAAGGGGAATTTTCGTCATATCAAAAATGTAAAGAAAAAACACTATCAAATATCATATCCACTTTTACTGTCAATTTTTTCCGATACGACCGGGAATTGTGCCACATTTTGCACGGGAAACACTATGCTGGCGCTTATAAACTGTCCAAAACGGACCGTGGTAGTACTAAACGCCGGTTACGGTACCGGTATCGGCTCTCAAATAATTTTTTTTCGAGGGGGAATTTTTTGGGCAAAAGGGGGAAAAAAACATACTTTTTTAAGGGGGGAATGGGGCCGATATTCGGCCCCAAATTTTGCCAAACGAGAGCCCTGGAACCGATAATCGATTGTGAAAAATTCAACCGATTTCTATCACTAATAATCATCCATTAGAAAAACTCACCCCAGCAAAGCCACTGAGCTAAAAGATTAAGTGTTGATGGCATCACACCTTAAAAGGTGTTAAAGCTCAATTAGGAGATTAATCAAATGTTTGTAGCAACACTACACTGAGATGTAAGACAAATTCAGTGTAATTTACTAAATGATCGACATTATTATAATTTAAACAGAATTTAATTTCGTGCTTTTATGTGCATCAGTTGGACAGGTGTGCAGAATTTGGAATAAATATATGTTATTTTCAGACAAGGTTTTCAAAATAACAGTATGTGCTTATTTAATTTTTTAGGACTAATTTGAATATTGTAATATAACATTAGAGTACCACTCACTTTCTCATTATATTGTTAATATCATTATCATTCCATTATTTCTTCACATCTTTTAATTTTTACATTAATGTACACACTTTTCACCAGAAAACAACGAGTCTTAAATGAATTATCACATGATACTGTTTAATTTATACTAATTTATTTTAGCTCGATTGTGAGTCACTCTCGAGTTTGCTTCCTGGAAAAACCAGTACTGGTGTCATACGAGGAAGTACGGTCTTGACCCCAGTGGCGCTCGAACCCGCTCATTATGATACAAGTAACACTATAATTGCAACATGTTTCATTTGCCTTAACTTAGTTATTTATAAATATTCATTCATTTATTTTACCTAAACCGTCAAATGTTTTTAACCTTTTTTTTGATAATAATGTATGAATTTATTCATTATCAATACTGAATCATATTGGGGGTGAAAAGTCTCACATTGCAAGACTTTTCACCACCATTTTGTGGGGAAAAGGCTTCTGAGGAACTGCCTTGGGTGGGAATTATTAGTCTGACAACTATTGTTCAATGGTAGATCGTTGTCTTCTTTCATTTCTACTCTTGGTAACTGTACATACTGGGCATTTTTTCGTGTTTGGGGAAAGCACCCTAAGCTTTCAATTTGGGGAAAATTGATTGAAGAAGGGGACACTAAAATCCTGGTGTAAAGTCACAATTTGGGGAAAACTACAGAAAAATGCATCCCTCATAAATAGATGGTCCCCGGCTCTCTTCTCTTCTGTTAGCTCCTTTGAAAATGACTTTCTTTAGTGAATGAACCACAATAGTCGTGGATGGAAAGACAATTTTTAGTTTGCACCTCACTCACCTGTGAATTTTGTTTTGATCTCCAAAACTATCGGACATAAATCGATCTATTTCTGCTGGTCGGGTTTTTTTAGACAGGCCGAACGGCATAAAACGAAATAAATAAATGTAGCAGATACATTAAAAAAACTCTTACGACAAGAAATATGTGTTTACAAATTACATTTGAGCAGACGACACAATCTTCCCTTCCGCTACTTTCTCTCCCAGGATTCCCAAAACCACACGCATGCGTACGGCATAATTTTGCCTCGCTGGGCAGTGTGAGGAAAGAACACGGTCGGTGGACAAATCATCATAAAATCACGAATTTGCTGAACTGTAAATGCAATTGCCTTGATTATTATACTTATGACTACAATTATATGATATTCGCGGTTTATATCAGTGTTACACTGTTGGAGTAACTGAATATTTCCTTTGTAAATAATCTAACTGGTTTTTGTTGTTCTTGGGTCAACAGTAGATGGCGCTTTCCGGAAGTTAAATATGTAAACAAATGCATGTGGAACGTTTCGTGAGCGATTCAGATGTCAACTCAGCATTTATTTTAGAGAGGATCAAATAGAAATGAGTGTCCAAGTGAAGACGCCTACAAAAACTCGATTTGAGTGCCAAACTGAAATTCAGTGTGGAGAAAGAAGTTTCTCTTCTCCAGAGAGTTTTAGGAAATCAAAAGATGACTTGAGCATAAAAAATGAACACCGCTTTTCACAGCCATGGGGGAGGAAGAGAAGGTACAGTCAGAGCTATCGTAGAGACGAGGGTGCTGCTCGCAGAAAAAGGCTGCGGTCAACGCCAAACATAGGACCTTTGCCAAATCGATTTTTAAATGGTGGAAGTATTGATGATCCATTAAATTTAAATGGATTAGATACTTCTGAGCTTGGAAAGGAGCTGAATTCTGTAACACCGCAATCATCGCCACTACCTACACCAATTAGAAGACAGTCAGTAGAAGTTAGAATTCCATATAATATCACAGATCCATTGAATCTGAATGATAGTGATGAAGAAGCTGATTTGGAAAAGAAGCTGAAGAAGAAGAAACAAAGAAATCGCCATAAAAAAAGAGATGATCAGTTACTTTTCAGTCCACCAAAACATATAAACAAAGACAAGAATCTCATGGAAGCACTTAAGATAGACATTGAACCAGAAAAGGCGTTACCAGATTTGTCAACTCCTAAAGAATTCCAGAAACCCCGGCCTGTTTGCGATAAAATTGTGTCGCCTGTCATTCGCCAGATTTCTCCAAAAAGTAAGAAAAGACGGAGAACAAATAGCGGCAGCAAACCAGACCCGTCACCATCAGTGTCAAGATCTCTGCCAACATCAACTATTAGTCCATCATTGAAAGATAAAAAAACACCACCTAAACGTTTCAAACATCCAAAACCACCAAATGCAAAACCTAACTCCTCTATCACCAAAGGTGAAAAGACCGTTGCAAAATTTATCTATGGTAATTATAACCGGTATTATGGCTATAGAAATCCATCCATGGATGACAAGCGTCTGAACTGTTTTAAAAAAGAGTGGTTCGAAGGAAAATGTGTTCTTGATGTTGGATGCAATGTTGGAAATTTGACTTTGTCATTGGCAAAAGATTTTCATCCATTCAAAATAATTGGAATGGACATCGATTCAAAATTGATTTCAGTAGCTAGGAAAAACATAAGATTGTTCATGTCATCAAGTGTCACAGATACAGGGAAATTTCCGATCTCTAATGTCCTGAACTATGGACCCATTGTAGCCCCACCTGTTTCTCACAAAGAGGCAACCAGACAGCCAAATTTCCCACATAATGTTCTCTTCATGCAGGTAGGTATATATATTATATAAACAGTACAGTCATTGCACGTGATTAAAGTTTTCAAAACCTTTCTTTTATTAAATGTACGAAGGTAAAAGTAAGCTTTGTACAGCATTGTATACAATGTACTATCAAGGTTAGCAGTGAAAAGCTTTAGTGTAAGAATCACAAATTTAATACCAAGCATATTTCACCCAATACAATTTGCATTTATTCCCAGTTAACCCATTTACAACTGGGTAGACTGAAGCAATGATAATAAAATTTCTTGCCAGTGGAAATACCACAGTGGCAGAGACAGGATTCAAACCTTTAAATCTCTGGAAACCATTTGGCCACTGTCTGTAGGCCCTGTACAGAATTTACTTCAATCTCCTAACAGCGCTATTGTGTCGCCCTTTCCGAAAAAAGGTAATACATAGGGATCGCTTTGTCTGTCGCGAAAACTTAACGTTGGCTATAACTTCGCCAGTTCTTTAAGATTTCATCATCAAACTTTCAAATTGTATTGCTTATGACAAAAGGGTCATGATGCTGCAAGATTGTGTAGGCCAATGTCATTTTTGACAGAGTTATGCCCCTTTTCGTACTTTGATTTTGGCTATAACTTTGCCATTTCTTAAGATCTTGATCAAATTTTCAAATTGTATCATAAGCGAAGGGTCTCGAGACACCTATGTGAGTCCCGGTCAGGCTGCACATTTTTTTCTCCCCTTTTCCATAATAAAGTCCTTAACCGTGAAACTTATGACAAAAGGGTAGGTATGCCGCCAAATTTTGTCTGTCAATGTCATATTTGACAGACATGACGGAGTTTGTCATAAAAATAAGATGTTATTCGGACAAAGTAAAAAAGGCGACACAAGTGTTCTACTGAACACCCATCTAGTTCAGTCAAAATTTATTACTGTAAGATTATGATCTTTTAGTCAGCAAATGCAAAATATGAGACTGTACACCATCCATGATCCATTCAAGTGAGCTTTTTACATACATGTACTTGTTGAAAAATGATCACTCTTTTTTATGCCCCCGAAGGGTGGCATATTAAAATCGCACCGTCCGTCTGTCTGTGCGTCCCCACTTACAAATTCGTGTCCGGACTGTTACTCTGTCATGCATTGAAGGATTTTAAAAAAACTTGGCACACATGTCTAGCACATCAAGACGACGTGTCTCGTACAAGACCCACATTCCTACCTTAAAGGTGAAGGTCACACTTGGAGTATGAAGGTTATGGAATCCTCTATATATGCACACATTCGTGTCCGGACTGTAACTTTGTCATGCATTGAAGGATTTTAAAATAGCTAGGCACACATGTCTAGCACATCAAGACGATGTGTCGCGTGCAAGACCCACATCCCTACCTCAAAGGTCAAGGTCACACTTAGAGTTTGAAGGTAATGGATTCCTCTATATATGCATATATGCACACATTCGTGTCCGGACTGTAACTTTGTCATGCATTGAAGGATTTTAAAATAACTTCAAAGTCTTGGCACACATGTCTAGCACATCAAGACGACGTGTCGCGTGCAAGACCCACATCCCTACCTCAAAGGTCAAGGTCACACTTAGAGTTTGAAGGTAATGGAATCCTGTATATATGCATATATGCACACATTCGTGTCCGGACTGTAACTTTGTCATGCCTTGAAGGATTTTAAAATAATTTGGCACAAATGTCTAGCACATCAAGACGACGTGTCGCGTGCAAGACCCACATCCGTACCTCAAAGGTCAAGGTCACACTTAGAGTTTGAAGGTAATGGAATCCTGTATATATTCATACATTTGTGTCCGGACTATAACTTTATTATGCTTTGAAGGATTTTTAAATAACTTGGCACAAATGTCTAGCACATCAAGCTGATGTGTCACGTGCAAGACCCAAGTCCCTGCTTCAAAGGTCAAGGTCACACTTAGTGTTTAAAGTAATGGAATACTGTATGCATGATTACTCTGTCATGCATGGAAGGATTTTAAAATTACATAGCACATTTATTGAGCACATGGAGAGGACACAGACTGTGAGGCACCTCTTTCGGGGGCATTCGTCACTTGTGAGGGACAGCTCTTGTCTACTCCTATAATATTAAAATGGAGACTTGATGTTTTACAGGGAAACTTTGTACTGGAATCTGATGAGCTTCTTGACCTTCAGAAGGAAGAGTATGATGTTATCTTAGCTCTCAGCGTGTCCAAATGGATTCACTTCAACTGGGGGGACAATGGCCTCAAAAGATTCTTCAAGAGGGTGTATCGGCAGCTGAAACCAGGAGGGAGGTTTATTCTAGAACCTCAGCCATGGTCATCATACAAGAAGAAGAAGAAATTAACTGTATGTATTCTTTCGGTATCATTTTTCTTGCATGCACAAACATTCAAATTTCAGAATTAGAATAACGAAAGAAATGCTAACCAATTTACCAAAAATGTTAAAGAAGGCTTTACTTCAATAAAAACACTGCTAGAGCTGTAGATGACAACAGTTACTAGAGTTGCAAATAGAAATCTATCTTTAAACAGCTCATCCCAAAGTAACCTTGGTCATTATTTACTTAACTTTCTAGAATTGATCCATGAATAGTTTTCAGACAGATCTTTGATGTTGAACATTTTCAGACAGATCTTTGATGTTGAACATTTTCAGACAATTCTTTGATGCTAACATTTTCAGACAGTTCTTTGATGCTGAATATAATGGCTTCCAGAACCCAGGAATAGAATCTTCAAAGGACATAGATCTCCCTAACCAGTGATCTGGATTTGAAGAAACAACTCACTGAAATAATATTTTGATGACTATCATTCTGTCAAGTTTTATTAAACTATTTTGATCTGTTTGAACATTGGACCACCAGAGAAGTAAAAACATGGCCGCGTATTTATTAATAATTATTATTGTACAATTTTACAGGATGAGATCTTTAAGAATTTCCAGGAGATAAAGCTGCGGCCAGACCAGTTCACAGACTACTTGTTGTCCAAGGAGATTGGCTTCTCTACTTGCAACACAGTTGACGTGCCATACAATGCTTCAAAAGGTTTGTATATATTTACCTTTTTATATAAACACAAAGTGATCAATATTATGAATTTTGCTATCTCCTGACTGCGGAAAGAGCAGTGGAGTGATTGCGTAACATAGCCAGTCTAATTTTCCACTAAACCTTTCATTGCAAGTATGTTTTTGAGCTCACCTGGCTATGCCAGGGTGAGCTTTTAGGATTGATGATTGTCCATCGTCCGTCAACATTTTGCTTCAAATGACATCTCCTCTGAAACCATTGGGCCAATGGTGATGAAACTTGCAGGAATGTTCCTTACTTTGTACATGAAGCTCTATTAAAAATTGTTCAAAGAATTCCATTCCATGCAGAACTGTGGTTGCTATGGCAACAAATAGGTAAACCTTTAAAAATCCTCTTCTCTGAAATCACAAGGCCTAGAGTTTAGATATGGCATGTAGCATTGTTTAGTGAACTTCTACCAAAATTGACCAGGGGTCACTTGGTTTTACATCTATTTACACAAATTCTGGAATGAACTTGTCTATCTGTTGATTTAGACCGTACCATAATTTGTTTCAAGAGAAGGTCACTGAAATAGCTGATGACACCTTTAATCGTTACAAAACAGAAGGAGTGCTTATTAAGGAATCACTCCTATTCATTCTAGCCAAAGAATGAATTAATATACATGATATCAGTACATGTATAAACTTGCTGTATTGCTTTCAACATTTGTACACATCAACATACAGTCAAATCTTTATCAGCCAGTTGTGGGATGCATGAAAAAGGTGGCCACTTAAATCAGACTACTGTTTGATATTAAATTGGGATGCTGAAATATAGACTGCTTTAGACGGGTGACTGCTTAACACAGGATTATCATAGACACAGATTAAACTGCAGTGAATTTAACAGTTTCATTAAGTTTCTCTAGGTGCAGAGCTTAAAGTGAAAAAGATGTCTTGGTGGGGGTAGGGTGTGTGACTCCTAATCTCGAGGTTTTTTAGGTTTGATCCCCTTCATTTGAATTTGATAGTAAACTGCAGGAAGAGGTCTGCAAGGGTTGCAAAAAACAACAACATAAAATAAAGTTACATTTGAGAGACCTGCTGAAATTCATATCTTAAAAAAAACAAATTGATCAGATGATAATCATTGGACACTAGTATTTTACCCTATACTTTAAGTATTGTCCTGATATGCGAGACCTCTGTTGCCACATTTACCTTAGTCAAGCAACCTTAAATATGTACCATGAAACAACTGGTGTCCTCTTGGACGTCCTCTTCAGAGTCATACATACAAGTAGCATTAACTTGTTTTTTAATTGAACGAAAGCAAACTAGTAGGATGTAGATATTAACCCTATAACCGATTTTTAGCTGTGCTAGACAAAGTTCAGCAGAGTTTATACCATGATCATCAGATCGCTTGTCTGTCTTTCCAGTCTTTCCATGAACCTTTCCTTGATAACACTCTACTGGTCACTATTTCCACCTGAAGTCTTCAAACTTAATAGAATGATTGGCATTACAGAGTAGATGATTGCATTTGTTTTTTGGGTCAGTGGGTCAAAGTTCAAGATGGTAGTGACCTCCATTCCCTTGAAAACACTCTAAATACTTACACAATTTTATTTTATGCTTTACAGTGAATTATAAAGTTTTCTCAGTGAAATAAAAGTGATAATCCATAGTTTTAAAACAGTGGATTACCATTTTTATTTTTCACTGTTTTTGCAATCTTTAACCTGGATTTACGTCTAAAGTATAATATCCCGGAGCATAATTAATGCTGGAAACCATGCGGCGATATTATTTCATTGACACTTGTTAAAAAAAAAAAAAAAAAAAAAAAAAAAAAAAAAATTAAAAAAAAAAAATGTATTCATTTGAATAAAGTTGAGTATTTTTTATTTTGATTAGATTTTTTACAGGATTTTTTTATAACGTGACATTTTAATACGAACCCGCACCAAATATTTGGGAGCCTATCCTACTGCCTCGCACTCGGCCGGCTAGGTAAGCGACACGTAGGTGAAAGTGTTTTTCGTTGGTGTCACACCTTGGTTAAGATTTTTTACATACCACCCTACTTTATTTCAAAAGTATTAGATGTATGGCTTTGAAACTTACCATACTTGCTAACCATCATAACCTCCATCTACAGACAAGAGTACATAACTCTGTCAAGGTTTTTGACAGAATTATGGCCCTTTTTCTGACTTAGAAAGTGTATTGAGCTTAAGTTTTTCGTACCACCTCACTTTATTTCAAAACCATTGGAGGTATTGCTTTGAAACTAACCATACTTGTTAACCATCATGACCTACATCAACAGACAAGAGTTCATAACTCTGTCAAAGTTTTTGACAGAATTATGCCCCTTTTTGACTTAGAAAATACATTGAATATGGGTAAAATCCACTTATTGCCTTAACCCTTTGAGATATTGCTTTGAAACTTTGAATGCAAGTTAACATCATTACCCCCCATCTGTAGGCAAGAGAAGGTAACTCTGTCAGGGATTTGTTTTGAAAATTAAGGCCCTTTATTAACTTAGAATCTTGGTTAAGTTTTTCGCCAGTCCACTTTTTGACTAAACTGTTTGAGATATTAATTTGAAAGTTGGAATACTTGTTTACCATCATGATCCCAAAACATGGGCAGAAGAAGGTAATTCTGTCAAGGATTTTATATGAATTATGGCCCTTTTTGACTTAGAAACTCAGTTAAAATTTTCATTCTTGTCCACTTGTTGACTTAACCATTTGAGATATTACTTTGAAAGTTGGAGTACTTATGTACCATCATGAGACCTATCTGTAAGCAAGAGAAGATAACTCTGTGAAAATGTTTCTTTATTTGTACTTAGAAATTCCTAGTTAAAGTCTTGTGTGCCCTTAACTGTCAAAGTTTTGTTTTATTGGCAAGCACTAAAAAAGTCGAGCACGCTGTCCTACTGACAGCTCTTGTTTATTATGTTTCCCGCGATATTTGGTATTTAATAGAAACAAACTCAATATAAGTAGAGTTTTAACCATCAAATAAACAGAAAAATTGTTGTTATCCGTGTAATATCACGTTAATTACACTCATAAACACCAGAAGTTGTTATTTTCACTCGTGGCTGTGCCACTTGTGAAAATAACACTTTTGGTGCCCACTAGGTGAAATTATAACGTAATCTTACACCGAAACCAACAATTATCCTCTATTTCATTTGACTTGCATGAAACCTACTTGAAAGGTTGCCTGCAACCTGTAGATGATCTCTATTGTGTTTGGGGTCAGTGGGTCAAATTCAAGGTCAAAGTGTCCAAAACTTTTAAGATTTAATGATCAGCAACAGTCTTGAAACTTCATAGGATGATTGGTGTTACTAAGCAGATAATCTCTACTGTTTCTGTGTAAAGGTCAAAAGTCACCTGTGTTAGCTTTTCCTTGATAAAATTCTAAAATTTTAATGATGTCCACAGAACTTAAACAGAACAATCTGTCCAGTAGAGCAATGCTGTTTATTACTGGCCCTTATGGGCCTCTTGTAATTATGACATTTTGTATCCCTGAGAGTTGACAATACTGGAAAACTTAAATTTAATATTGACTGTTGTCCTAGATCTTTCGCATCTGTGCAGAGTAAACCAAAGTTAAGGAATGGCAGAGGAGGCTCCATCATTCTTGCTGTATACATGTTTTAATATTTCTACTAAATTATACTATCAATTCAATATTATTCTTGTCTTTACAGGCTTCCGTCGTCCCATCATTGTGTTTACAAAATCTGATACAGTTCAAAACAGTCCGTGGTCAGAGGTTGGAAATGCAACACCTTTAAGAAGTAGCCATCCAGCAGTATTCGGCAGTCATTTAAGTCAGATCTCAGAGGACAGTTCTTCCTCTTGCTCATCCGCTTCCCAGCAAGCCTTCTCTGCTGAAAGAATTGAGGCACCAGTACCAGCTGGCGTTAAAACTCATTCAGCGGAAAAAATGCAATCGGACGATCATGTTGATTTTAGGTTGGCTTTTGTGCCAAAGGAGAGCGTTGATAAAGAGTTAGCAACAAAGGGTAGTGATAAGAATACATCTGTCATGGAATGTGAAATGTCAGACAGTCTGACTGCTGAACAAGAAGCAGACAGAAAGGGTATTTCTTTACCGGAAACTGACAGAAATGATAACCATCCACGTTCAGTGACAGAAAATGATATGGATAGTGCCGCAGGGAAAATGGAAACAGATGATAATCTCACGGAAGTGGATAAAGTCAGGGATAGTTCTGAGCCAGAAAAAGTGCAAGCCATTTGTTCGTCACAAGAAAAACAGGAAGTGACATTGTTGCCAGAAAAAGAAGTAGGAAATTCTGAACCTGAAAAAGTGCAAGGTGTTTGTTCATTACAAGTAAAACCAGAAGTGACATCGTTGCTAGACAGAGAAGCTGGAAGTTTTAATCCTTCCGCAGGGAAAGATGCAGTGGATAGTTTGGTCTCAGAGAAAGTGGTTGTGGATAGCTGTTCGAAAGAGGAAGATAAAAAGGAAAGTTCAGAATCCTGAAAAAAAAAGACAGAAAAAATCATTACATACATATATGTTGTTTAATAAACATGGTTAAATTAAGATTGGTCCAGGTACCTGACACACCTTTGCTATTATAGGATAAAGAAATGATTGTGAGTGCCAACAGAAGTAATTATAAAGGGCATTTTTACTTTCTTCATAAATATGAGAGGCCGGTATAGGGCATCTTCCCAAACTCAGATTTCTTTAAAATCATGCAGTTTTCATCAAAAAGTGAATTAAAACCAGAATTTTAATGTCCCCTTCGGCTAATTATCACTCCATTTTCCCTCAAATTGAGGGGCTAGGGCGTTTTTTCCAAACTTTGAAAAAATGCCCTGTTATAACGCTAACTGAAGATAATAAACATGGGGAAAATAAAAATGCAGAGTATATGGTTATCTGACATGAAAGTGTGAAATACTAAAGGATCATGTTGGTACTACAGTGACAGAACTTTGGTGCATAAATTATGTACATGCATTATATTACAGTTATAAATGTTCTATGGCATTGTCATGTGACCATATTTCAAGGTAGCTATTTTCTTAACTTTTCTGTAACTGTTCATTTTACATGACCTTTTTGTAGATTTACATCATGTTAATTGTAAATTTGTTATGAATTATGTTCCAGAATGAAGTTCTTGTTGTAAGGTGTGTATGTTCAATGTAAGGCCTGATACTGTGTTTTATAGATACATGTCTATATATACATGTACAGTTGGAAGGAACATTAGTGGGACAAAACAATGTTTTTAAGTAAAGCATAGCATTGTGACTGTGCATGTAGTTCATAAAGTTTAACATCATGTACAGTGCAACCTCTCAGGAGCGACCACCTTTGGCGAACACAGAAATATATTTGCTGTAGAGAGGTGTTGTCCTGGAGACGGGGATTTCTTATATACATGTAGTTGATGCAATAGGAAAGAAAATGTGTTTGTTTTTAGAGAGGTTGTTGTTCTAGTTTGTTGTTGTTCGGGAAGGTAACCAGGTTGGACTGAAGTAACAGGCTATTTGAAACTGAGATACAGTGTTTGGGTCCCAATGTTCCTTTCTCCTGTATCTACATACAAGAAGTTTAGTGTAGTCAGTGGGATACCCTCCGAGTCTCTGAGAAGCGTGTGATGCCCAGTGTAGATCATGATCAGCCTGTAATATTAATTATTTATGTAGACTGATCATGATCTGCACTGTTGGTTATTCAGTCCGCAAGCTTTCTCACAACACCTTATCATGTAACAGTACTGCCCATGTGGAAATATGCACAATACTTGGCACTATCGGTGATATAGAAAAAAATGCTGCGGACTTAATTTGTCCGCTACTGGTCTACAATACTGCCGATAAAGTCGGAATGCAGAGGGAAGAAGAGGCAGGAGGGAGAGACAGAGGGAGGGAGATAGAGAATATTAACATAATCTTGAATATTTTGCAGTTTAGTTACCTGAAATTACCAATGGAAACTGGCTGTACTTTGCAATGATGTGTAGATATCTTGAAATTTTTTACTACAAACATGTTTATTTAAATTCATTGTGCTAGCAGACTGTTAAATACATACATGCAGTAGATTGTTTCTTGTTATACCCCTGAAACGAAGTTTAGGGGGGTATATAGGAGTCACCCGGTGGTTGGTCGGTAGGTAGGGCGGTCGGTCGGGCAGTCTGTTGCATTTTCTGTGTCTGGAGCATAACTTGAAAACTACTTGTTGGAATTCAATACAACTTCATACAATAGTCTAGCACAATGAGAGAAAGTGCAGTGTACAAGAACCATAACTCCGTCTTGAGTAATTACAGAGTTATTGCCCTTTGGTACCTTTTCTTGTCCGGAGCATAGCTTGAAAACTACTGGTTGGAATTCAAAACAAATTCATACAATGGTCTAGCACAATGAGAGGAATTGCAGTGTACAAGAACCATAACTCCATCTTGAGTAATTACAGTTATTGCCCTTTGGTTCCTTTTCTTGTCCGGAGCATAACTGAAAACTACTGGTTGGAATTCAATACAACTTCATACAATGGTCTAGCACAACGAGAGGAAGTGCAGTGTACAAGAACCATAACCCGATCTTGAGTAATTACAGAGTTATTGCCCTTTTCTACTTTTTCATGTCCGGAGCATAACTTGAAAACTACTGGTTGGAATTCAATACAACTTCATACAATGGTCTTGCACAATAAGGGGATTTGCAGTGCAAAAGAACCATAAGTAATTATTTTTTGCAAGGTTTTCTGTAACTACAAATTTCCTCAGTTTATAAAGCAGTCTTTTGGCGGTATTAATCACATTTAGTGATAGGTCTAGTTTCTATCAAAATGCCTACAATTTCTGTCCTAAGTGTACAAATTCACAAGTATTGTCCCTACTCAGCAGCCTTGTCATGTTCAACATGATGAGTTGATACATTTAAAGGGTGCTAAACACATACAGTCTGTTAAACTTTACAAAGGAAACTTGATCACTTAATTTGCATATTTATACAGATAAACTCTATTTTACACAAACAGTGCTGTAAAATGAAGTCAGATTAATTTTTTTCTTTGGAGATGTGTTTTGAAAAGACTAAAATGGTTAAATGTCGATCTATTTATTTGCTCTTATGAAATAAAACTTTTCAGAGTAGGAATTTGGCGATATGCTATAACATTACATAGTGCTCTTATGAATTGCAAACTAGGAATTCGGCATTTTAACATAATCAGAGACATGGTCTTAAGGGCATGGTTCTTCATAGCTCTTAATTGAAATTGATGCAACTTACACAAAATTTTATCTAAAAAATTTAAATGTACTATTGAAGTGTTTCGAATAATCAAGTGTGCTGTCATCTGGTGGAACTTGTTCTAATTAATGAATAAACTTGAATTCATTGTACATATGAATACATCATGTTAAGATTACAGTCAAGTGGAAAACACATCTGTGTTTTAATTTTTACTGTTGTAGTGCTCTGTTACACCAATTATGTCCTGTTGAATGTTTTTATACTTCAATGTAACCTTGAACCTGTGTAGATGCGTTAATGTTTGCAAGATAATGTTACAAGGAATTTGTTAATTTTCTTTTTCCAAAAATTATAAAATACATTTATGACATAATGTTGTTATATTGTTTCCACTACCAGCATTATTAAGTAGAGAAAGAAAGATGTTTTTAACCAGTCCAAGAAATTTCAGTTTACATGAAAGTGTGCATGTATAGGCCTAAGTCCTACGGAAAATACAAGTGAAACCCAGTACTTCTAGATTGCCTTTCATCTCTCTGTTGTTTTCACTGATCAGTTTAGGTGTAGATTTATTGTTACTGTATTATGGGAACACCTGCGGCACCATCAACAAACACTGTCTGCTCTCTAAGTCAACAGATTTCATGCAATCTTCACCGAACTTGGTCAAAATGTTTTGTGGGCTTTATAACTCGACCAAGTTGGATAACCAGCAAAATTGCCAGACTTTGATTATGGCGCTTGAATTATTCAAAATTTACAAAATGAGTCTTGTTTGCTCTCGGACATGAACAATATTTATGTAGTCTTCACTAAATTTACCAGAATGTTTATGGGCACAATTAGAAACATGGCCAAGGTATAAGGCACATGGCACTCATTCAGTTATGGCCCGCTTTTGGCCTGGTAAAAGTTAATAAGGTATTTTTCCCAACTTATGGATATTGCAGTTGACACTCATTCTGGAGTTATGGCCCTTTAACTGCTGATGGCAATGTTTTTACACACATTTTCTGGCAATGCTAAAATTTGAGAAGTTATTTCTCCCATTTAAACACTTTTTTTTTAGATAAAATAAGGGAACAATGTATTTTTTGTGACAATCTTGGCTTGACTCCAACTTTTTTAGCGAGTAGTAGATAAATACCAAAGTCAAACTGGTGAATACAAAGACCACTGTTGGCTAGCTACAAATGTGGTATTTTTGTTTGCAGTTGGTCTTCATTCTTATAGAAAACAGGCTTGTGTTATAATAAAGATTAATAGTGCACCTTGATCTGCTCTCTGGTCTTTACTGCAGGGTGGTATTTACTTGGAGGTGGTCTTTAACATAGGTTTGACTGTATTTTGTTAAGACTTCATGCTGTTTAGATTACTTCTAAATGCCCTCTATGGTAGCCCTCTGATGTTTGTGTTCGGCAGTTTATGGCTTTATTACTGAATTAAAGAACACTTAACATTTACATACTGTCTTAAAGTAAACTTGACTGGATAGTATCCCATGGAGGACCCGAGGTCATTGTTCCATAGTGGAGAGGCTAATGCTGCTGATTTATAGCCAGTTAAACACTTCTCTGATTGAGGATCTTGGGATTGAGCCTCGCTACTGACTGAGAAAGCTGGCAATGGGAGTCTGGTGCTTGTTCATTTCTGGGAACAGTTCTGAAGTTTATTGTACAAGTGTACCTTGAAATGGTTGTTTAAACCTAAGAAATAACTTGTAATACCGGCAACAAATTAGCAGTTTTAGCTTTTAATTTTTAAGATTGCGAGAAGCCTGGTTACTAGGCCCTGAATATCTCTTTTACTGATAATTAATATCTAAATGTTTTGTTCTAGAGCCAGTCTACTTTACTGTGCCAATTTCAGGAACTGTCCCAGTGTACAAAGCAAAAATCATATAAAATAGACTGGAAATAGTGCATGAAATATATGTAGATCTAGAATTGTTTTTATCAGACTAGTAACCAGTCTAGAATGAGAGCTACTGAAGTCGCCGTTTATTTGACATCCATGCCCCAGCTTTGTTCGTGAGACAAGCGGCTAGCACGTGTATTTAACAGAAACTGTCTTACAATCCAGTTAGATAATTGACTGAATTGAATTCAGATTGAGTACCGTGTTGACTAAACCACAGGCACAAAAGTTGACTTCCCAGGAGATTCACAGTTCTTTGTGAAACAGATGGGATTTCAATACAATTATATTTCATTGAAACATGATACACCTAAATACATGTTTATTACCATCTTCCCATCCGTAAACATTAAAAGTTTTATAATTCAAGGGAGACATCCTTTCATGTCTCTTGCGAATTTACTAGTAAGAGTTGTCTCCCTTGGACCAATCGACCAAAAGAAAAAAAAGTCTGGCGAGCTGGTTGCTACGGCATTTATCTTTCACTGAATGAAGTTGCCTCTCGGCGTCCCCTTTTCTCTGTAATCATTATTTTCTCCAGTGACTGAAATTTTAAACAGAAAGAACCTTTCGACTTACAATGTTTTTTTTTAAATTTCGATTGCAACTTTCAAAGACTAAATTAGATTTATTTATTAATAATTCATTCCGCCAGCTAAAACTGACTACAGTACTTTGAAAAGACGGACAATTTAAACAAAGGCAGTGCCTAGGTAGCTGTACATATATTTCATATGAGGCTCTATATAGAATCGTTATTGAATAATCATTCATTAAGGTACATTATTTGTAATACTTAACTTGTTTATTAATATTAGATAAGGATCGAAGTATCGTTAATATACCGCTACCTGTCCTACCTTCTTTGAGCAGTTAAATATGCCCGAAATATTGAATTTAAGATTCTATCACGTTTTACTTATAATTTTTCTTTTACATATTCACAAAGTTAATAATTTCAGTTCATTTGATACCAAACATTTAAAAAAATCATCAAAAAATAAAGAAAATAAAGGGTACGGCTGTATTTTCAATATATCTTACTTCGTATAATTATAGAACGGCCAGATAATACTCTTTTCCGAACAGAACAAGTTGTTTTGAATAAACAACATTCAGAAGATTTTAAATGTAAGAAAAAATTTTTTCGCATTCATAATTACGTACTTGGGAAATACCTTGACTTAAATAAGATTAATTTTGTCATCTTATATGACAGGCAATATTTTACACACGTATCAGTGACAAATGACAAGTGGAAAATAAACAGACCAGTTATTTTGGGGAAAGGTAAAACAACATTTTAAGGTTCGATAAAAAATTCTTTATATTTGAAAGACTTACTTTGAAACACATTCGTGATAGTATAGCGGTGATTTGCAACGAAAATAACGAGGCGGCCATTCAAAGGTCTAAATGTAACAGGTGCTTTCCAGGTGTATACCAACAATAAAGAAGGAAAAATAGGCTTGTGGAACAGTTTAGAATGTTAAAAATGAAAAAATAAAACAGTTGAATAAATGTACAGCTACCTTTTTGGCAGGAAGCCGGACAATTTAAACCAAAATATGTACCGGTACGGCTGATCCAAGCCTTAAACAAAATATGCATATACAGGGTGATCGATGTCTCACAATTAGCCGCTTCATTCTTTTGCAAAAGGGGACATAAGCCCGTTCACTCTTCAAAATTAAAAATAAAATTCCTTACAGAACAAAGAAGGATACTTTTACTGTTTTACATAGTGTAGAAAATTTATAAAAGATAGATTTGCTGTGCAGACGGGATTGAAATTCTGAATGTCATTTTTCAAACTCCCAATGTATTTGCGAAAGGGTCAATTAGATATCAGTGTTGATAAATGAAACTGAAACCAAATGCCATAGAACAAACAAACAAAATATGACAACAATTATGAAATATATTTAATGTTCATTTCTGATGCTTCAACACTGGATTTTTCTATGATAATGTCGTGTCGAGTGGTTAGGGTCACTGTAACCTCTCATAGAGTTAGAGTCCTGAGTTCAAGCCCTGCTACCGACCATGTCTCTTTATGTGAGAAAATTGGCATTTTTTACGGAGGATCTGATTCTAGTATTGGTTTATTCGCAGTAACGATAGTAACGTAAACTGCCCGCCTGTTAAAACGACCAAAATATGGCTGGAATGTGCGTTAAACTACAATAACAACATCTAAATATATCGATAAATAAAAGAAATATGTATGTCTCCCGGAAATGTTTCGAACAACTTTCGTACTAAAATGAAAGCAACTGTTACAGTTGTCTATCAAAACAATTCATGACATTCCGGTTGGATAAGCTACAAAGGAATTCGGTTAAGAATATCACTCTCGTTATTTAGTTTGGGTAATGTTATTTTTACACACCACAGTCCCAAACGCTATTATTTTGAATGTTAATTTTTCACGCTGTTTGAACACTGTAGAGTATCTTATTTGTTTACACCGGCCTTTGGTCATAATACATTGACGGGTTCTACCGATTATACACCTGGAACGAGGATGGTGGACGCAAAGAGCACAAATACAAACAAACATAATTAATTTGAAAATAGTTGAAGGTCACAGGTCAGCGAGGCTCACTGCCACATTTAGAAGCGTAAAAGAAGTGTCTATTAATATAAGTCAATCGTAGGAGTTGATATAAAAAGCTAAACGATGTTCGGCTTAGATAAGACAAAAAGAGGTAAGCGGTTTTGTCTTTAAAATAAATCAAAGATTAATTAATAAACAATTAATTGCCTTTATAAATTGTGTATATTTTTTATATTATTATGTTGGATAGCATTGCAAGCGTTATTGACATGGGTGTTTATTTTAGATTATACAGTACATCCATACAGACGGACAATAAAAATCTAATGTGTTCGTTACAAAGATTTCAAGAGCCTATTTTATGTTTCTAGACTGAAATAAATATTCGCGATAGTCTCGTTTTGTAGCAGTAAGTTCCTTTCTATGTAACTGTGCGTACACATTCAAATTGGCTGGTTCACAGTACGATTCAAGTCGGTCATTTTACTAGCCGCGTTGTATAATTAGCCCGTCTGATTGATAATGCATCATACACCAGAAATTAGATTTTTGTACATTATTACTCCGATAAATCTTGCTGTGAATTTAATGTTCAACACGTTCGGTTAAATGTTTATTTGTGTGTTACATGTTAGAAAATAGAGTCACAATAAAATCATGTTTCCCTAGAAAATCATGTAAACTATTCTGTAAGGTCACAACCCGTCAGTGTATTATCGAAGGTAAATCGGGATTGAAATATGTTCATTTTAAAGATGGCGCTCTTGTCTTCATTTGATGCCGTACGTTGTGATTTTAGGCTCACTGATGTTGATTTGGACATTTATGATTGATAAGCCCTGTGGCAAACACAGTTCTTGTCAATTTGCAGTTACAATAAACATGGTCCAGAAAATTTGCATGATCACATAATCTCGATCGAGTACATGTATGTCCAGAGTTATGGGCCCTTGATTTATCAAAAAAATATCTTTACACTCAAACCAGTACGTAACATCATATTAAGACAAAACGTGTACCACGTGTGCTATTGTGGGCAAATCAGAACAGTAATTGGGCCATGCTAAAGGAAAACCTGCTTTATTTCTGCTTGTTAATACTCTGGAAGCAACATACTAGGCAGTCACATCGGAAAGTGTACAGCTACAAGAACTTTAATATCTTCACTAATTCAAATCATTCTATGACAGAATGTGTATCACAGTATCATCTCAGCCAAGTTTGATTATACGCTCAATTACAACTAACTTCGGGCGCTGTCAGGTGAAAATATGCAAAATTTTACATGTTAAAGCAAACCCTTCTTAACGCTATAAAGCATGTCACATTCCTGAAAATATGTCAGAAGGTAATAGTAAACGTTTACAGGATCTGCTTAGAAATTTAGCATCTGTATTGAAATTGAGCCATATGGACGAGAGTGTGACACACTATGAAACCATCTCTCTACAGGTCACAATTTCCATCTGATTTTCATAAAACTTTGCTTTGTAATTTAGAGAAATGGTAGTCAAGTGAGATCTGTAGGGCCATCATGACCCTGGCTTTACACTGGATAAAATGCGCCACGCTGCTTCATCTGTTAAAAGTAAAACATTTAATTTCGTGTATTAAAAGGAAATTATACTAAGCATGATAATAGCATATGAACATACTTGAAAATAGTTAAGTACAGTGTTTATGACGATTACTAAACGAAATAGATTGTGTTCAAAAATAGATTCAGCGTGTGGGCGCATTAATTTAATCAATTAACGCAGGTTTGACACTGAATTCAGAACAATACGCACTTTACTTATATGTCTAGGTACCTGTATATCGTTAATAGAACGCAGTTTATATACATTTAGTTATAAATCTCCAAATTGGTTTTTCTTCTTTTGATATTATTTCAATATTTGCTATTTTAAATAAGAGTTTTTATAGGCGGAAATAAAAATGCAAACTCGAGGTAAGAATTCAGTTTTGTAACGTCTTTTCTCTCAGAGTTAGCTTTGGCAAGCAAAGCCATTTGTTTAAACGAAGTGATATTCATTTGACCGTAATTCATGTTTCTAGATAGTGTTATTTTAGTTCGTGATGTGCATGCTTTAAGTTGCTATGTACAAATGTTAATTTGCGGTGCAGTTATGGCAATTTGTTCTGTACATACATAGATGTGTTGTGTTTGGCATGTACATCACGAAATAACATTTAGACATAACAAATTAATTTATCTACATTACACTTTTAAAATGTACATTACGAACTGATATTTACACATCACAAATTTACTTATGTACAACACAAACTTACGAATGTACATAACAAATTGACAGTGGTTAGTTTGCACATAACAACCTGAAAACTTTACTAAACAAATATAAGACAAGACAAGACAATTTTATTTCTTCCAAAGGGTTAGAAGCCCATGCGGACACAAACTATAATAATCATATGGACAAACAGTGACATTCATTTACATATACATGTAAATAGATATAAGTGTACAATTCTCTAGACACCAGAAACAGTGACAAAAATCTCTACAAAAGACTCATATCAGCAGAGTAGATCAGATACTTATAAAATACCAGCCTAATTAACATATAAAAAAATGTTGGTAACTCTTAGGTAAATAAACTGTTTTGGTGTCTATATAACTATATTTCTGATCTTAAATGCATTTCTACAAGTAAAGCTAAGTTTCTAATAATGTTTTTTGTTATCCATGCTTATAAGTTCAATAAATGTATATACATGTTTGGTCTAACCCAGTATCGTTTTGGAATATATTTCTTTCTTACATCTTACATATATTATAGTATACAAAATGGTATTCATCTTCCAAAGTTTGACATATAACGCATTTGTTCATCTAAAGGTATTTTTGCTTGTTTTGTCGACCTACCAGCTTCTATTTGTAATCTATCAGATGATACTCCAAGGCGTGTTTGATACTCCAAGGCGTATTAATGCTGACATATCTTGTTAACATTAAGCTATTCAAGATATGGTTGAAATTCGAAAGACGAAATGATTATCTAAAACACCACTCTACTCGAATCGGCCATCTGGACTGACTCTCAATTCTGTACAAATTGATCGTACAACGTTTGTTTTAACTAAATACAAAAACCTCGATAAATTCATTCATCAGCAAAACCTAGTGCACATTGCAGATCTTTTAGTAATGAGCACACATTTCGTCTATTTTTATGTTTTTAAACGGAATTCTTTAACAAAGCATATATCATGATTTTACTGTTGAGACGTAATATTTTTAGCCAATATTTGGTGATATCGTACATGTATATACGTCTCTATGACACGCGTTTATGAAATCATATCAAGTGGATTTTATAACCCCTAATATTTTTTTTTACAATACTGCATGTGTAATCTTTCAGTTGAAGAGTAATTGACAAAACAACATACTTCACTACAATAGTTAAAACATTGGCGAATCAAGTGTATCAAATAATACATAACAACTTAAACAATGTACAAAACAAAATAACGAATGTACGTCAAAATGATTGACTCTGCTACATCACAAAACAATCAACTTATGTACAAAACAAATTTATGCATGTACAGAACATATCACAAAATAACATTTGTATAGAACAACTTAAATCATACATATCACATAGAACTGAAAAACGCTACTAAAAGACAGCTACGGCGTGCCATATTTGATTTTTTAAAGGCATATGTCCTAAAACGTGATAAGCGCTACAATAGGTAAAAGCTTTATAATAATGTAGCACCTGCAGTTTATAAATCGTTCCCTACTGAAGGGGATCGTCTTACTGCCTTTAAATTACTTTTATGTTGCAACTAAATGAGCTGTGATAGACAGTATTACATACTTAGCATCACATTATGGTTATGAAATTGTAACAAGTAATGTTTTCAAAAATCTATGATACGGTGAACAATGTATAAATGCAATGGAATATGTGGGTATAGATGGTAACACCTTGCTGCAGGTCTTGTTGAAGAAGATACTCATAAACACCATCATTTGTTGTGTTTGATTTACAAAAATCAAAGCAATGAAAGCACTGTCGGGCTGGGCCATTGCATTTGATTTGTAGAACATTTGATTCAGTTCATGAAAATCATTCATAAGATTCAGGAGATATGGAGCCGACACGAAAATCTATCTGAAACCAGCCCACTGACTGACGAGCTGACTTGATTTGTAACAAACAAGTTTGAGCTGATGTTTCATGCAAACCGTTATTTGTTAAACTATTCAACATTCAATCAAACTGCACAGGGGATGGATCCACTTAAATTAAAAAAGGAAATAATTATATTTGTTGGACATTTTCAAAATTGCGCAGGCCAACTTGGCGGACTTGTTTAACTTTATTATTTAAGTGGTCCGGATCATCAAGATTGAAGTGAATCAGCTCATCAAGCTGTCATTGTGTCAGGCTGAAGACCTATGTGTGCAGTGCCTTCAATGCTTTGATTTACTGTATGCTTATAATTATCATCCGCTTATTATAAGTCGCTCGCATTTTAGACCAACCCGTTTAGCTCAAGTGATCGCGTGGCAATCAGCTTCAGCTATTATAATTGTAGTTCACCTGACCATGTAGTGCTCATGGTGAGCTTTTGGGATCGTTGGATGTCCGTCGTCCGTCCGTCCGTTTTGACCGGCCATAATTTGTTTCAAACAATATCTATTCTAATTGTGATGAAACTTGGCAGGTAGCCTACTTTCCTGGCATGAAGCTCAACCAACAGTGTTCAAAGATCTTCATTCCATGCAGAACTCTGGCTGCTATGGAAAACGAATGGAAAAACTTTGGCCAAGTTTTTGTTTTGTTTCTGAAGCTAAAGAGATGACATTTGGACTATTAGTGCAGTTTTACTAACTAATTTCCAAAATTAATGGCTGACCTTGATTATGGCCCTCTTGTTTATTACTCTACATGTATTGGAATTTTGAGACGAACTTATTGATTTTATTCAAACTATTTCTTTTATCGGCGTCGACCTATGTCGCAGTGTGAGTGATTTTAAAGGTATATACCAACTTTTGAATATCGGTTCGCTGACAATTAAGAAACTCATTCTTTTTCACACAAAAGCATAAATTTTGTCGCTACGTTTTATAATTTAAAGCTAAAAAAGAGTTATAAAAAGAGTGTTTTGAGATGTCCCAACTATGTATTTTTGTAAAATATATGGACGTATCAGGTGAAAAACTTTTTTATGCAAATGAGCGGCGGATTAGTTTACAATGTCACGGACTATGCCCAATAGACTAGACCCTAATACGCTTACATACATTTTGGGGAATGAAATTCTAGTCTTTGAAAGGAGCTTATTTAAGGGTGTAGATTTCATGTTACAATCATTGTTTGTACATAAATCTGTGTCAGCAACGGATCGTTTTCAATTTTCAGGTCTATTTTGCATCGTTAACTGAAACCAGACCGAGGGTCAAAAAGTCACACGGTGTACTTTTAGTATTAGAGATAAACAACCTACTAAAATTTCGTTTTATTTTTTAATAAAAACATCTATACCGCTTGTTTAAATCTTTATTACCCCTCTAAATGGGCAAATGGAGCTTAACTCTGAAAACACAGGTAATGATTTATGCTGAGTAGTTTATCTTTTTAACAGATATACGAAAAATGTAATATGATATTTAATGAAAATGTTACAAGATGACTGGATTTTTCAATTTTGACTAGGATAGTCCAGAAATATTTTTACAGAATTATCCTATATTCAATGGGATTGAAACCTTTACACGGAATTCTAGGAGTATAAATCAGTGATTAATGTCTTTATTAAAATATGATGTTCAGGACAGAACAGAGCAGAACAGAACAGAACATAACAGAATCTTTGTTTCCTCCTCATAAGAATTCGACTTGTTACATGTGATATATGGATGACAAAAGTTAATACTTTATTTTATGTTTTTCGGTGGTCTATCGAAATATAACGTGAATTATATCCTGATAAACTCACTGTTCACTCAGTGAAAATTACCAAAATCTGTTACCCGGATTAACGTCAAAAAGTATACCCAGCGTACTGACTGTCGGAAACTATCTGACGATGACGTCATTAAAATGACGTCATCTTTGCGATGCTTTCTGGTGACGTTTCCCGCAATTTTCGACATTTTATTGAAATAAACCCAACAAAAGTAGAGTTTTATGCTTAAAATAAACAGAAAAATTGTTGGTATCGATGTAATATCACGATAATTTCACTCGTGAACACCAAAAGTTGTTATTTTCACTTGTGGCTGCGCCACTCGTGAAAATATCACTTTTGGTGCCCACTAGGTGAAATTATAATAGGGTTATTAGTATAGTAACGTGATCCAGCATGCCGGATTTGCTCCAAGTCTGCAAAGCCGGATAACATACGAGTGCGTAACACGAGTTTGATCCAGCTCTGTACGGGCCAACTGTCCGGCTTATGGTTCATATTGCTATACTAATAACCCTTTGTTATATACCCAATTTGACACTTTCTGCGCGATAAACTAAATTAAAATGACATTTTGCTAAGCATACAATTGAAGAAAAACCCTTTTTAGCGCGGGAAAATAGTACGTACATGCTGACGTCAGTTTATTGACGTCATCGTATAAACAAATAGTAACGACCCAGTCAATTAAGCGACGTTATTAACGTTCATGTGCATTTGAGGGCAAAATTGAATGCACTCTTACAAATTATGCCAAGGCGCCATTTGTATTGCACGTACATATGTCAAATACGGCAATTTTTTTCTGTCAGGCCGTATTTGATGGTCAGTGAATATAGGCTGTAATCTTTGCAACAGACTCATTTATTTGGTCAATATAATAAAACGTGATATTACATACCGAAACCAACAATTATCCTCTATTTATATATCAAGCTTTTACAAAGCAGTTGTTAAACATACAAAACAGAATAAAATTACGGTTGTCTAGTTTTGTGCACGGGTTAACTGTCCTCTTACTTCATATAGTTATTGAAACATTCGGTTATATACCCAAATATGATGTTGATGCAGTTATGAATATAAATTGGTAATGCGCCATTTATATTCGTTAATGCATCAAAATGCACATTAACATATTTATTTTAGTGTTTGAAATTGATTTTTTTGTAAATTAGTAATATTCCCATATTTACCGACTCAACGTATAATTATTGATTTGTCAAAGTGCATGTGGAGCCTAACAGATACTGCAATGCGATTAGGCAAAAAAAATTCAAACACTTTTTCACAGGTTGCTTCAAGGAGAAATAAAAACTTTTTCACGGTGGGGAATCACGTAATCAAATAACCTATACAATTAACAAAATTATATATATAATTTTAGCAAATAACTGTAAAGTGTAAAATATAGCCTATCATATGTCAACATAAAAGTGTTATAGAACTACATATGTCTCAATTATAGTCACTTTCCGATTGTGTTGAACACTTCAAAGATAAATAAATTCAGTTTCTTGAAGTGTTATATGTGTAACTTTTGTTTAGACATTATTTTATCATGAGTTTCCCCTGTTTATTGTGTCCTGGTATTGTAGATTATGTATAAATTCATGCAGAATTAGCAGATATCACCATCTTGTACAACATGCAACTGCATGCGTTAAACTGTCGCTATAATATTGGTGTCAAAAACTACATTTACCAAACGGACTAAGAGCTTATGATGCGAGCTTTTACAATAGTGTAAATTAAAGCCAGCTAGTCAAAATCTACGTCACGGTCTAGTCCCTTCCAGTGCACTAACATGTCAAAGTATGTTTGTTTGACTATGTTCATGTTACATATTTAACTATGGTTTCAGATACTGAATCCAAACAAATGGTATTCGAAACCAAAACGATTGCGCGGTGCTCTAAGTTTAAACATATTTATTCGCAAACAACATTATGCAACAGTGAAACTTTATTTAAACACGGTACAAGACAAGTAGACAAAGCCGGAAGCCTAGTCTGTCGAACTTTCCAACATTTTTTATTCTCATGTAACAAATTATTTTTCAGTAAGTTCACAAGTCACATGTATATCGATAATACTTGTCACCACTGTATATCAGTTGATGACGTTTTCTATACATGTATATATTCGTAATATAGCATTAACCATTTGACAGTGCTTGTCACCTGTTTCATCTTCAGCTGGGGTGGTAACAGTAAATTTTCATGGTTCAAATAGTCCGAAGTACAATTAATAATAAAAAAAAACCGTTTAAATAAGAACGTTTGAGAGTACAAACAAAAGCGTTCCCATCTCATGAATACCAGCAATACTCGTTTCTCCTCGGCTCTCTCCGACAATTGCAAAGATGATCCGACTTTAGGAGCAGAAAATAGAATATATGATACTGCCCAGTCTCTTTCCATGGTAATTTCCTCCGATGACTGTTCCCGCCTAGATATCGAGATGTTGATTAGTCTATTAGTGCAGCTCGTGAATAATAAAGTCTATGTAAAGATGCCAAACTTTCATATTTTAATAATGTTCAGGCGACTGAAATTCTCTTTTGTTTGTAATTGTGCTTATTAGGTTCACCATCCTCTAAAGAGGCTATAATCGATACTCTATCACCAGTCAGGCTAAAATGTAGTGGTGGTTGCGATAAGTAGTAATGTTGGATTTAATGTATGGTGATTAACTAAACCTAATCTTTTTGCACTCTAATTTTGTATATGGCTGACCATTTGTTAATGTTTAATGCTAAAAAAGATGATTCTACGTCAAGTCTATAGGCATTGTTTCCTCTGTATGAATTATCAAATCATTGAAATAATAATTCTTTCTTATTTTCCTAAGCTTAAAATTCTAACATATAAATTTGCTTCAATTTATATTATTCATGTACGAAAGAAAAATTATTTCCAAGATATAAATTAATTTGTTCCCACTGTATAAATAAAGTTAATTCCACTCCGGCGAGGTTTCGATCTCTGATCTCCCGCGTGCCAAGCGGGAATACATTACATTGCGCTACTCGAGGCATTGAGTTTTTAGAGCGTATAACTTCGTTATTCACCAATACAGACGTTTGTTTCGGAATGGCGGTACAAATTTATGTAAACAAACGAATTTAACTTCCCAGACACTTTAAATAAGAAGTGGACACATCATAAACTTGGTAGTTTCGTAAAGTATATTCAACTACCTGTTAGTAGTCATTCGTTTAAAATCGGCTATTTACGTAAAATTTAGACTGGTTCGCGATCTCAAATCAAAAGCCCGCTTGTTACAAAAGAACACACTGTGAAATTAGTTTACAGTCTAAAAGGAGTTACGTCACCCCATGGAAATTTTACTTGCTGCATTCCAATATACACGCCACCTCCAGGTGGTGTGTAATAATCGATACTCTCTCACCAGTCAGGTCCCTTTATATAGTTCAAAACTTGCTTATAATCTTACCATAATAAAAGCTTCGAAAAGACCTAACTACCTGACTCGTAAATTCGTAATTTTGAAAAATTGTAGTAATTTTTACGTACACAATATTGAGAATTGAATTCTCCTTTGATACATGCAAGTATTAAACCTATTCGGTTTTTCTTTTTGTTTGCGTCTTTATCAGCGTATAACGTAGCGATGGAAATTTTATCGGAAGAGGACGCGAATGGAAATATTGCCCATCAGTACTTTCCATGATCGCGTTGAATTAGTTCGAGTACCCCTTTTGATTTTGAGAGGAGCTCATTCAGTCATACAGCTAAATTTGATGAAAGGAATGAATTAGGGTAGATAGCAGTGAAACTGTTAATTAAACATAAAATATGCTAAAACATGTTGATGCATAAAATTGTCGACAAATATTTGAAACTTGTTTATATATACACGATGGATTAACATGTTCACCTGTTTTAATGTGCGGGCTATTATGTCAGAATTACATCAATTACCAAAACAGGATCCATGCTCACAGAATGGTTGACAGAGCACATGTGAATAAAAATATTGGGTAAAATGATTGTCCAGTTTGCGGAAAAAAGTAAGATTGTCAATGTTATTGAGTCAATTTTATTGCCAATATTATTGACCATGGATGGGCCATATCATCTAGCCGCCTACAAACAGTAGAGATGTACAAACAGCAAGCTAGCCAATCATATTAATTCTAACATAACTCGTCCCGTTTGTCCGTTAAACAAAACAGGAAACTTATTATTGTAAAATTTGCGATAAACAATTTTGTGACGCGTGGGTCGTCATGACGTCATAAATAACGCCTAAATGTGCCTTATGACGTATTGATACATGTCCGCATAAAATATACAACTTAACTTACCGTTTTCCGACAAGAAACCGCTATTTTTTAAACCGAAGTAGCTCACATTAATAAAATACAACATACAGGCTTTGCTGTTGATATGATTTGGAAAATTTATATAACGTAAATAAAAGTAAATCAACAGGTTTGTCTGTTCTGTATATAACTATTTTCCTACGTGGACGAATATAGTTTGTTTTGATCACGTGATTTCCCGCGCCAAAGAGAGTTAAAATCCCCATTGCATTATACACATGTAGTTCAGAGAATTTAAAATCTTTTACCCAATATTTCCATGTAAGCAGAGTATTGCTTTTGTGATCATAACCTGTCGGAACATCGTAACACACTATGGATAAGTGTTTTTGAACGGTAAATAACAAAACGTGGTGACACAATCGAACTTCAACCTAAAACAACAGATTTATTCACTTGTCATCGCCTCTATTATCAAAATTGTACATACCTTTAAATCGTATAGACGCTGTATTATAATATGCTACACTATAGTCTGATTTATAGTCAGTCTGACAACAATCATTTTCGTCTTTCATGCTATATCAATATTGTTATTATTCATATGTATTTTTTATTTTGTTCATATATTGCAGTAAAGCGACAATATGAATGATACAAAAAATAAAACGCGGTCAAAGCTCCGCAAAATTTGTACGCAGGTCATATTCGTAGAGAGGTTACTTGTATTCAGTAGTTGACCTTTATTAATTTTACTTAATATGTCCAGGTTATGGTTACTGTGATGGTTCCAAGTAAAATCAATATCTAACGTTTAGGTCGTATTTCCTTAGATGATAAGATGTCTTTTTTTTATCTTAATGTCAAAATTAAAGCTCGTTATTTGTTGGGTATTGACCTTAGTCAATATCATATAAAATATATTAATTATTAATTATAGTAGACCGCCAATGGCACGGTGGGGTAGCGCGTTCGACTCAGGCTCGGTATGTCCCAGGTTCGATCCCATGCAGTGCCGCGGTGGTAGTGTCCTTAGGCAAGTCACAAGTGTGTTCATATTAACTATTTGTCTATTCGAGGTTGATTCCATCTGGAGTGTGTCTCGAGATCGATAGATCTAAGTTGTAAATCACAAAAGTTGTAATAGAATAATAAGTTTTTTTTTCTTTTGGGAAAAAACTCGGAATTCTATTAAATGATAATGTTGTCAGTGACATTCGCTTTCCAAAACAGTTTCAAATTTAGTCTGCAGCATTCCATACTTGTTTTAATTTCCGCTGTAAGTTGTTGAGAGCTCATTAAACCCTCTTTCTTTAAAGACACACAGAACTTCAGTGCCTTCAGCTCTTTGATTTGTATTTAGTCATGATGTTATAATTGAAACAATCCTTTTAGCGTTCTTCATTGTAGGGTTAACGCACGTTTTTTCGTGTTATAACATCTGCAGAATCCCGAGGGATGGTTGGTGCCCGAGCCCGTTAGGGCGAGGGCACCAACATATCCCGAGGGTTTCTGCAAGTGTTATAACACGAAAAAACGTTCGTTAACGCTATTCTAGCATAAATAACATAAAAATCATAAAAATAAAAATGAAAAGCTCTTACTGGTACGACGTTCAATAAGCGCGGGACAACGTCCGTGTTGTTAACGTCATATTTATGACGTCACCAGCGGTTTTAAGCCCAGCACTGTTGACGCCGTACATGATGCAAGACTTGGGAGACAGGTCCATTGTTTACAATAGCCCGTACGCGCATAAATGAAAACGGGTTATAACGGCGCGTGAATCTCCCCGTTAACACACGTTTTTTCTCCTGTTAAAACACCGACAGAATGGGCAAAAACAGCACATTTTATGCTAGAATGTCTAAAAACAACTCTTTGTCGTTCTGAAGCTTTCCAAGACTTATGACCTTCAAAATGTAGTTTATTAGACGATGCACACCGCTAAAATGGATATTTTTTCTCAAATAAACCTGGGCAAATAAACCATTCATGCTAACTCATTAATGCTGGACATTTTTATTTGTTAAACAAAGTAAACATATTTTGAAGCTCATAACTGTTCAATTTTAAGTTTGGATAGGTACTCAACAGGAACCAAGACAATCCAGAATGGTAGTAAACATCACATAAACGAGTACGTAAACATAATATCTTATAAATTTATAACTGTCTGGTTACGAAAGTCAACTATCTAAAGAGTTTAAACCAACGATGATTGTAAGCCAAACGGTGCAAAGCGAATTTTATTTTTATTCTTAACGATCGAGTAAAGAGAGATATCATCGATTCATGATGGGTCTGTTACATATCAAAAAGCCATCTGTGAGCACCTGCAAGCCACTTTCTTTTTCTTCTAACCGGTATGATGGTTATACAAACAAAAATCCAAATATACAGCGAAATATGTGTATCATAAAAGGTATTGGTATCAGCCTTATAAGTAATTTGCTATTATTTTGTTGTATACATATTTAGAATTGTGTTTAACTGTGAGATGTTGCGTGTTCATACATACCAGAACTAAATAAGAAAATGCATTAATTGTTTCACATACACATTGTGCTAATGGTGAGCTATCGTGATCATCCATCGTGCATCGTCAATTTTCATTCAAACAACATCTCCTCCAAGATTGTTTGGCCAAATTCGACAAAACTTTGCAGGAATGTTCATTGCATGTTCGTCTATCACAGGGGTTCAAAGAATTATATTCCATGCTGAAATCTGAAAAATGAAAAAAAAAACTTTAAGTATCTTCTTTTCAATAAGTGCTAGGCATAGGGCTTAGACATTTGGTATGTAGCATTATGTAATGGTCTTCTGCACAGTTTGTTCACATAAGAACTTTTTGGGGGAAAAACTTGTAAGAACCCTTCAGGAAACACTGGGGGTGGGGGGGGGGGTCACTTGTTTTACATAGATTTATATAGTGCAAACTTTGAAAATATTCTTCTCCAAAACCGCAAAGTCCAGAGCTTAGACATTTGGTATATAACATTGTCTACTGGAGAAATCTTTTTGTCTGAAACAACAAGATCCCTTGCTTAGATATTTTGTATGTAGCATTTTCCAGTGGGTCTCTGTCAAATTTGTTTAAATTATGCCCCGCCATAGGGGATACATATGTATATGTTGGAGACTTTAAAAATCTTCTTGTCAAAAACCACAAGACCCAGATCTTAAATATTGTTTTTATTTAGCATTGTCGAGTGGTTTCTTTACTTAGTTGTTCATATTATGCCCCTGGGATCAGAATTGACCTCACATAGGTGCTCACTTGTTTTACACATTTAAACAATCTTCTTGTTTGAAACCACAAGTCACAGGGCTTAGATATTAGCACTGTAGCATTGACTTGTGGATCTCTACCAAGTGTGTTCAAATTATGCCTATGGGGTCTAAGTTTGCCCCGACCTAGGGGTTGCATTTATGTAAATTGTAAATTGTAAAATGTTCCTGACTAAAACCGCAAGACACAGATCTTAGATATTATGTATTTTAGCATTGTCTAGTGGGCCTCCACTTAGTTTGTTAAAAAATGGCCGGAGATCAATTGTTTCACAAAGAGTTGTATAGGGAAATCTACAAAATTCTTATCTGAACCATAAGGCACAGAGCTTAGAAATTTGGTGTGTAGCATAATGTCCAGTGGACATTTATCAAGTTTGTTCAAATAATGCCCCTGGGGTCAAAAGTGACCCCGCCCAGGGGGTCACCTTTTTACATAAATTTTTATAGGGAAATCTTAAATTAGAATGGTGTTCCTCGGAACACACATGTGTCGCCTGCCCTAAAGTCTTAATATTGAATTTGGTCAACAATAGTTATGAACGTTAGGTTAGCTCTGACAAATGTAATACTAAGTATGCTGTAAACACAATGCTGATAAGCCTCTGCAAAGCTAAAAAATAATTGTTACAATGCAGTGCTAAATACTGCAAACCTTTATTTCAAGTGTATTGCGTATTCTATAAGCTTTCTCGACTAGGAAACCTTCTGTGAAGTTTCAATCGAATACATTGTATGATTATTGATATGATTGTAAACCTTAACAAGAAGTGTTTCGCGGACGCTGATAAAGTGATCCCTATCTGTCTGCTATGCTACTCCGGCGACACAAAAATCTTGTATGAAACTTCAAGTCACGTAGCATTGTCTCGTAGATATCTACCAAGTTGTTCAAATTATGCCCCTGGGGTGTAAATTGTCCCCGTTATAGGGAGTACGAAGATGTAAATATTGTAATAATTGTATTGTAAATAATTTCACAAATCTAGGGTCAAGGTCACTATTTTAAAGATATAATCTTACTCAAAATACAAAAACAGTTTATGGTAAAAACAACTTTAATCGACACATTTTTAACAAAGTTGGGTACAATAGGAATGTAAGAGTTTATATCTTGATGTTTGTGGCTAGTTGGACTTGTTGTGACCCTGGCGTGAATGACAATATCACTCATGTGAGCGATTTTATAGGGCCACGAAGGCCCTCTTGCTTTTCAATAATTCGGCTTATTACCCTAAATTGTGAATTAGTTTCATTCACCACTAATTGACCGCGAACATTTTGAATGGATGTAATTATACCCACCGAACATATAAGTCTCCATTCCGAAGGATCAATGGGTTATTATTGGAGCATCTGAGCAGTGGTGTTAAGTTTCTAAGTTTCGGATTACACAGGGAAAACTGTCCAACTCTCCATGTCTTATCGACGAATGTTTCCGAAAACAAAAACGTGTATATACTGAAGTAACAATAATTTCATGACTGTTCAAAGTGGAAAGTACCTTTTGCAATGTTAACATCAGTAGTAGTTAAACACTGCCCGCTAGGCAGAAAACTAACCAAAGAAATAAAACTTTGATAATTCTTAATAGAAGGCAATGCATTATTCTTTTAATTGAATAGTTTGAGGGCGATCGCTTGCTTTTATTCTAAATTAAATCAAGACTTGGATTCTGTTATCGAGTGACCAGTATGCTGATAACAGTTATTGCATTTTGTACTACTCTACATGTATTGCCATCATGTTGCAAAATGCAAACAACTTACGTAGAGAGTTTAAAACTAGTTCTTCAATAATTCTATAATATTTATGACAGTCCCAAGTCTGCATTTTGCATAAATTAGGTTCAATAAAACATTATCATAAAATACCACACTTCAGACATAAAAAGTGCAGCTATTAAAAAGCAAAAGGTACTTAAGGCTTTAAAAAAGTTTACAACATCTACAGTTTCAATTCATATACCGAAACAGAAACACACGACCAGTTTTATTTTGCAAATGTAAAATGACCAGTTTCGAACTTACAGGTTGAAAGTGTAAACATTATATGTGTTGCTTGATTGGTATTTTCACAATGAATGACTCGTTTATTTCATTTTGTTAATTTAATTCGATTTAAAAAAATAGATTTTTTTTGTGTTGCGACATCCGCGTCCTAAACAGGATCTATTAGTCGTTAAAACAGACGTTATTGTATAGATTCACGAACATATGCAAAACAATATTAAATCAAACCGCTTTTTAAATAATCAAACTACTGTAGAATTTCATAAGATAACATAGATACAATAACGAGCATCTAATTTCAATTCCATCAATTACACGTTATTGTTTAATCATATAATGTAGATTTAGATTTATTTATTTATTTGTGTCTCACCATTCATGTTGTAATACAATAGAATATACATTTCATTCAATATAAGAAACAATAATCAACATGCACGCAATTCTATGATAGAATTATGAGAGACCAGCTCCTAGAGAAACAAAGATAAATCTTCTTATAATATATTAAATTACAATATCGCAGTATTTTGAGATAATGTAAAAGTTATGTTACCATTGCCAATCCTGCATAAATGTAAGGACATGGTTTAATTTGGGTATTACTATCATTTGGGTAGTGTAATGATTCTGAATAGAGCGATTATAGGTAGGTACGTGACAGTGTATGAAAAACTTTACTGTGCGAGTACTTAAATTACATGATTTTCGGGTTATTTTTAGTATCAACAGTCGTATCAAGTTTAAAAACAAAGTAACCTTTACTGTACGAGTACTTAAATTACATGATTTTCGGGTTATGTTTAGTATCAACAGTCGTATCAAGTTTAAAAACAAAGTAACCGAGGAAGAGGAAGAGTGAAGTTGTAAGGTGACATTGGATTGAAATGTGTTTGAAAAGTTAATGATTAGACAAGATCAAAACTGGTTGAAAATACATGTTAAGCACGGATATACATTCTTTACCAATTGGCTGAAATATAATTTATTTATTTTCTATATATTAGTTTGATTATAAGTATTGAGGGTAAGTTTATTTATATATTGATTTGAGTGTAATTATAATTATTAAAGTTTCATATAATTTTTATTTTTATAATAATATTAGGCCAGTAACACTTTTTGGCATTATTTTGCTGTAACAAAAATATGAAAACAGTATCAACTTAGTTTTGTTCGTTAGTATTTTTACTTGTTCGTGGCACTATTTAGCCTTTGCTAATAATGAGTTTTTTCGTATCATTTAATGTGAGAATTTGCTAATTTTGCAATCTTCGTGACATTGCAAAATGTCTGAAATTAACATGCTTTAAAACGAAGGTTTTAGTATAAATTCCTGTATTGCTGTATTTTTGAAATTATACGCTACCAAATTATATAGCGTTACAAATCGCTATGTTGATTTTCAATTGTGTTATTGATTCCAGCCTTTACTATTTTATTTTATGTTTTAATATATCATTTTGGAGAAATTAAAAATTTTCACCGAGAGCTGTGTATGAGCAGCTTTAAATGTGGAATAAAATTACACACTTAACTTTAGTTGTGAATTACACAAATTTAGGATTATTGCTAAAATAATTTCTACATTATGAAATTACTACAGTATTCTTGCATTAATGCTGTACAAAAAGGAGCTTTTATTTAGGAGTTGGTAAATATATTCGGACAACTGTTTTAGTATGAGAAATAGGGTGGGTACCAGCTTATATTCGCCAGTGGTTATGTGTATTTCGTATAAGTTAAAGGATGTAAAAGAAGACTTTACCAACTGGTAGCATGGCATGACGCAACAAAACGTGAAACACAGGGAATAAATTTAATTATCGCATAATTATAATAGATTCCGTTTGATGTTTAGTGTTCTCTAAATTCCTGGAACAGGCATACTTTTCTGTGCTCTAACTGAGGTATCAGTAACACTTATTTTCCATTGGCTGAAATCTAGTTGGCTTGATTTGGATTGGTTGTTTCGTTTACAGTTTTGAGAAGTTGAGGCATCTAGTAAGGACAAAATTTCATTGATAAGAGTTTTGTTCATTTTCAGTTTTAAATTCTTTTTTATTTCGAGAAGCTAGGAATTTATTATTTATAATTTTCTTTGATATATTTGTTCATTTGCTTTTTTGAGGATATTTCTTATGGTGTCATGCGATAATCAGTTAAATGGTATTGAACTCGGACTTAACCAGCTTCACTGGCTTCGCCTCGTTTTGTTTCCCTGTTATACAATTTTTTTTGCCCCATGCTATGTTATCAGCTGGTAAAGTCCTCTTTTATATCAATTTACTTATACGTTTCTTTCTTTCTATGTTTAGAATATATGTCAACCTATAAGCTTTCTAAAAACCCTGAACATGAAACATAAGAAAAGATGCTGCTTATTACTATAGAAAGAAATAGGTCACTAAATTCAATAAAACTTCAATTTTTAACAGTGAAACCAAAATACCCCATAATTGTATTTCATTTTATAAATTGTTCCATGTTGACAGATTTAAGATAATTTTCTTTCTATTTTATGGCCATTTGTAGTAAGGTAATAACTGTATTGCAAAGTCAGTGACGTGGCTTTATTGATCTTAAAGGTTAACGAAAGTCAAAATATAACTTAGCCTGAAATTAAAGAGCTTGTTAACATAAACATACAGTTTAAAGAATTTTTGAAATCGGAGAAAAATTAAACGAGCTATGAGAAAAAAAGATTTAGTGTATACAAATTAGACATTATTAGACACGCCCCTTTTTCAAATTTAATTTTGAACCCCATTTACTCTTTTTTTCATGATTGTTTTTTCATCTGAAGTTGGTTAAGTGTCACATAGGTTACCATATTTTAATATACATTTGAAGCTGCTGTTTTTAACTTAGCAGTAAAACTTGCACGACTATTTAATTACTGCACTATGACATCACAAATTCAAAATGGCCGCCTCCATAAACCTTAATTATTTAGATTTTCAATCTGCAATATCTTCACATTTAATACTCAGGATTTTGATTTTGTTTCGACAGTGTGTTCCTCTTAATAATTTGAAGTCAAATTATTTTCTGCATTGCCTTTCCCTTTAAACTAAACAGATTAAAATAACTAAATGACAAGTGTAAAACGTAAACAATTTAGTTAACATTGAGAAAAATATTTAAAATTAAATTGATATGACCTTAAAACTACCTTAAATGCGACCGACCAACCGAAAACTCGGTCATTTGATAAAACTGATTAATGTCGAAATTCGACACTTGAGATGTGGCCTTCAGGCGTGTCTTTCCTTTTCGGTAAACAAGAGTCAACACCATGAATTTAAATCTAGAGTTAACATTTTTAAGACATAAACCAGAACCTTCATAATGCTTAACGTCGAAAGATAACAGAGCATAGTTGGTAACGCGCAAAAGCCCAACTTCGAACAATGCAGATTCGAACCCTGGTATTCTGCTTTTAAAAAAATTCTCTATTTCTTTGTTCTTTAATTTTTAAGAAATGGATTTTTATATTTTATATTTTTATTATACATGTATTTTGATTTAATATCTATAGTATTTATTTCCTCATATTTTCTTATATTCATGTATTTATTCCTTTAACTCGTCATGTTATTCTAAGTCTGTATAGTATCCCAGATACCCTGCTTGCTTTAAGCGAGCGTCAGTGTGTAAACAAAATACAGTGTTATTGACTGCAGATGAATTACAGCAATTGTGTAGTGATCTGTCGCTAAATGTTGACCAAATATGACAAATTGAGGATCTTCTTAGTAATCTGATGATGAGACCCGACTATCTCCTTTACACGATTAACCTTCCTTAGTAATCTGATGATGAGACCCGACTATCTCCTTTACACGATTAACCTTCCTTAGTAATCTGATGATGAGACCCGACTATCTCCTTTACACGATTAACCTTCCTTAGTAATCTGATGATGAGACCCGACTATCTCCTTTACACGATTAACCTTCCTTAGTAATCTGATGATGAGACCCGACTATCTCCTTTACACGATTAACCTTCCTTAGTAATGACGAGAGACTTCAGTAAAAGTATATATATTTTTTATTACAGGTTTACCTCGTAGATACAGTGTTGGAGTAGTTGAAGACATTGTTCCGAACTCTGTTGAGGTTCGGGGTCCTAAAAGACCCGGTAAGACCTCTAGGCAGGGTTTTAGCCTTTTGGTATTAGTATCTAATCACTTTTCAAAGTTATGTGAGGGTATATTAAAACTCTAAACCAAGAATACAAATTAAAACAAAAGATGCTGCTAAAATGAGAACTAGATATAATGAAAAGCCTTGCCAATTATCAAATTTTGTTTTTGATTAACATTTAAAGTGTGTACTCACAAAATTTGATTGAAGGATTACCTGAAAGTAGTAATTATATGCAGTTTTCTTTCGGAAATGCATAATGGTGCTTATAAATCTACAAAAATAATAACCATCCGATGCAAACAATAAACGTATGCTTTCATCTTTTTAATAAAACTTTGACCAATTTTGTCAAAACACGATTGAGTTTAATCGCATATTGTATTTGATATAAAAATCAAACATACAAGCAGGCATTTTATGGTGCACATTTCATATTAAGTAGATTACAGGGGCTTTTATAGTCATGAAATAAAACAGTAAAATAATTACCAAGTGCAAGAACATTTGAAATAAATTAGCCATCAATATAATTTTACATCTTAAAATATATATACGTAGGCTTATTGCGAAGACTAAGTACCGCCTTACTAGTAGGCGTTGATTCCAAACCCATCGAACTTGAAAACAATTCGTCAGAAAGAGAAGACTTCGAGCAGTGGCGCTGGCGACAGCCTGTCAATATGGAGGATCCTGTGTCGATCAGGCGGAAGCCGCATCGGAGAGTGACATTTGACGTCCGGAACCAACCTTCCGTGTTACACTCTACACAATCTGAAGAGAACATTGTTCAATGTTATTCAGAAGAAGGAAACGAAAGTGCAGAACATTTAGGTATGAAATTAATTTTGATGCTAAATTGAGACCCAGTTTTTTTAAAAACCAAACTTCTTTTCTTGTTTTGCAAATTGACAATATCGAATTGTCAGTTTTTTTTTTTAAACTGGGGGAATTTCTTTTTGAAATTGACATGGACTTTCAATCTAGTGAAATACTATTTATAATGACCCAAAAAGCTTACCTATATGTAGATATTTTATTTGCTTGGAATTCTTTGGTTTTTTGGGAGAAATTTTGTCTGCCTACTACAGTCAAACCGTGTAAAGACACAGCTTAATAAACTACCCTGCGAATAATGACCAGTCGGAGATCCCTACAGTATATTTAATATACTATATAATAAGCAGTAAACAATACCACAGTAGCTTCCCAACAGTGGTCTTTGTTCACAGGTTTGACTGTACATATAATCATAAGGCAACGGTCATGGTTACAGAGATACTGTCAAGATACATGTGTATACAAATCTTATTTCGGATGGGACCAATTTTGATATCAGGGGTACGAATTGAACAAAATGTGGAAGGTCCCGCTACAAACCAAATATCTCAGTCCTAGGCAAGATATAAATTTCGGTGAAAATTTGCCAAATAATATAGGAGATATCGTAAACGCTGTACATATTCATTGGAAAACTAACACTTTGATCATAGTTACATTTATTGGAAGTCTAATACAAACTAAACGAACTGAAAATACATCGTTTTACTTAAACAATTTTGTTTTAGCGAATACTTGATATTTTTGTATTTTCAGCAAGTGGTGAAGATGATATTTGGTCAAAAACGAAACGCAAATCTATCTCGGACTATCGGTTGCTGAGCTCCACCAAGGAAAACAAACAAGAGTTAGAAACTCATTTCAATTCAACTTTTAAATTTGATGAGGAAAACCAGGATTTTTGCTTCATTTCCGCATTTGGTACGAAAGGAAAGAAAATTGGACAATACCAGGATGCTAAATCTATCACGTGCTTGCCACCTGATAGAATTCTTATTACTGACTATGTAAATAATCGTCTGCAGATTTGCAACGAGTCTTCAAAGACTGTTACAGTCTTTTCAGAAGACGATACACTGTTGCCATGGGCTGCCGCAGTTACCAAGGAGAACTATATAGCTGTTACTCTTTGTAAAAACCGATGCGTTCAAATCTTTAATACCGAAGGTGACGTCGTAAGTAGCTTCGGTGAAGATTACTTTACGACACCGACAGGACTTGCCATTGATAAGAATGGACATTTTATTGTATGTGACTCTTCCACGGACAAAGTGTTGATGTTTGATGCTAAAGGGAAATTTGTTCGCTATCTTGGAAATCCAGATATCGAAGAAGAATGTTTCCGTAAGCCTTGTTATGTATGTGTGTCAGTTACAGATGACGTCATTGTGTCAGATGGAGGACATCATAAAATAAAGGTGTTTAATTCTGAAGGTGACTATGTAAGATCTTTTGGGTCATTCGGAAAAGGGAACAAACAATTAAAAACACCATATGGTGTTGCCACTAATAAGTATGGAGACATACTTGTTGCCGATCACTACAACAGTCGCATATCCATGTTCACGCGAGATGGCGTTTTTATCCGCCATATTGTTACGTCAGAGCACGGACTTGTTCATCCACAAGGATTAACAATAACCCCAGATTTGCGAATGTACGTATCTCACGGACACCTGAAAGCAAGCGAGATACTAGTGTTTAAATTGACAACCGATATCAATTACGAATGTTCAGAGTTTATATCGTATGTGTAAATAAAACAAAAACATTTAGTGTGAACTAGAACAAAATACCTTGATTTCAAGGCCACATCAACGATACCGGAATTAAACTTTTCGTTTATTTATTTCGATTTTCAATGCAGGGGCGGATCCAGGATTTAGTTAGGGGGGGGGGGGGAGGGGGGGAGGGGCTTTTTGCCATTTGTTGGTTCTGCTCAAGCCTTATAAGACGGCAATTATGACTATGTTTTATTCTTTGTTTTCAAGTAATCGAACACTAAACAGCGGTGGAGCGAGCGAGTGTTAAATTAACATGTATAATTGAATGGCAATGAACAATGTCAGGGCCGTAGCCAGAGGTTAATAAATAGGGAGGCACTTTCTAGGGGGTGGAGGTTCGAGGGTGCCATTTCGTGCATTTTCCTGCATTTCAAACGTGTTTTTGATACTTTTAAGATACCGATTTCGGAAACAGAAAATATAAATTTATACTCAGATATTTATGTAAGGTTGGGGAATTTTAGGGCCCCCCAAAGCCCCTGGAGGAACAGCTAGTGCAATGTATAACGAAGGAAAAAAGTAACGCAGGGTAAACCTTCGTGATGATTTGACAGGAATGTATTAGACATAACTTCTGTTAGCCGTACCAAAATTGAAAGAAGTACCAATCCAATATGTATGCGTGAAAAGTAATGGAATAGTGCATGTTTTGTTGCTCTGCGTTTCTATTTTCTTCCGGTATAGCTGTATGAAAGAGAAATGACTAAAATCTATATGTTAATTTCTTTAAAATGATTTACTAATTATAAAATGGAAAAGTAATGGCTAGAATCGACAAACACTAGTAATAATCTAAATAGCATTTTGATAAAATTGGTTTTAAATGCTGGTGAGCTTGACTTTACGGCACAGCTACACTATATGTTTATATTAGAATTTCAAAAGCGTTTGCAACGCTTTATAATTTGGTAACTTATAATTAAAAGAAAATACAGAAATATACTTTGTTACAATTTATATACGGGAACCTTTTTATTTGATAATTTGTTCTAAAATATGTTAATTTCAGACTGTTTGAAGAACCTTGTTTTTTCGCAACAAGTCTGAGACCGAAAAAAAACTCATTCGATGCAAAATAAAACGTTTTGTCCAAAAGTTCGTCTTTTGTTTTTGTTTGTGTTTATCCCAGAAAACCACAATGCACATACCACTATTATCATTACAATTTCATACATGCATTGCTCTAGATGGACCTGTCTGCTATAGATCAATACTGTTCAAGTCTTCGTCGGTTCAACCAGAATCAGTGGAAATAAAGGAACTAAAGCATAGATTACACCGCTATCACAAACACTTGTGGTAAAAGTGTTTGTTTACCAAACCATTGAAAAGAAATAAAAAATTCACAGATTTACCGCAAGACAAACCTAATGTTTTACAGATATGTTTCAAAGTATATATTTGATATAGTTAAACAAAACAAGACTGTGTTGATCGCGGTGTAAGCTATCTTAAGTTCCTTTTTTCCACTCTCTGAATCTGTAACAAAGATAATATTTCAAAATGTATCCGTTCTTCATTATATTCAAAAAAAGTTTGATATTAAAATGAAAAATGAAAAAAAAACATGCACTGTACCTACCAAGGAAAATGGTGCACTACCTTAACTTTAGTAAAATGTCTTATCATTGACCCATTTAAAGTGTTTTCCGTCTTCACAACTAAAGAGCATCTCAAAATATGGTTTTTAAACGTCTTTTTTCTCATAAACCAATGGAAGGGATGCCACTAAAGTTGCTCAGTAGCAAACCATTGGAAGGAATGTCACTAAAGTTCCTCAGTAGAAAATCATTTGAAGGGATTACACTTAAGTTGCTCAGTAGCAAACCATTGGAAAGGATGTCACAAAAGTTGCTCAGTAGCATCCTTACATTGATCTCTTTCAAAAATAATTGTTGTTGTACATACATGATTATGTCTTTTACCAGCTTCCTCCAATGGACCTCATCACAGGACCACATAGAGATCGCTCACCTTACCCTTCGATACAAGGTCTCAAAAGATGTTGTTGCCATCAACAAAACCAATCGTCTTTTACCACAGTCTCGTCCTTCTTCACATACACCCGTTGACACACTCCTTTAAGATACCACAATTTTCTGCAAGTCACCGTCAACTGTCATTTTTCTCTCGAACAATCAAGGTCTGGAACAGTCTTACACCGGACATCGTATCAGTAGGCCCAGTTCATGCATTCAAGACTCACCTAGCCACTCTTAGAATGTTTTGCTTATTCTTCACTATTAATTCTGTCACTTTCATTCTTATCTTATCTTTGCGCTACCCCTTGGCAATAATATTCAATCTGTTGAATGTGGCCAGTATCTGATAGAAGTAGAAGTATATATTTAGCATTTAACGGTTCTTTACTCGATGAACATTGACTGTTTGCAAAGGTAGGATTTTCACGGGTTTGCAATAATTTCATGCTTTTCTAAGCAAACTGTATAATATCGTTTCCCTGTCATAAATGCTTCATCCTAATTGGCCGATAGCGCTCACGTGCCGGGTCCGCAAAAGTATGTGAAGATCTGTAAAATGATGTGTAGACCTGCACGGATTGCAAGACGTCATTTCTGTTATATTTTCGCATAATTTCCACTACTTTTTATGAGGCATACGATATAATAATTTTAGACTAATGTTTCGGTCAATATATAGTTTTGCGACCTGTGAAAAATGATGTTGACCTCGGACTTTCACTTTTAACAGGTCCGCAAAACTATAAACCTCAACATTAGTCTATAATTATTGACCTGTTATGTTAATGCAAAAAGAGGACACATATCTCTGTTATTCACTATGTGGAATATTGTTCTATAATTTCATAAGTAAAGCTCTACACAAAAAGAAATAAGCCGATGATGAACTTGCGATATTATAACTGATCCAGCATCATGGAAACGTGAAAGTTTAATGAAATATTTATTAGATCTAGTAGTTTATATCCCGCACAACTTATACAAATAAACATCCAAAATTTGAAAATTAAAGTTTCCACTTCTTTATTTGTGGAGCACTTCCTCGATTGTGACTGATACCCATGCTTACGAGTTACAACTGCATTTATCCTTCAGTCACAACTCGATCACAAGTGAAGAAATGTAGAATCAGCACTGACTACACGGTATGTTTAAACGTTTTTAAACATAAAGTGATCAATAACATGGAGTGTACGCTGCTTTGTTGACTCGGGTGAATAAATACTTAAAGTACAAACGAAAACAAGAAATAAATTTTATTTTTCTAATATTTTGTAAGCGACTTGGACCTCGAATGATCAAACTATCGCATGTATATTCATTTTAACCAACAATATTAAATTATTGTAAAAGTTTTAACAAATTATATCTTTTATCCCAATCCGCACCTGCAGCCGGTGATAGACAGAGGCGTATCTCGGAAAATACAATTTGTAGGCACACATTTTCTAGCGGACTCGGGGACTTGGTCCTACGAAATAATTTGAGATTCTATATTGCCACAGCTGCATTCTTAGGCACTCTGGGGCATATTTTGACGAAAAAAAACCCTATAACTATTGTAGCTAATTTTTTCACTATAAAAACGTTTTATTTACATGCATTTCAGCAATAATTAAAAATCATATAGTTACAAGCAAATGTTAATCACCGTTAGGACAATTCTAGAACAAGAGGGCCATGATGGCACTTTATCGCTCACCCGAGTACAACTGCTTTTAACAAAGTTGCTAGAAATCATCGAAACAACCTTTCTGACCAATTTCCAGGATATTTGGGCTGAAAATGTTACCTCTAAAGTGTTAACAAGGTTTTTCCATATTTGGGCTCTGTGACCTAGTTTTTGACCCAAGATGACCCATATTCGAATTTGAGCTAGAAATCATAGAAACAACCTTCCTGACAAATTTCAAGGATATTTGGGCTGAAAATGTTACCTCTAGAGTATTAAAACGGCTTTTCCATATTTGGGCTGTGTGACCTAGTTTTTGACCACAGATGACCCATATTGAAACTTGAGCTAGAAATCATCGAAACAACCTTTCTGACAAATTTCCAGGATATTTGGGCTGAAAATGTTACCTCTAGAGTGTTAACAAGGTTTTACCACATCTGGGCCGTGGCCTGTTTTGACCCCAGATGACCCCTATTCGAACTTGAGCTAGAAATCATCAAAATAACCTTTCCGACAAATTTCCAGGATATTTGGGCTGAAAATGTTACATCTAGAGTGTTAACAAGGTTTTCCATATTTGAGCTGTGTGACCTAGTTTTTGACCCCAGATGACCCATATTCGAACTTGAGCTAGAAATCATCGAAACAACATTTCTGACAAATTTCAAGGATATCTGGGCTGAAAAGAACATCTAGAGTGTTAACAAGGTTTTTCCATATTTGGGCTGTGTGACCTAGTTTTTTACCCCAGATGACCCATATTCGAACTTGAGCTAGAAATCAACCAAACAACCTTTCTGACTTATTTCCAGGATATTTGGGCTGAAAATGTTACCTCTAGAGTGTTACATATTCAGGCTGTGTGACCTAGTTTTTGACCCAAGATGACCCATATTCGAACTTGAGCTAGAAATCATCTTAACAACCATTCTAACAAATTTCCAGGATATTTGGGCTGAAAATGTAACCTCCAGAGTGTTAACAAGGTTTGTCCATATTTGGGCTGTGTGACCTTGTTTTTGACCCCAGGTGACCCATATTGAAACTTGAGCTAGAAATCATCAAAGCAACCTTTCTGACAAATTTCCAGGATATTTGGGCTGAAAATGTTACCTCTAGAGTGTTAACAAGGTTTTACCACATCTGGGCTCTGTGGCCTTGTTTTTGACCCAAGATGACCCATATTCGAACTTGAGCTAGAAATCATCAAAACAACCTTTCCGACAAATTTCCAGGATATTTGGGCTGAAAATGTTACCTCTAGAGTGTTAACAAGGTTTTTCCATATTTGAGCTGTGTGACCTAGTTTTTGACCCCAGATGACCCATATTCGAACTTGAGCTAGAAATCATCGAAACAACCTTTTTGACAAATTTCAAGGATATCTGGGCTGAAAATGTAACATCTAGAGTGTTAACAAGGTTTTTCCATATTTGGGCTGTGTGACCTAGTTTTTGACCCCAGATGACCCATATTCGAACTTGAGCTAGAAATCATCAAAACAACCTTTCTGACTTATTTCCAGGATATTTGGGCTGAAAATGTTACCTCTAGAGTGTTACATATTCAGGCTGTGTGACCTAGTTTTTGACCCCAGATGACCCATATTCGAACTTGAGCTAGAAATCATCTTAACAACCTTTCTGACAAATTTCCAGGATATTTGGGCTGAAAATGTAACCTCTAGAGTGTTAACAAGGTTTTTCCATATTTGGGCGTGTGACCTTGTTTTTGACCCCAGGTGACCCATATTAAAACTTGAGCTAGAAATCAACCAAACAACCTTTCTGACAAATTTCCAGGATATTTGGACTGAAACAGTAGCCTCTAGAGCCTTAACAAGATTTTTCTATTTTTGGGTCATGTGACCTAGTTTTTCATCCGAGATGACCCATATTCGAATTCGTCCGAGTAATTACTGGGACAAACATCCTGACCAAGTTTCGTGACAATTGAGGCAAAAATGTGACCATTAGAGTGTTAACGAACTAAGTGTGGGGGGGGGGGGGGGGGGGGGGCCCCCCGGCCCCCCCGGCCCCCCCCGGGGGCCCGGGGGGGGGGGGAAAAAGGCCAGCATACGAAAAATCTATCTTATGCGTTTTTAGGCCTGACACAATGCAATTTTGACCTCTTGTATGTTTAAGCTCAAACTAAAATGTTTTCTTTCACTTTTTGTAAAATATTATTATGCTGGAATAACCGCTCAATTCTTTCGCCAGTTATTAAGGAAGTAACAGATTGTTTCTCGTGTCGTAAACTATTACATCAAGTACCGGCCAAGATTATATTACATTAGCTATGATAAAAACAGATACAGAAGGAAGACACGCGGTATCTGTTATCAGATACCATTGTGTTTTGTTCTCTGTCTGTCTTAATCGCTGGAGTGAAACAAATGGGCAGATCACGATAAATAGCCGTTCATACAAGAGTCTCTATGTCTGAAACTAGAATAATTTGATTGTTAGTTTTAAAAATTCGTGAATATTGGGTTGCACGGACATTGTTTGGATTCGTAAAGCCTCTTAAATGGTTAAAGAATATTTAAATTTTCTAAATCTGATCAACGAATCTCAAATAAATCCGATGAGTGGCGAAAATCAGCGACTCGAAAATCAAACACTGCTTTCCGGCTCAACAAGCAATGTAAAACCATAATGAGATAAAACTACTTGTTTCCGCAAACTCGCAATATAAGTATATTTATAATGTGTTCAACACCTATACCAAAGTAATTAACAACATTTTCATAGTGAGTTAAATTCCAACGTAGAGTGAAAATAGAAATATCAACATCTTGCAACGCAAGTTTCTTGTAGTATATATTCATTTAACAGGCGGACATCTAAACCGTGAATGTCTGTCTATTTTTAGATAGACGACATACGACATCAGCGATCACGTGTAATAGATCGTTGACGAATGTGTTGTTGGAAAATTGTTCACCATTTCAAGACGATAAGTAGAACCCATGATCTGGTCGTGTTAGGTCAAGGTCACAACTTAAGGCCAAAGGTTGCGTCTTGAATTCCCTGTCCGCTCCATATCTCCTGTCCATATCTCCCTGTCCGCTCCAAAGTATTTTTTATAAAACTATGGTCACATGTTTACCTCATCAAGTTTATGTGCAAAACTCATGATCTAATCATGCCGACTCAAGGTCAAGTCCACAACTTAAGGTCAAAGATTTGAGTCTGTCTGCTCAGTATCTCCTTAACACTTTGAAGGATTTCAATTCAACTCACTTAAAATGATCAACTCATCGAGAGATGTGTAGAAACCATACTAGCTCCAGGTCAAGGACACAACTTAAGGTCAAAGGTTTGATTTTTGTCCGCTCAATATCTCCTAGACCGCTTGATGGATTTGAATGGAACTATGGTCAAATGTTCGCCTCATTGTGATGATGTGCAAAACCCATGATCTTGGCACTGAAAATCAAATACAGGTGATGGATAAAACACTCTGCTTTGCCTTTTTGAAATCTAAGGTGTATACCGCTGAAAAAAATCCATCAATGTTCTTGTTTGCGGCGGGGGATATACTTATAACTGTCTTTAAGACTGCCTTGTTAACAGTAACTGTAATGAATGTGAACACCGGTAATTAAATTGAAAGTAGAAAATAAGTATTACATGTTTGCCAATGTAAGACACTTATATACTGAGTTGTTCCCGATTGGAAATATAAAGTGAAAATCATCTACACGCCCCCTCAAAAAAAGTCATGAAAATTGTCAGATGTTGTATTTACCAAGTACATTTTTTCCGCCTATAATTTGTTAAGTGATACCCGAAGTCCCAACAACAACAACAATACCTTTTTTGTAACAACGTACTCATACAATAGCATTAACTTAACGTCATAAACTGTAATGGTTAAAATAACTTAGTTGTGGGCTTGCTGCTAGTAATTATAGTGTTGTTGTTCTTGCATATTGTAACGTAAGTCAAAGTTTTGGCATTATTTGTTGAATCATTCATGCTGAAACGGTACTGTATCCCAAGTAGCCGTCCTTTTTTTTTTTGTTTTTAATTTTTTTTTATTTTTTTTGTTTTTTTTTTTTTTTATGACGAAAGACCCTTTTTTTTTTTTTTGTTTTTTTTAAGATTCTACACCAGCGATCCAGTGCACGACACGCACCAACCCTTTTCCCGCTACACTCCAAGAAAGACATAGATCATTCTAGTAAACACCCTACTTTTCTGTAAATTCGGGGGGGGGGGGGGGGGTAGTGAACACTGTGTAAGAGGGAAAATATAAAAATGGCAGAACGCAATACACTTAAAGGGAAATAGACACTTCACATGTCTGAAGAACGGTCTTGTATTTTTGTCTGGGGTCAGGGTGGTTTGGTCGATGATGTCCGTCGTCCGTCGTCCGTCGGCGTCGCCGTCGTCCGTCCCATTTGTTCGTTAACGCTCTAGTGGTCACATTTTTCCTCAATTGTCACGAAACTTGGTCAGGTGTTTGTCCCAGTAATTACTCGGACTAGTTCGAATATGGGTCATCTGGCGTCAAAACTGGTCACAGAGCCCAAATAGAAAAACTTGTTAAGGCTCTAGAGGCTCTGTTTCAGTCCAAATATCCTGGCAATTTGTCAGAAATGTTGTTTCTAGTTTCTAGCCAAGTTTTTTGTGGGGCCCCGGGGGTTAAAAACTAGGTCACACGCCCATATGGAAACCTTGTTAACACTCTAGAGGTAACATTTTCAGCCCAAATATCCGGAAATTGTCAGAAAGGGTGTTAAGTTGATTTCTAGCCCAAGTTCGAATTGGGTCTCTGGGGTAAACTAGGTCCAGCCCAAATATGGAAAAACCTTGTTAACACTCTAGATGTTCATTTTAGCCCAGATATCCTTGAAATTTGTCAGAAAGTGCAGATCATGATCAGACAGCAAAAAATGAAAGGCAGATCATGTCAGACAGCTAAATTATGAAAGTGCAGATCATGATCAGACAGCAAATAATGCATAGCAAACAGTGCAGATCATGATCAGACAGCAAAAATAAAAAGCTGACAGGCAGATCATGACCAGCCAACATACAAGAATAGCTCAGTGCAGATCATGATCAGACCGCAAAAAAATGAATAGCCAACAGTGCGATCATGATCAGACAGCAAAAAATGAGGCCTAGGCTTGATATTCAGCGACTGTTGCAATAATTGACTCTCTACCAAGATTGTTCAAATCCTGACCTCAGGGTCAGGGGGGGGGGGGGGGGGGGTTTAGAGGGGGATAAAATAAAACTTCTTGGGGGGGGGTTTTGATTTTACAGAGGCTTATTGAGAGGGTATCAGGAGCCAAAGGTAAAAATGGTCCTTTCTGCTATTAATAACCTTTTTATTTTTGCCAATGGTAGACAGGTGAGCGATACAGGGCCATCATGGCCCTCTTGTTTTAAAGATACTTCTTCTTTATCTTAGTCTCTATGAAAAACTACTACTTGGCATTTACGCTGTCGTTCAACACCTTGTCAATGTATATGATGCTTTGATAGGATTTTTAATGAATGATTTGTTTAGATTATAACCAATGATTGAACTATGAGTTTAATTACATTAAGTGTTTCGTTATAGGAGTTAAAACTAGAATTTATGCACGATAACTCGTAACTCTAAAAGATGTAAACGTTGAAAATCCATCTCAGAAGTTAAGTGTAGGAATATTCCGAGCAGTAGCGATTAGTGAGCCCCTTCAGTGCTTTGGTTAGAGTTGAACTTGTATGGCGAGAAATTACCAGGAAAGAGTTCATTTGGCGGGAACAACGACCTTGCAAGTTGCAAGAAATATTTAACAAACTTGACAAGCTCAATGATCTTTATATTACATAAGTATGAATGAAATGACATTCTGTTACCTTACAACAAAACTGTTGTATTATAGAAGAAGAAGAAGATTTTATTTTGACTTAAACTATACAGTTTCTCGTCATAACATAAATATACATATTCTAAATACAGAGTACAAAAATCAAAAATTTACAAAACATACAATTCTAAATACATGAGGAAGAATCATCATCTACTTATTCAGTTTTTAGTTAAAGTTATACTACAAATAAACAATATGATATACTTATTATGTTTTTCCGTATATATTTTTTTTATCGAAGTTTCATTTAATTCTGGCTAGAGGTTTTGGAGATGAAGTGCCCACAAAAATATCTGTATTGAAAAAACATATGATGTGAATAGTAAGTGATTAGGTGTCATGTTCTTAAATTTCATCTTCACATGAACATTGTGACTGTTTTTTACGCCTGTGCACGAACATTTTGCAAACGTTTAAGCTCTCAACTCCTGAAAGCAGTGGCACTAGCGATGAATTAACTGCTGCGAGCTGGAGCTGCAAAGTGTTCTACACACGTGATATGCTCAGAGTAATCGCATCCTGTTTATTGTTTAGTTTATAAATAATTTCTGTATAACGTTGTTTATACAACGTACATGTTCTTAAGTTCACACATCGGCATTGTTATGACCGATCTGCATAGATTTCAGCCGAAATTTTTCTAATATTTTTCACCACAGATATGAATCCAATAAACGAATGCAGGGCGTCAAATGCACTTATAAACAAAACGATACTCCTGAAACCGGAAGCAAAATCTGAAAATTCAACCACCTCCTCGTCGTTAATTATACCGTATCTAATGGTAAAAACTATCATATACACATCAAATATTAACATGTACAAGTATCCTAAAACCAAAAGACGTTCAAATCCTCTTCTATATTTGTTTGGTCTAAAGTACCCATAGACAAACGTTAATATGAATATAATGCTAATAATGGTGAGTCCTACAAGAAAACCAACCAAAGTCCATGCCTCTTCCTCTTTCTTGGATAAATTTTCACTAGCGTTATAAAAATCATCCAGGATTTCTTTATTTGTCACACTTATTACCACCCACTGTGTCGTTGTAGTAAAAACAAATATAATAAAGCGTACAACATGCACAAGTGATTTTTTACATCCGAATCTGTTGTAGAAACAGTCTCTATCAAACACCAGTAACAGCAGAATCACCACCAGATCGAAAACATTACCTATATCACACATTGTGCTACGTTTCAACCGTTACTAAATTATTTGCTTTACTCCGACTAATCAATGTTTTAAAATTCCCGTTTAGTGAATATACATATATCTCTCAGTTTTCATTCGCAAATGTAAACTATTGATAAATTCCTTCAAACTATAAAGTTATAAAGTTAACATGGTTGATTCGCTATCGGCATTATTTGAATTTGTGATACTTTAGTCCAACAACTGTCAATGAAGAGTTGGCTCCTCAATATATTTTGAATAGAATTTTACAATAGAACCTCTCAGATTACAACGTTGGCATTATTCGTCAAGATTTTTTTGTATCGATAATGGCTATAATTACATTTGTAATGTTAGTTTCCATCCTTATTTCATTGACTGAGATTTTGTACCTTTATTTACTTAAAGTAAATTGCCCTTCAAAGCGATTGCTATAATTTTAAGAAAGATACTAATTGCTGATTTATGCTCCTACAATAATGAACATTTCCAAATGTTTAGACAAAATATATCAATTTGTGTCGCAGTTTCCTTCCCAGTCAATATAGAAGAAATCTTTAAAAGTCTTTTTTGACTAGGAAAGGGCTCATCTTTTTATTCAATTATATACAATATCTACTTTTAGAATATAAAAAACAGGGTAATTAATCTTCTATTAATTTTGCATATATCTATAATTATTGGGATCGGCTTCAGTTTCATATCTATGACGTCTATTCGATTTATTTGAATAAATGTCTAGTTGGATGAGGTGTGATTTTTAATGTCAATAAATCGATGAAGACGAGTGCTTGTCGGACATGAATGTAGTATGTTTGGTTATATGATATAATTCTTGATGATGATATTTGTGTTTTAGTTTATATTGTAACTTTAAGTTACTATGTATAATATAATATTATTTGTTATTTGATATAGTGTTACGTGGCATACAAGATTATATTACGCGCCTAGATTAATATTATCCGTGCGTTAGGCAAGGGTGATATTGTGTCGAGGCGAGTAATATCAATATATATAACATAAAAAAACACAAGATAATTTTATCATACTTCCCTTTCTTAAAGTTTGAATGATTCGGCTTATTTGTTATTTATTTAGCGATTGAACGTAAGCAGGCCCTCAAATGCTCTTATAATACCCCCAAAGTCACTTAATAACGTCACAAACCAGCCCGTACTCTGTACGGTTAGCGTCACATGCCGAATGTATGTATTATAGAACGTTTTTATCGTTGGTATCCGATGATCCATATGACGAACGCTCCCAACTGAGTTTTATTTATTTTAGGTTTCGGAGGATAGCGCAAGATACAGAACGTGTCCTATTTCAGGGACACCCCTGGTTCTTTATCATGCCCGGTGTACAACACCGATACATGGGACCCCGGGTGCTTAGGTCTCATCAAATAGACCATTAGTTATGTTAGTGGAGTGGCGGAGGATCGGAACTGCGATCCCTGGATTACAAGTCCAACGCATTACCACTGGACCACTGATCCGCTCCTACCGTCTCGCCCGTTAATATCAATGTCTATATATGTATCGTTGACAAATCAGAAGACCGGAAAGTTTATGGAGGGTAATAATGATGTTTACTTTGTATTATAAAATTTGTCGCATTACAAATAAGTACATTGTACTAATTTTGATTACTAAATGTGTAATGTTGTTAAAAAAAAGACCATTATCATCATTATTATCGTTATTACATTCCATATACAAGTGTTATAAGTAATGTTTTGTTGTTTTTATTTCTCAACCATAATGCAGTTTCGAAGGGTCATATACCTTTGAATCTTTTAAATCATTAACATAACATAAAAGTTCACGCCTGCGGTGCGAACCGAACCTTCACCTATCGGTTTATCAAAAGTATAAAATAACTCTTTTTTAAATGTTGTTTTCTTGAAGGTCTAAATATAGTTTGATCCGTTGATATTCATGCTGTAGGACCTGTAATAACTCTGTCTCTTATTGAGATATTTTGACATTTCCACTGGTAGTGCCGTTGAAACAGTAGCACAAATTTCGGAAAGTTAAGATATATCTTAATAAAGGTTTAGAACAACTTTGCAGGTAGGACAAAATGAATCCCTAATGGGTCGAACTAGAGCTAGGCCTTCAAAAAAAGAAGTTTATGTAAAACAATCTAATTTCTTAAACCAACTAGTGCTTGTTCGACTTTTCAGCAAGCATTGTAAGTTTAAAAATGAAACAAATCAATATGTGTTCACTCGCAAAGGAGCCACTGTATTACAAATAAGCGGAAATGACATTAAAAGTGTAACTTATTAAAATAAGGAATTTCTAAGCTGTATATAAAGCAATGGTCAGTTGCCATTGTTATATGACGAAAACAACATGCATCTAAAAATCATGTACTTTTACAGACGTTTACTACGGTTTCTTTTATATTGATAGAGCTAAACTTCTCTTTCATATAAATTCTTCAAACTTAGCGTTTTTACTGAGAATCAAGTTTGAAACAAAATCATAGCTCCAAGGGCAGTTAATTTAACATCAACATTGATTTTAATTTCAGATTTCTGTTTCAAACTTGATTCTCAGTCATGTGTGTTAAGTTTGAAGAAATGTTATGGAAAGGAAAATTTCGGCCATATACATTATACACATAGGAAACTACATTACTGCACAAACAACTTGTACAATGCATATGCATGTATATGAATCTGTGATCACACATATGATATTACATTAAAATATTCATAATCTAAAGTATCTGTAAGTTTATATACTAAGATTTCGTTCGCTTTAAGATAACCGTGTGTAACGTACATATGCAAATCTTGGGTAATTGTTAATGCTTGCGGGTGAACAAGTCCATGATCTGGCGTCACAATATGGCGGATGAAAATGCCTTCTCGCGAAAACATAGAAATTCGACTGTTATAATGATCAGACACAAAAATGTCCCCATACTTGTCCGTGCTGATTCCATAAGGGCATTTTAACTGTTCATCGCCTTTCCCAAATGAGCCAAAAGATCTTAAAAAGTTACCATCTGGGTCAAACACCTTCACTTTGTGATGACCCCCATCAGACACTACGATTTCTCCAGTGACTGAAACACAAGTATAACGAGGTGTGTTGAAACATTCCTCTTGGATAAACGATTTGCCAAGAAAACGAATGAAATTTCCTTCCATGTCAAACATTGCAACTTTGTCAGTCATGGAATCGCAGACAATATAGTTTCCGCGTAAGTCAACGGCAACTCCAGTCGGACGTACAAAATATTTCTGACCAAATTTGTCTATGAATTCACCATCCGTATTGAATATCTTTACACACCTTTCTTTACACAAGGTCACGGCTATGTGATTGTCCCTAGTTACTGCAGTTCCCCACGGCTGCATTATGGCATGTGGCGAAAATATCCTGACAAATGGTGCCGAACTGCTGCAAATCTGCAATCGGTTATTTATCAAATCGGCAACAAGCAGTTCCCCACTGGATAGACAAGTTATGTCCTTGGCATCTTGGTACTCTCCGACGTCGTTACCTTTCGTTCCAAACGCAGACAAAAAACAGTCATTATGGTTTACTTCATTACTTCTAAATATTGTGTTTATGTAACTATCTTTGTGCTCATCATTCTCCGAAATGGTTGATGATATCAAACTGTATTGAGAGTCAGATATACTCCTCTTCAGCAGTTGTCTTCCTTTATTTCCTCCATCTTCATTTTGACTATCTTAAAACAATCAATAAATGTTAATTCATCAAACAATAGCACACATATTTTCATTGAGTTGTTTAATGGTAAAAATGAATGACTGATGTGTTAGACATCAAACTACATTTAATGACTTCTTTCTTTTTGAAATCATCCTCATTTGTTTTGTTTTATTAGCTTATAAGATATTTAAACTAGACGTCGGCAAAAAGTATCGTTTTCCATACTGTGCAAACACAATACAAAGATATAATCCATTGAATACTATTAAGGTCCATAATATAAATGGTTATTTAATGTTGAATACAGTCTTTGCAGAAGGGTGTCTCAATGTTCTTGATTCATTGTTGCAATATCTAGAATATGTAAGTTTTACACACAATTTCAGACTTCATTATTACATTGTTGGAGAGAAGAACAAAATACAAATGTAGTTCTACCATTGTATTGCCATGATCCGCCAGCACACCCTTAAAGTAACACCACCATTTCAAATGGTCATATTGAGTTATGGTCAATTAATGATGCCGAAAACACAGCACATGCGTTAAAAATATACCTAATTATTTTTTCTTATTGAAAAAATAAATTTAATTAAAATAATACGAAGGGAGAATTTTCAATTTTTGACTTGGAGAGTCAAAAACGTTTTTCACAGATTTTATCTATATTCAATTCTGTTATTTAGTTATACTTTAATAAGGCTCATATTTCTAGGAGTATACCCCAGTGATTATATAATGTCTTTCTTGAAATTATAATGGTCACTTTGAGGGTAATATAATTTCAAATACTGATTGTCTACAATTTACTTTTCAGTAAATACTCTTTATATTTTAGGCACCTGTATGGTAGTCCCGTTTATTCTCCCCGTCTACTCTCCATATATATGAAAAATGTTAAACGATATGCCGGAATAAGTAAATTATAAATAAAATGAAAACATGACACTATATGAGTTTTCTATTTGTATTTGCCAACCGGTTTCAATTTTGCATCATCAGACCATCCCTCAGTAGTCTTACACTTATGAAATTTTATAAAATGCTTTCATACTATCAAAATATATGTATTATTTATATGAAATCTTTAAAATCAAGTAGAGTTCACTAGAGAAAGTCTTTTACAATTTTATCTTGACAGCATATAATTAAAAGTATACCGAAGGTATGGGTTTAACCGGGTATTATATAAGTAAGAGAAGAAACTAATAAAAGAATGTATAAAGAGAAGAGTAAGAAAGAAAGATTGAAAGCCAGTGATAATTGACTGTAGTAGCCTTTGCCGGCTCAGGGTGTATTCAGGTATTATTGACTCATTGTCCAAAATGTAATCATTTGCAAATCAGGTGTACAGGACTGTATACTTTGAATAACTGTTAACACAAATTATAAGTCACACAATAAAACATGATGAATATGATTCTACTCTCTATATTGATAAATGGTGTTGTTCAGTTCGAATAAACGGCGAGTCAATCTTAGACATTCACAGGAGTAAGAATAAAACAAAGTCAACAGGCGCATACCTATATCAGCAGTTGTTTCTGTGTCAGGTTTATCATTACTCTGCCATATGGAAGCCACCGTCGCTCTACGACCCGTGTTCCTCCTCACTGACATCGGGTTTGTTATATCCAAGGGTTGTTCATAGCGCCACTGGTTAAAGCTTGACAATGGCGGAGTTCGGGGTACAAACGGCCAGCTTGTTTTCCGTTCTAACAGATTTGGTCCTAAACCGGTGAAAACGCTGAGACGTCGGAGTATGCCTTAAATGAAGAAAAAACATTATATTCAACGTAAATTTATCAATAAAAAGAACCCGTACAGAATGACCTTCCTGATTAAAGAAAAATATTTTGGAAGTGAATCATACTAGTTACAAGAGCTAAAACAATATTTCTATTGAATGTAGTGAAAATATATTTTGTTTGAGACTCTCACAGTCACAGATTTATAATCGACATTGTTTTATTGGGTTTATATTTCTAATCGGGTCTGCTAGAATGAAGGCTGTCAATTGTACGTTTTAACGAGTTCTCTTTCATGGTGTCTTGACATTAAATCCTGTATGCACATTTTGAATAGCAATATAATTTTAAATTTGTATACCTCATGATTAGTTAAAATAAGAGAGACAAAGTCAGTAAAGTAACTAGATTGCAAGCACTATGTAGCTAACATAAAATCATACCACATACACCTTTTATCATGCAACTAGCATTAAATCTGACCGATAACACCCGTCCGATATTTTAAAATGATATCACGTCACTGACGTGATAACACTTTGTAACCACGCCCACATGCCGGACTACTTCCAGTTCAACATGCAAGACTCCTCAAGTGCAATCACAGAGAAAAAGTAATCAAAACATTTCATTTATCCTATCATTTTTGTATTTTTGTTTACAAATCATTGTTAATGATGTAGTTATTGCATAAAAAATACAGCCCAAATAGATAAATTGAATGATTTAAGACGAACAGCAAGGCACCATAAAAATTGAAAATCCCCTGTAGAATCTTTATTTTTGAAATAAACATAGGGTTGTTGGTATTCATTTTCTTAGTTAGATCATTTGCTATCCATCTACAGCAATTTTGAGGCAAAATTTGAGAAAAAGTTGATTTTCCTTTTTTTATCACTATCCAATTTTCACAGTAAGTTCTTAATGCGTGGTTGAAATGGCCTGAAACCTATCAGCTACCTATCAAAAGTTGAAAACTGTCTTTAAACAGCTCACTTTTCATTCATCAACTCTCAAGTTCCTCGTTTGTTTACAATTAGAATATCCCAGTGGTGTTGAGCCCACGCCGCCATTTTTGAAATGTCAGTGTTTTACTTGGAAATTATTGCGTGTGTCTTTGCAAATATTTTGTTTGCAAAACAATATCATTACATTAGAACAGAAAAACATTTATAAATAGTCTCATGAAGGTTATTATAAAGCTATATTTATGTCGTTTTTATATTTTTTGTCCTTTGGAATGTAGAACTATTTTTCGAGGCACATGTAGTAATTTGAAATCATTTTCTTTTATAAATACCGTATTTATTCTATTTTAGGCCCCTAAAAGTGTCAAAAATATACAATATGAAGATTTGCATGATAAATAGAATATTAGTCAACTGCCTTTTGACAACATGTGATATCAGGTTCGGCAGATACGGTCGGAAAAGGCTCCTGATATCACATGTTATCAAAAGACAGTAGCCTAATATTCTCTATTTATCGTCAATCATTACGAGTCAAGGACATAAATTCAGTTAATATGTATGTACCTACTTTTAAAAGTTCAATGGATTATTTAACCCTAGTATAATCGAGTTTTGGTGGGGAAATATTCCTAAAATTAATGTATTGTAAGATTAATCGAATGTCATGATGTTTGACCAAGGGTCAAATGTCATGAGACTATATCTGCTAAGCCATTTGAAAAATATCCATAAAACTTGAGTGAAATGTTCACTATGTTAAGATGATGTGGAAAATGTGTATCTCGGTTACTTTTGTTAATCATATAGTTGTTGAGGTTTGGGTAATAAGAGAAGCCACTAGTTATGACAAGGCACGTTTGCTGGGGTATTTTAATCACGTTCAGTGATAGCTCTAGTTTATTTCTATAATATGAATCCATGACTGGCTTACAGTTTGTCCCACCTACAAACAGTATTTAGGGTGGGAATTGGTTCTCACAGACAAACAGTTTTGAGACAGTGTGCTATACTTTTACAAAATGACAAGCAATGTTCTAAAGAAAATTAGAGCATAGTTTTATGTGCGTTACCTACCTCTTCTGTTGTTTGAGGACATCGCTCTACCAGTACTGTCAGTGATTTGATCTATCACTTGACAACAAAATAGGGACGATTATCTTTGAAATACTAAAAGTTATTAAGAAAGATTGAACGACTTTAATATTTTAGTAAACTTCGTGTATTCACTTTACGGACAACCTATAGTAGCGTTAGTTATTAAATGGAGCATGCCATAAGGCTATTTTTGTTGGATGACATTTCAAGATGGTAGTAACAAGACTGCAAAACTAGACGTCCTTGTGATAAAAAGGATAACCTAGTATTGAGACATCGACCAGATCTACGCTCAGATGCACGTTTACCGTATTTTTTTATGTAATGTTTACCTGTTCAAGCATACAAAAGATATTTGCTTATGAAAATTTCCCCCCATTAAACCGAGTTTTTGCAGTTACTAGACTGCAAGTACTATGTAGCTAACATAAAATCATACCACATATACCTTTTATCGTTGATCATTATGAGTCAAGGACATAAATTCAGTTAATATCATGCACCTTCTTTTAAATTTCAATGGAGTATGTAACTGTGCTTATCTGTGTCTAATCGAGGTTTTGTTGGGAAAATATGCCCGTTGCGGAATTCACAAGTCTTTTAGATTCCGAAATTCATTGTAACGCTTAATAGAACTATAAATTCAATTTGAAAATACAAAAAAAAAATGACATAGCTCTTTGAACGGTATTTTTCACGTTTTTCACGTACACTCCTAAGCTTCAAAAACAATATACAATTGTTGATTGTTTAAATTTATTAACTGAAACATTTTATTTCATTTTTAACCAAAGGCAAATGAAGGCGATTCCGGAACGCAATAGGGCATACAACCATAAATAGAATCATTTATCAAATTACAGTTCAAGATATTTAAGGACTATGTATAAAGCTGTGTGTCGCTCCGAACACAAAAACTGCTGAATCAGTTCCAGTTATATGTTTATACGTTGATTAATTTGTGACTTTGAGATGACTGAGTAGACACATGCGTTTTGTATGTCGTCTTGATGAGTTAAACATTTGACCAAACTTTCATGAAAATCCTTGAAAGTACATAGAAAATACAGAGTGGACACAAATAAAACCAATGATCCTTAAGTGTGAACTTGACCTTGACCAAGCAGGGTTGGGACATGGGTTCTGCACGTCGTTTTGATGAGATTAACATTTGACCAAACTTTCATGGAATTCCTTCAATGGTTTCAGGAGATATTGAGTGGACACGACAAACCAATTATCTCAAAGTATGACGTTGACCTCGAGGTAATGGGGTTGGAAAATGTGTTCTGTATGTCATCTTGATAAGATGAACATATGACCAAAGCTTAATAAAAATCCTTTCGGTGGAAAACGATTTGTTTTAAAAGGTCGCTATATTGACACAGAGTGTGATAGATTTCACGATATAAGCATGTTTTTCTTGAAAAAAAAAAACAATTATTTTTTTACGTACATTTAGCTCATGTTTAACGTTTTGGGAAAATAATCTACTAGAATTAGGGAATATCTTTTTAAGTTGCAATTTCATTACCTTTTTAATGTGTAAAACGTTGCATACTACTTTTTGTAAGTGGGAAATAACAGCTTCTTGGAGCGCTTAACTTACTCTCAGCAGTTACACTCCCTTTACATAGTCAGATGGTTGTTATAATCTGTGAAAAACCAAATTAGGTTTAAATCTCTAGAAAATTCATAATAAAACATTATTATGAAATTGTGATACAATTTGTAAATGCAAGTGTTCATAATTGAATAATTGTTCGATACATGCAAGTTTAAGTAGGTTTAACCTTCTGTTTGCCTCATTATCAGCATATAACATAGCGATGGAACGGAAGAGTCATAAATTATTTTAACATTTCGAGCTTGTGACGCGAGTGTAAATATTGCATATTTTTTTCCAGGAGCGCGTTTTCAATGTAGAACATTGGAATTTGAGCAGAGCTCATCCAGTCAAATAGCTTAATTTTATAAATGGGATGAAATAGGATTGAAAGCACTATAACTGCAAATAAATCAATTCTGTATAAAATATTTCATGCATGAAATTGTGGACACATTTTTGTAAATTTGTATAATTATATGACTGATTGTAACTCAATATAAAACGAATGATTAAGTTTATAGCTCAATACGAAGCGATAGATTAAGATTACAGCTCAATATAAAACGATGGATTCAGATTATAGCTCAATCTAAAACGATGGATTCAGATTATAGCTCAATCTAAAACGATGGATTAAGTTGTTCACCTGTTCTAATGGGAATGGTAAAACACACTCACATCTTACTAAAATTACGTCATCACCTTCCAACAGTATTTTAAATTCTTTGATTAATCTGAGCCTTTGCAACAAAAAAGTGATCAGAACAATCTGCGATTTGTTTTCATGCATTGTCACAAAACAATGTCACGTTGGCTAAGATGAGGATTTTATGCTAATTAAATTATTCCCAATCCGGTAAAGGATGGTAGCTGTTTTTAAGACGTTTTTCAAGATCAGCACACTACACGTCCTTCTAGATGTATTGCTTTAACTAGATCTTAATTGCACAATTAGCAATTATTGCTACTCACTCTTACCTGTTAATATGTACAGAAATGTATATACTTAATATCTACTATATACTAAACATATAGTACTTATCATGAAAAAAATTATATGTTCATATGTATTTACATTGTCGCAGTTATACAGTCAAACTTGGATTAAGAGACCGCCCAATGGAAAGGCCAAAACCGGTCGCTTAATAAAATGGTCTCTTAATACAAAGCATCACCGGAGACGGCAACCGTTTCCCATAAAATCGTACTCATGTCACGTGGTAATTTTCCACAAATAGCAAAAAAGTTTGAATATGAAAGTACATAAAGTCGATAAATACCACCTGCGGACATAAGGATGGACGATAATCCTTATGAGATTTGACACCTCCTCAAATTGGGACGTTAAATGCAACTTTAAAGCAGTCAGTTTCCATATAAATGATCTGTTTGCACATAAATGGTCGCTTAATACGAACAGAAGACCGATTATGGGTCGCAAATTACTGGTCGCTGGTCGCGTTAGATAAAAGTCGTCGCTTAATGCAATAGAAAAACAGTGTGAAACGCTTGGGGGGATTAAAAAGCGGCCGCTTAGGACAAAAGTCGCTTAATACACGTCGTCGCATGGACAAGTTTGACTGTATATGTTTGTGCTTTAAATGTATCATATGTCTCGGCCGTATTCACTGTGTTATAAGCTGGATGGCCAGAGGCAATTGTATTTGCCGATTAGCTGAATAAAACTGAAACTGAAAATGAGTTTATGCATGGTAACATGAATGCACAAAGTACGCATACATGTAGTTATATACTAGGTTGTGTTTGACAACCCTAGAAATCTTAAATATAGAGTGCGTTAGGTGATACTATATTTGAACGTTCAAAGTGACCATCATGATTTTGAGGAAGCCATTAATCACTGATTTATTCTCCCAGAAACAATGAACATTCTAATTGTTTTAACCGAAATATACTGTATGGCTAATTGTTAAGTAATTTTGATGTTTGCTACTGTATGTATTGGCCACTAAAGAGAGAGAGCAATTTACATTATATGTATCCATTTACTCCTTTGTTGACTGAGTACATGCATGTTCAACATCAAAATCTTTTGTTTTAAAGAACATTCAATATAATCAATCTCATAACTTGCAAAAATAATAATAATAATAACAAAAATAATAACAATAAAAAACTAATGATGAAAAATAATAATAATATTTATTGGTATTAGTAGTATATTTTTATTATAATTACTATTATTATTATTTATTATTATTATTATTATTATTATGAAACAAAATATTTAATAATTAAAAATGAAGACTAACCCTTCTTTTCCTTCCTGCAAAATTCTGACATCACGAAATCAATAAGGGAAATAAATGTTCAAAGTATCAGAAATTTGTTATACTGCACTTCTGAAAACTTGGCCTGATCGTTGTTATATACTATTTTAAAACTACCATCTTTGTGTTGCACTTTTGATTGATAAGTGAGTACATTTAATTATTTAGGAGAATGATTCAGGTGCAAAGGTTATAAATGTTTGATTTTCTTTCGGAATTAACCTTTACATCTTTTCAATTTTGCAACCGTTGTGAAAAAAAATATCGACGACTAACTCTTACTCCATCATTGAGAAACTGCATTTTAAGCAGTTTTTAAACTTGTTTTACATTATTCAACAAATTTAATATAAAAATCAGTAAAATGAAACGGTGATTAGCGATTCGTCTCAACTACTAATTGAGACTGTAGAGTAGCCCACATATTCTAAACTGTTGTTAAAAGAGGCACTACTTAAAACTGGTGTCAAATTAAATAAATTCAAAAGCATAAATAATACAATATTTGCAAGTATTATTACTTAACCTAAAAGTTTAAGCTATACATTCCAGCCATTATCGGTAACATCAGCGTTATATATACATTGCAATACCGTAAAACATTCAATGTCTATCATAATCTATTAAAAGTTGTTGTACAATTAGTGGATGGATAACGATTTATTAAGGACGGTCTTTGTGTTGATCATTTGTGCTAAAATGAAGCATTTTTTTCGATGCAATTATGTTGTTCTTTAAAATTGTATCTATTCGTCATTTAACCTTCACTGAATACATTATTTATGTTTGGAGAATATAATCTGGCAGATGTAGGGAGTGACCCTTTAAAAGTATAAAAAGTATAACACCTAATTTGTTTCTTACTTAAGCGACAAAATGCTGCTGATCATTTTTTCATGGAGCGATAATGGGGATGTCAAATGAAGTCTAAACCAGGGCCGCATGGGGGGACTTAAAACGTCGAGTAAAAAAACGAGCAGATGTAAATAAAATTCTGCCTTTGAACAGCAGAGATCAGATAAAATCAGATATTAAAAACTTTTAATATAAATCTATCAAGTAAGGCCTACAAACATGTGATGCGGTTTGTGCAGTTTCTAGCGTTACATTATTAATTATTGTATTTAACATAGATATTTAAGAAATAATCAATGGACACAGTATTTCATCGTTGTATAAATACAGTAAAGGAGTTCGGATGCGTAGGAATTAAATCACAAGTGCGAAGCATGAGTGAATTAATTTTTCGCATCTGGGCAACTTCTTTTTTAAGGTCTCGCGGATAGAAATGTACACTCGGAAATATGGTCAAACTTTTTGCAGTCTAAACATACCTTACATTCCTTTATTTTTCAGAAGGACAAATCCATTAATTATGTCATTAATATTTCACATGGTGCTCCCTTAAAACGTAATGAATGATCATGATCTGCACTGATTGCAAAGTCAAACTGTCTTCTTACCCAAACACCACGGTAAAAGTATCGTGAACGGCTCTATGGACAGTACAAAAAAGCAACAAAAAAAGCAAAACCCCGCACACAAATACAAGCCAGTAGGCTGTGGGTGAAGCCTCATGCGGATTAACCTATTTTATAATCAACATCTAGAGACAAATATGATACCCCCCACTGGATAGTCTCGGCTTGATTAGGTACACAATGTATAACACATATGAAATATGAAATTGGTTCGCCCATATTTCAATTTAAAGTGTACTTTTAATTGTTCATTGGTATGTTAATAGAAAATGTATCGACTTAATAACAAACAGTGCAGATCATGATCAGATTGTACGGCTGTGTACAATTATTTCCCGTCCACAGTGAACATGTAAGATTGACATGACTTTATTGACAAACTAGTTATCATTTGCACCTGGTTTGAGTGCTCTAGAGGTAAAACTGATCGAACTTTTTCATGACTCGAAGCAGGTGGGCTTTGGCTGTTTCCGTGAAAGCCTTTTTCAACAGATGTCTGATGAAATGTAATTAATCATGCATCCTAAATATTTTTCGGAATTATCAATCACACATATACACGTGCATACTAAGATATTTATATAAGTGGGAGATCAAACAATTATATAAAGTAGACCAAGAGACCAGCCTACCTTAGGTTACAATTTACGTTAAAAGTCCCACAAAAAGTTTAAATTGTTCCTTATATAGAAAATGATTTTACTTATAGAATAATGATAGAACACAAAATGATGATATCTAAAGCAATTATGTTGCTTCTTCGCGAAGGAGTGTTGTAAGTTTTAGTTCACCTGAGAACATCATGCTCAAGGTAAGCTTTTGTGACCGGTCTGGGTGCGTTGGCTTCTTGTGACTAGTCTGAACTTCTCAGTTTGCGATTCAAGTGTCATCTGATTTCTCCGATTGAAGTTTGCGATTCAAAACGCGAACTGGCGACTGGCTTGCAGGTCGAATTCAAACCGCGAACTTGCTACTAGTCAGCAATTCGCAGTTCATGATTCAAATCACGAATTGGCAACAAGTAATTTAAAATTGCAACATCCAAAGTTTTCATGGGCATATAAATGGATTACTTCTGATTATTTCTAGTTGACATAACGTTGCAACTGCGTACTCCCCCTACTATAATGAATAACTTTTCTTTGTACTAAAGATTAATTGAGTGTCAGGTCATCAATAACAAAGGCAATTTGTGAGAATTTCTCATAAAGAACAAAAAAATCACACCCAACATTATTTACAACGTGCAAAAAACGAACCTCCTGATCTAGATCTATCATTCACACATTAATTGATGCATGTAGGTAAAACGTCTAAGAGAAAGGGGAATTCGTGGTTAAAAAATGAATTGGCTTTAGTTCGCATGTACTAACGTAAAGAGGCTTTTGTCCGCCAGTGTGAAATAATGTAATAATGATATGAATCCAAACTAAGAAGTCTTGCCAAATGATACTTATTTTGGTGTGCATTCTTATTTAAACTATGCCTTTTCCAGAACTTGCTGTCAGTTTCACCGAACACTCGGTGACGCACCCCTTCCCCTCCCAACCACGTATCCAGCATACATACATTGTCATCATACAACTGTGTGTCGAATCGTTGACCACGCTGCCTGATCTCGTTTAATGCAGCTCCATTTGACGGATGCAGGGCTTGATCAGACTGTCAAGGGACACTACTCTGAGAAACTCCCATAGAACTCGTATTTAGTCTAAAAAACAAACAAGGCTCACGTGGAACCGCCTTGGTGTAGTAGTAAAGCATTCACCCCAAGATCGGAAGCTCCCACCAGTGCCTAAGTAGTTGTAGTGGTAGGAAAGACACAGATAATTCCATATTGTCTCTCTCTTCGAGGTTGATTCCATCTGACGTGAGTCTCAAGGGAGATTAATATAAGTTGAAAGAACCTGTTTCGCAATCAAGAGTAAATAAACAAGAAACCAATATGACAGCTCTGAGTAGCCTGTAGATTTTCTAATTTACTGTACTTTGATAAATAACAGCAACGACAGATACAATTGAAATTGTGTTGTTTTTATAGAAACTAGGACAAACACGTAAAACCCACGTAACTCACTTCTGAAATTATGTTATGTACTTAATCAAGTAGTTGAAACGTTATCGTTATTACACTGCAGCATATAAGAGGTTAAGTAATGAGCTTCCTCAAATTTAGTTTTACAAGTTTGAAATGCAATTTTGTTGTATTTTTATTGTTGTTCTCGCAAGTGTTCTTATTTCTCAATGAAACAAAATGCTACAATGAAAGTACACACACACACACAACTTAATCAATTAAGAGAACAAAATTACTCATTTATGTCTATTAAACATTAAAATATTTCAATTTTAATTTTTTATTAAGCATATTGTGTAACTAAACCGTTAAAAACTTGATTGATAACTGCATCAGATGAACTGGTGTAGAGGTCATAGGTCAGCATGTCATGATTTGATCACATGCCTACCACTTAATGTTACGTAATCTAAAGTAAATAAATTAGTATATTTTAAAGAAGTGCGATTAATGTAAGAAGAAGAACTTGTTACTGAGAGTAACTAATTGAGAGTAAATAAATTAGTGTAAATTCACGAGCGTGGGAACTTGTCCTTAACCGAGCTGAAACAAGTATCGATAAGAAAATTGACGTAGTAAACTAGCGTTTTACAACCATTTGAATGACATAATTTGAAGGACAATGCTGATTAATTACATCGACAGATACCATTATTCATGGGGAAGATGTTAAGAGTCCGAATTAGAATGCACGCGTTATATCCCCTAAACATGGCGAGTGCTTTTCTTGCTTCTTTAAAGTAGTACCCCGTTTTACTTATACGCTATACTTATCAAAACTTCTAAAGCACCACCTGCATTTTATTATCAACCCTTCCAATATCTGCCAGTTTATTTTTATCTAACAATGCACGAAAGATAGCACGTCTTGCACGGATAGATACTTCCGTTAAATTAATTGCTAAATGATCGAATTATACAAATCATATGGCAGATAATTAGAATTTTAAGTTTAAACTCCCGTAGACTTAACGTGGGTCGTTGCCATGATGCTCTTCCTTGGGAAACCCACTCTAAAAATTCTCCTCCATAAGAAATGTCATTTTATAAAACTTATGTTACGGAAATACCTATCAAATGTCTTCATAAATGCTTGCGTGCACCGATAGCTAAAAATTAGACTGGCATTCAGTCCTTACATTTACTATTTCCTACTCAATTAACTCCCTTTGCTGCCAAAAATAGATGATCAAGCCCTGTCAGTAGATATGGGCCAGAAAATATTCTGCGTGAATAATGAAAATATACTATCATCTAGCCAGGCGGCGAGGCTAGCTAAAAATTAGCTGGCATATATTGGAAGGGCTGATAATTAAATAAAGGAGGAAGGCAGGCGGTGCGTGTTTGAAGTTTTGATAAGTATAGTTTTCAATTCTTAAATAATTTCACCAACATAAAATCCGGAGGAAAGGAAATTAGAAAATACGTATATAGTTAACGGGATGTAATAATTGTATTGTTAAAATTAGAACAGTCCAATCAATAACTTTGACATAACGTACGACTATACGTACTTCCCGCGATAACTATCTATGTATGTAGCCATTTTAAGCTTATAAATCGATAACTGAATTTATAATTTGAATTGCCACATCCGAAATCGCCTTACGAGTTTCCTGTAGAAATACGCAAATGTCCTATAATGACCTCGATTCTGTCTAAGGCCTAGTGAAACGAACACGTGTTTCTTTTTAAAAAGCCCCTTTCAACAGTTTTTTCATTAATACACGACCAGTAGTAGTATTGGACTCAAGCTCTCATTTTTTCACATAGTCAGGTCGGAAATATAGTTCGAACCCATGACACTCAATCAGTGAATCAATGAAAGATAAAAAAAAATTGTTTTCGAGTCATAACACCCCATTTCAAATCCATATTGCACTGTACTCAAATATGAAGTGCGGAATAATTTACCAGACATTAAAAAGAAGCCTATCAGGTTAAACTGCCGAAATGGACTTGTTTTACCACGTTCCACATATGGTTTCTCTTTTTAGTGCTCAAATGGGTTCCTTGCAACTTTCTGCTAAATATTTTCTGAGTGAATAATGAAAGTTCAGGCTGATACATGACCTTCACTAGTCGCAAAGGCAAAACAGGGTAAAGGGTTTAAAAGCCTAACTGATTCTGACATAATGTTTGAATTGCTGATACACATTTTTTTCATGTACTAATTCGCTGGTATTAAATTTCGTTGATTTTGTATGAAGTACGATTTCGTTAGTAATATTCGTTGAGTAATTTTCTTGTAGAAATACAAAAAATGGCAATGCAGGAAGTTATAAAGATCGATCAACAAATTTTACAAAAATAGTGCGAATATTTATTATTTCACAGCAAAATTTATTATACATATACATTTATATTGATTTTTTGTTCAGTGGCATCCAAATTTTTGAATGCGTATATTTCCCGGTGGTGTCGTGTTGTAGAGGGCGTCGAACTTGTCAAGTTTTGTACCCAAAAATACAATCACAGTATCATCTAACCAAGACTATTTGTTCGGCCTGAGTTGACGTAGGTTTTGTGGATCTTCAAAATGAAAACAAACATATTTTCAAATGTTATTGCAAAGTTCCATGAACTGTTTAACATTTCTACTCGATCAGTTTTATAAGTGATGCATATATTTCATTTCAGAAAAGGGATGTACACGTTAATTTGGAATTGTTCTACATAAATGTAACACAATTTTATACATGATATGCACTCGGGTAAGTTTTAGTCTCTTTCTGATAACATTATCGATGACTCCTATTTTTGAAACACTTTAGTAAAGAACGCTTCAATTCTTAGTTTACTCTTTCTTCTTATCATTTTCATTATTATTAATATTATTATCATGCTTAGTATCATTCTATTATTGTTATTATCACCATCAGCATCATCTCAATTATCATTATCATTATATTAACTCTTTTTATTGTCATCAAATCATTTTAATTATTTGTAAAATTCGATGATGAAGACTATGATAATGATGATAATGGTAATGATGATGATGAAGAGATGATGATAATGAAAAAGAATAAGAAGATGATCATGATGATGATGTTTTTTATTATATCATTATTACTGTTGTTGGTATTTGTCATCTCTATATAACCATGTACATACACTACACATTATTTGTATAGCCAAGGAACAGTACCCTCTATGTACCTTCTATTGTCGTGACTGCATTTCCGTAAAAGAAATCGCCGAATTATTTTGTTTCGAATTCAGAAACTGTGAACCAACCAACTAATGAAACTTCAAAAAATATATAGACACGTCTACAAAACTGACAATATGAGTAAATTATAACAATATGCTCGAGTTTCAGGCAGATAGTTACATTTTTGTAATTTACTGGAAGGAATTGCCGTGATAACACAGTACTTTTATTACAATTGCAGATATCAACAGAAAAAAATCTAAATATTACATGAGAGACTAGATTGCCGGCAACCTGTACCTACATCTTGTATGAATCACTTACGTGATACACCTGGTATGTAACATGTTATAGTTTCTTTTGTATTTTATACAAAAGTTGGTCATGACCTGATTGTGTGTTGCAAAACATTATGTTAAATGAAAGACAGACATCGCCCAGAAATATTCAAATATTCTGTTAAAACGAAGTTACACGATTATGTAAATCGTCTGTGTAATAAATTAAGAAATACGGTTATTGCGCCAAACAACATTCTGCACCAAACGGCGCTATTTCTAAGATATAATGTCAAAATATTACACGGTTAGAACTGCAATAATTTATCATGTTGCTAAACAAATAACAAGAAGAAAAAAAGAAATAAATAAAACCTACTTAAAATTATGTAGTGAATGCCTCGTCAAATTGAGTTAGCAATGTTTCATTATTTTTTTATCAGTAGCCGCATTATAATACGATTTTGCAAAATTTGGATTTTACCTAAATACAACCCACACTCATTCATACGCAATAAATATAGTTCGGTGAGATTCAAATAAATCTAACAAACACATATCAATAAAGTTCAGTGAGATACAGAGAATGTCTGCAAACTCCTTTTTATGAAACATATATCAGAATATCAATTTAGTGACTTAAAACTTTTATCTTTACATTGTAAACTTATTATTCATAATTTGCTGAATGCGCAAGAATTACGTTCAAGTTTTTTACATTAACGTATTACACATAGTAAAGAGATGTAACAACTGCTGGGAGTTTGACAAACTCAAACAGCACTTACGTCCCCACAGCATAAATCATTTGATTTTGAGCCTAATAGCTGCGTTTGCTGAAATTAATAAAAAAATATATGGTTGTGAGCAGAAAACAATACTAAACATTCAGATAAAGCAAAAGCTATATGAAAAAAAAAATTATGTATAAAATTGATGTAGTTAATTTTATAAACTTACATATCTCATTGATTTTAGCTCAATATTCAAACAATGTACTAACATGTTCACCTGTACCAATGGACGGGGTCGCAATCAAATTGTTTTAAAATAGCCACAGTCTTACTCAATTTTCGTTAGCTATGAATAATCACCCTCCATATGTAATATTTCAATACTTTGCTAGTTTATATATATGTGAAAATGAATCCGTTCTAGAGTGTTTATTCTCTCTGATAAGTACACACAAGGTAACATATGAAAGTCACATTATTTAATAGCTGAACTGATCTCTTACAATTATTGATAAGAAAAAACTATAAAACAAAAACAAGTAAATCGTAAATAGATTACATCTGTTCTGAAGTCATACATGTACATTATGTCGGAAATACTATTTATAAGAACCTGTGCCCCTCGAAACTTATTGTTATGCTTTACCTCTTCTTGAGCATTGTATCTGACTCACACGCCGCCAGATTCAGACATTCTCCCTCGGACAATGTTGATTCTTGCACTCCGTCTCAGATAGCGCGATCTGATTCCGACGAATTCCAGCACGGATTCCAATATGCAAAATCATTTCACATTTGTCAAATATTTTTACAGTAAAATCAGTTTATATTTGATTTAGGGTTAGACTGACCGTTTTCACATTTGGGGGCCCATTACATACCACGTTCAGACAGCACAATGTTGTTTCAAACATGACCTAACCAGCTTGCACAACTGCTTCTGACATCAAGGCAACATGTGCCCTCAGACAGCGCGTGTTTTTACTTATACCATCGTATAGCGTGGCCCTCAGACAGTGTCGCCAATTTCCGACACAACCTTTCTAGTCAGTACTTACTAGTATCCCTTTTAATTTAGTCAGCGCGACCTGATTCTTGTATTTTGTTCTTCAAGACACTGTTTCCCAATTCCATATATTCTCACAGTCAGTGTGGTCTTCGAAATTTCTGATGACAGTAAAGATACATGTACGGCTTACATTCACATTTAACTGATGCATTTTCTTAAAATGCGCTTTCCAATGATGGGTAAAAAGACCGCACAGAAACCAATGAGAAAAAGATTAATTCAAAGCATTAGATGAATGTTCTTGTAAATTTGCCGTAAACTACAACCTTAAAAGTAATTATGGGAAAATGTTATCTCTGTGTCCTATATTTTCTTTTCTGCTTTATGTAACAGAACCCCTCTGTAAATATAATTCAAATTTATTACATGGCATCCTATCAGATTATTTCTGTAATAGATTTAAAAGTAGAGCGAAAACTCATTAATCATGTAAAAAAGCTTTTCAAATGATTGATAAGAGTTAAATAATTTAGCAGGTATAGCAAATGTTTTTTCCGGTAACTCGGGGCAAACGCATTTGAAACGTACATTGAAATCAGTCACTTTAACATAGAAAAAACAATAGCGAATAAGTAATATGAAATGGCCAATAGGTATTTTAATAGTTACAGTTGCATAATAAACTAGGATTGGTTTAAACTTAATTATTTCAGGTTGATTCCTGACAAAAGTTCTTATGTAACTTACTAAGTTATATTAACATTTCCAGATGACTGATTTATGGGGTTCTGGTCAGTACTTGCACCGAAAGACCGGATTGTGAAGCTTTCGGTCAAGTTCAGGCCGCGTGATTATAACAAAATCATGGTCGACGTACTCGAGCACAAAAAAAAGTATTATAATTACGGGGTTAAGAATCTGACGCTGTACCCCTATACCACAGTGAACTTCTTTATAAAATAAACGACTGTAGTTCTTACAACATTGTCTACACTCAGTCTGCTTCCTGGGTTTTGGACCAGACCTCGAACCAAATTATGGACTGTGAAGGTTTCGATCATATTCGGACAGTATTCGAAAACTAGGAGTCCGAATCTCTACCCTTATACTAGGGCGGCACTATTAAAAGTATGCAGGTACAACAATACAGTAAATCGGTCATGAACAGACATGTACACTGTACATTGGGTTATTTTCGCGTGACAAAAAATGTTCGTAATTTGTGGGCAGATCGACTTATTCCAGATTTTTTAATTCGCAAAAAAGGAGAATTCTCTGATAGTAAATATCAGTGAAATGAATCTTTCCTGAGATTTTTAAATAAGCGAACTGGAAAATTCGCGAACATATCGAAAAAATGAAACTATCGCAAATATTACACAGTTTACAGTTTTATAAAAGAGAAGTCATGCAGAGAAATAATATTTGGATCTTGATCATCAGTTATCACGGGTTAAGACAACAAGAGTCCGTGTTATTAATTAATGTATTAATTGCACAGACATTCGATGGAGGAATTCTAGTTCCAGTCTGGTATTATTATATTGACTGTCAACAGCGCCGAAAATTTAGCACACCTGTCTGCAAAACATTTCATAAAGATGGAACTGTTTTTACTCAATATTTTCTCAAACGTAATAAGATTTACTGATGTAAATAAGAAAGCTTTAGGCACAGTTTCCACCTAACTAGTCTTAAAATAAGGTCTAAAACTCACCGAATAATCGTACGAATTGTGTGGCCTGCGACGGAAAATACCGGCACATGTCGTATAGAGAATTGCAACTAAAACTTTGTTAGGAATCTGAAATACGTCAACGATCCTACTGTGTTACAAAGTGTGCCCTGCAGTAGGCCCTTCATGACCAGTTAACCTCATATCCACCAACCTGAGTTGAACTCACACCAATCACTTACACATCAACGGCAACACTAGATATATCATTTGTAATTGTATTTGATTCCTGCAGCAGTAACTTTTTAAAAGTTATCAGCACCAGCACATGCATGCTGTATTGCATTTATGTTACGTTTTTTTTGCGTGTACTTACTGCTGTGAATTAAGTACTTTCGCCGGTTCTTTAGTTCCGAACATTTCAGGTACGGTATACAACTACCTAACGTAACCTTATCTCTCTGCATGCTTACTGTTTCCTAGAAAGTAGTCAATTCTCGACAACTTTTCCGATAACATGTGATTTTCAGAGTAATTTATTACATTTCATACATAATGTGATTCCTATTTTAACATTTTATTTTAGTTATGCAAACACTTAAATGCTTAGCCTAAAATTGGATAGAAGCATGTAGGATTTATCATCAAAAAGTTCATTCTAGAGGTAAATCGATTTTATAAATTACGTAAAATTTATTAATTTTTATTATCATTTCAAATCATATACCGATGTATATTATGTAGAGACCGATGTAACGTCGTCTGATTGGGGGGGGGGGGGGGGGGGGGGGGGGGGGGGGGGGGGGGGGGGGGGGGGGGGGGGGGGGGGGGGGGGGGGGGGTTTGGGGGGGGGGGGGGGGGGGGGGGGGGTTTTTTTTGGTGAGCGTCGTTTGAATTTGGGACTATAAATCTATATATCGATGTATAATTATGCTTTTAGACACATTTACTTAGTATTTTGAGATTTTGATCCCCCCCCCCCCCCCCCCCCCCCCCCCCTTTCTTGTCTAGTGATTGGAAAATTTAGAATACATATGCACAAACATGTATATGACCGTATTGTAAGCTTTTGAGCTTTAAGAATACGATGCTTACTAAACTCCTGGAGAATTAAAAGACAATAAACATAAAACCTATAGATAGAGTGCAGCCGAAACTCTTATCTAGATTAAAAAATAACATTCCAAGCTGCAGAATTAAATTTGAAGATGCGAAACAATTGGGGCGAATTCATGGACGGGCACACGAAATGTAATACTGTTACTGGCAAACGTGTCTTCCTTTATTCACGACAACCGTACGGAGATGCGAAAATAGGAAATGACAGAAATCAGTCTCCATAGATTTCAGTATTAATGAAACTACTTTAGTATGATGAAGCTTGTATTTCCTAGCTCAATGTTAAATATCTTTATCAAAATAAATCCTACGATTAAATCAAGGTGTTTTTTTTTTCATTTGAATTTCTGGAAAATAAATATTTATCTCTGAATATTATTTGAAATTTGTTTCATATTTGTATTATGTTCAAATATTTTGTTTTTAAAAATCTTCATATTGTCGAAATTGTGAGTGTCTTCTTAGATCGCTTGAGTTTATAACGATTGTAGAGATGGTACATGAACATCTGATTACAATAAGTATGTCAATCATCGCAAGTGTCTACTTCAAACGTTTGATCATTTGACGCGTTTTGTACGGAAAATGATATACTATGTATAATATTTTAGCTTAATATACAGACCTTTGATTTCAATTTGCTTCGACTCCAATTCCTGTAGCCAAGTACTACATTTAAATCCTTATTGGTTGAATGCTACAAATGGTAGAACTGTCCCGAACGGCTCCTTTAAATTAAGTCCATTTCCAGGAATACTGCCTTTAAGTCACTTAACGTCTTTTCCTCGTTCGGTTTTTCGTCCTCATTTGTCATATTATATATATGGAAAGATCTCCAAAATAGCAAAGGTCTTGAAACATGTTAAAGGTCAGCAATCTTGATATCAAAGATTACGGTGGGAAAAGCACATTTAGAACATTAAAACCTAAAATGTTAATTTCGCACATCGTGAAAAGAGCTAGCATTTTGGAACACTGCTCGTGTTTGGTCCATTCCTTTCAACAGAATGTCAGGACAAATATCCCTTGCTAATTAAACTATCACGATTCCTTTGTGATCTCGGGTAAACGTTTTAAGGACGTTTTTTGTCCATACTTATTAACACTATAGATTCGGGTTTTAAGCAAATAATGCATTTGTATCTTTTCACTGTATATTTAACGTATTTTATGCTAAAGAATGATGTACATGCAATGAAAGTCATGTCAGATGACGCTATACTTGGTATATGTTTTCATAACCTCTCGACTTCGGCATGTAGGTAAGGCGGTTTATTTGACCCCAGAAGGCATATATTTAAAGTAATCGGCATTTAAAGGTACAATACTAAGCCCCTAATGAGTATCTTATAAAACATGTTATATATTACGGCTTTGGAGAGGATGAAGTGCAACCTTTGCGCGACTGCAGAGATATAAACATTTGTTTCTGTTTTCAACAAAATAGTAAAAAGACCACCCATGTCTTTTTAAATTACTATATACCTTTGTAAACTAGTTTACTAAGGTTGCCAGAAATGGGATGAAACTTTGCTTGCCAATCATCATGTTTTTATGAAATGGTGCAAGATATGTGCAAGATATATATTAACCTATGAAAATGTTGATACTTCATTTTCTTTGATATTGTATCTTTAAGCTTTCTCAAACTTGGCTAATATACTCGTTTTATAACACTACATTGAGTATAAATACAATGTATCAAATGATAAATCTTTTCACAAATAGTTAAACACACATAATAAAAACTCAAGGGCCATGTGTGATCTTATCGCCATTGTTTTCATTAAAGCTATGAATGAAATATCCTAATGTGATTGGTCAAATCTAGAAAGTATTGTATGCTAAATGTTAAGTTTAGGTTGACTATTTCTATTTATTGTTCCTTCCATGGAAGGGACACTTAAAATTGTACAGACACACTTGACTGAACAATGCAACACGTAAGCCGTTTTTCGGTGTGTTTCCGTTATAAATTAAACGTTGTGATATTGAAAATTGGAACAACTAACAACCAATAGCCGTTCTTTTCCGTACACGCTACATGTTTACGTTTACTGTGGTTATTTCCCTTTATGTGGTAACTTCACTGGGTAAGCTATAGTCTCGCTATTTGCACTTCGAAGGCAAACCGATTGTACAGGTTGACATTTAATAGCTGTCCACCTTCTACAAAAGGGTGTGACAGTTATAAAATATCAGATCTGTGAAAGGGGTCACACTGAAACGCCAAATTAATAAGGCCTGGGACGAATATATACTAGTAGTAACAGGTGCATGGAGTATTAAATATTGTAGATTTTGCTTCGACTGTCGTAGTTTGTACTTCGATAAAATATATAGAAAGATGTTCCCTAGAAGGAACTTTTGGAATGCTATAACTTGTAGCACGCTACACTTACATCAAGTTGCTTTTCTACTCATAACACATGATGGCAAAATATGAAAATATGCGCTAGCTGTTTAACTTGAATCTTATTGTGATTGTCCTCTGTATTCGGTCTCTATTTTGTTACGACTGCACACGCAAGAACCGTAAAATTCCTGTAATATGTTCCTAGCCAGCTAATGTAAGCTTCCAGCTGATTAGTCAAAGCAACGGTCCGTGTGATTGGCTAATAGGGCGAATTAATAACAACTGCTAAACCTAACACATTTACATGATGCACAATGTTTATCGTGTATTCCGCCAAAATGATTAATTCAGTAGAGCAGAGGCCGAATGACCTCGTTACCGTGTCTGGACTATATGCAAATCCTAACTCTATTGACAGTAAATGATTCTGTCTCTGCGACTAGTTCATATCAGGATAAGCCTACACACTAGCGCTGTCTGATCATGATCTACACTCGCCGCTTTTCAGTCATTAACTTTTATGTAGACATCCATTTCAAGAATGAAAGTTACTATCTGCATTGGCAGACAGACAACACCTTTGTCAAAATCTAGCGAGATATGGGTTAAAGATAAGTTACGTACTTACCGCCAAGAACTTATCTATATTAATTATTATTTATATTATACAATGCGAACTATTCAAACGTCGTGTCCGTGATGAATTGTCTCTGTAATTGAAGCGAAAAGTAAGCCTAGGATGCCGTAGGCTGGGCAATATTCGCAAAGATTTAACTTTAGATAATTTTTGGCGAAACTCCATTTCGCGTATCGCGAATTTTCAAATTTCGCGAAAATTCATTCCATAAAGAATTCTCCGTTCGCAGGTCTTAAAAGGTATGATACCCCTAAATACATTTCCATAGACTTACATTGTAAGGTTTTCTTCCGGTGCGACTACCCAAAATCTCACCGACTGCTGAAATGAACTTTATTTTGTAGAATCATCCTAGTCCCACATAAAAATAACAAAATTTATACATGTGATCCAATACTTTATGCTAGTAATTTGGAGTTGAATGGCACCATTCTCATTTTTGTGGCAGTTTAAGTGGTCACCGACCAAATAAGTCAGTATACCAAATATTTTGATTATAAATTATATCCAGATTTTTCTCTTCATATTTCATTTGTGATCTATCATGCAGCGATTAATTCAAAAGATTTTTTCTTGTATGCATCCACTTACTTTCAGCCAATCAGCAATCAAACACATAGTGTAGGTCCGCATGTTCCCTAGACAAAATAACCTGCTTCCGGTTTTGACCGATTTAGGCTTCTCATACCTAAATTCGCGAATACATCTCTCTGCTGTCACATCGCGAAAATTGCGTCACAGGAATATTATGCAATTAACAGTGATACAGCAGAATAGTCGAATGTTATCTTTTTTTATACATTAATTACATTTTCATGATTAGTTTAGACAATGGCAGCCAAATTTTATTTCAACTTAGCAATAAAAGTTGGTGTCTGATCTACCCATTGTCCGTCGTAATTTTCTGAGTATGAGCATGTGTATATGTAGTTTGTAAAAGGAAAGACGGAAGGACGAAGGGATCAAGAATAGAGTAATAGTCCACCTATATTAATAATATAATATTCAAAAACAGGGGACGGGGAGAGATTCGTCGAAGTAGGGGACACTTCCTCAAACTGTTAAGGCACTATAAGCTACTTATAAAAGGAAAAACAATCGTGTATTGTAACTCTTTACTTGATTTTTTGACACAAAAATATTGGCATGACCGATTTTTCAAAACGCATATATACACTATTGATAACAGTTAGTAGTAGCTGATAAAGCAGGTGTGTTTATGTTTGTGAATATTACATAAATGTTGAAGGAACATAAATGCATATATTATTATATATGTATTTGATATTTTAATTAAAACACATATAATTTCTCATTTCTAATAATGGCGGATACACAGTACGTGAATATGAAACCGGTGAACTCAAACTGTGCAGGTTTGTATTTAGATATTTTAAAATTTGTGTCGTTTGTCAATATTCTATAAAATCTTATTTGCAGTTAATTATGCCTGAATTTGCATTAATTGTTGTATAACCGATGAAATAAGGAAAACATATGCGAGTTTAGAGCAGAATATTAAGAATTTCATGCATTATTGCTGAGAGAAATGTTACAAATGTACAGGAGGTTATAGAAATGATATCTTATGTGGCAGTGTTAAAGGTATATAGTATTTGGCAAAGGATTCCTTCTCAAGGATTAAACATATCTATATATCCAAGTACCAAGATTATGTGGTATTATGTGTATTACATTTTAAAACAAGTGACAAATTTCGTATAATCAGTGTGTAAATATAGGCAAGATATGTTTTATTCTATAGATAAACAACGTTAAGTGAGCTGGGTTCAGTAATAAAAGCCGAGGGGATCGTATATGTTACGCTCCATTAACTATCATTGCTGAACTATAAGTAAAGGATATTGACAAGTGTTTGATCCCCCTTCCACTATATAACATAACTGGATGACTTTCGGGGATTAAGTCCTGTATTGATGTTATTCTATACACCGAACATACAAACGAACAAGGGGTGCCCAAAGAAATGGGACTTGACTGCATTTTGCAATATAAATATAATTATCTAGCCGCTAACGGGGGTTTGGGGCGTAGGTCATGTGGGCACCGGTTCAAACAGTAAAAGACTGATACAATAGTGTTGATGTAACCAAAATATGAATTGAATAAATGTATATACATTATTAAAGATTAAACTTATTATGAAATAATATAACTTCTCTGCTGGTTAGCACAATATTTTCCATCCTATACAGTAATGCGATTCGCTTTACATAAAGCATATTCTTCATGTAAATCATATCTTGCCAAATCTTAACAGAAATCTGCCATTGTCAAACTCCGGGAAATCCTAGAAAATATGGCAAATCACTTCTCTTTCTGGCTCATAAACTAACAGATCAAACCATCAGTGTCTAAATAATTATAATGTCATTCAAACAAGAAAATATATTATGCAGATGTTTTCCGTGAACTAGCTAGGTACATGGGTTAAATACGAATTAAAAACAAAAAGCTATAGGATAGGGTACCATAACTTATAACAATCGAAAAATTTGAGATACTACACTATTTGAAGTGTTTATTGTGCGTCAAAAGTGCAACTCTCGTGAACTGCACTTTCTAAGAATTTCGACGCTCTTGGCGGTAATTTTCCCATAGAATTATGCATTTGACATTTGATGTTAGACAACTTGATCTGTTGTGAAGCCAGATATTCCAGATAACAAATTTTGATATTTATATTAAAGTTCAAAACTGCATAGAGACAAACGCAGTCACCGTCTGCAAATAGACATGTGTGTCGTAAACTGTTGTGGCTTACGACTTCCCTTTTTTCAACTCATACGACGAAAGGTTCCAGATAACATAGTATCTAATATCAACTCGACTCGTGTAATTGTCTTTCAACTCCACAAGCGCTCGGCTGCCTCGCTGTGAAAATGAGAAAAAAGAAAGTCAGAGAAGCAACAAAAAAACGAAAGAAAAAGTCTATGGAGATTGACCGTACTCAGTTTCAGATATTCAGGGTCTCGTGAAATCTTTTTATCATACAAAATCATTTTATCATACACTCTTAATTGTATCAAAGACGTAATTTCATTTTTTAATGCTCTGTATGTGGATTATAGTTTTGTTCGCGACACGGTCAGTGGATATATTAGCCGTTCCGAAAAACTGATCAATATACGTAGAAAAAAGTGAAAAAATGGCGTGAACAGTCGCCCAACCAAACAGTAGTTGTTGCTGCGTGACGTAACAAATTCGTTAGTAGATCTAAGAACAATCAGATATTTCTGTGAAAAAACTAAGTTCATTCAGATCTACATAAATATTCTTTCCATATTCTCATTTATCTTTTAGTGGAAGAAACAATGGCTGAGAAGAGCGGGCTTCACGAAGATGTTTACCTGGAATCTGGCAGCAGGTTAGTCTCGAACTTACAATAGTCCCCTAATATACAAGTTATCTGAAACTTTCACAGGGACAATCTAGGTTAAACAGGACAGAATGTATTTTTTGGCAAACTATGAAATAAAAATGTACATAGAAAAGTTGTCGGACTTAATTACACACGAAGTAATTCTTACGACTGATTCCAAATATGCCCGAGTTTGACAACATAAAACACGTTTAAATTGATTACAAAGCCCTGTGGTATGATACAGTAATTAAAACATAACTAACAGAGTAATAAAAATCAAAATTTATTTCTGATTTAATGAGAGACACCTACTAAGCTCATTTTTCGACAGAATTCTCTTTTCTGAACTGTCTATAAGGAATATTTTATTCATGAAAACATTTAGTGACATCGATTACGTCATCAGTAATATCTGGGTTTTATTGTGTGTTTCTTTGAAAACAAATTTGATTACAGTCAAACCAGTGTTAATGTTCAACTCTGTTTAACAGCCATCACCTTCTTTAAGCAACCAATACCTCAGTCTGTATCCTAATTGGTGATATTTATATAATATGCTTCTGTATTATGAACCCATCTAATCAACTGACCACATTTCAGTTTTCTTTTTCTTGCCACCATGGCCGAGTGTTGAGAGTCGCTGATTGATTGAGAGTCATGGGTTCGAGCCCTGCTAGTAACCATGTCTCTTTATGTGAGAACGTTATCAGTTTCTTACGGGAAATATGGTTCTTGTTCTGGTTCTTTACAAGAAGGCTGGCTAGGAAATCTGCCCGCTTCTATAGATAACTGAAATACGGTTAAAATGGGCGATAAACTCCGAAAACCTGACACTACGAATGGCTGCTTATTGACACGTTTGACTGTATTGCAGTTCTCCTAGAACAGTAATCTAAGTTGCTGTGGACAATAAGTTGTATTTGCAACATTAAATTATTTTTTATTGGCTTTTTATTCGCTTCGCGCGTATTCTGAAAAAGAGTACCATTTACCATAAAACAAATGAAGCATGTAAAGATAGCGGACAACTAAGAACAATTACCGATGATGTCTTACCACCAGGCCATTATCTTCAGCCTGATTTATCTCAACGACCTGATCCAGACACAGACCGTCTGAAGATAAAATAAGTAATCAGCATTACAAGAAATTACAACCCGATTGATTGTGTTCTCTCTTTTCCATGATAATCTTAGACCATAGTGCGGAAATCTCCATAAACTAGGGAAATAAAGACTTCAATGCAATGTTTGTTTCGCCCTTGAGGCACTTATTTGCAAATGTTCAAAAGTTGTCAAGGGTGTTGGAAAGTCAGATTATTTTTGTTCAATCAGCAGTGGTAGTGCGTTCGTCTCCGGAGCCCTCGTATCGAGTTAGTCCTGATTCCGGTGATTTTTATATACTTCCGGTATCTCGCAAGATTTGTGACGTCATACGCCGGGCACTTTGTAAATTAATGTGTATTGAAAAACGCTAACATCAAAGACAAAAACAATAAAAATGTAAACAAAACATGTATAACAGAGGCCATACAATGTCCACATGATGAAACATTTTATTTACCATTTCCAATTCATATGCTATCAAATAAGTCTATTGCTTCCAAAACCACTTTTTGCAAATTTGACACCTGCTTCATGTTTGTAAACAAACCTTTATTGACCAGTTTCCATAAATCATTTTTCCGTATTTTATGGCAAAGCTTATTGTTTTGCGTGGTTTTCATATCCATGCCTTGTGTAAAAGTTTGTGTTTTAATTAAATATAGCAATATTCAAAACTATTAAGGCGTAAAAACAAACTTAACTCCCCTTCTGCACCAAGGTCTTTCAAATGATACTATTTGAAAGACCTTGTCTGCACTGACACATGCATGGTACATCTATGAGAAAAGCAGCTAAACTGTATAGTGTTCCAGAAAGCCATAATTGCTGTTTTATTGGCAGTTACTAGTGAGCGCGCGGATGACGTCACCGGAAGCAGGACAGCATGTTGTTCTAAAGCGCTGAACACCAGCGTCCGACTTTTCAATAGCTTTTTATGAAATACTTACGCGATTTTAATGACAATATTTGCATTTTACAAAAGGGTCCTTGATAGTTACGTGGTAAATATTATATTTGTTATTTTTTCTTTTAAAATGAGTTTTGGAGCGATTGTTTTCTTATCCCACCGGTAAAACAGTATCCGATATATGATTTTTTTATTCTCAAATATATTGAACGCAACGTACATGTATCAGGAAGCATTAAACACCTTCTACAATGATATAGATAGTACTGATGTGAAGAGAGAACATTTCATTACTTGATGTCATTATTGTTGAATCACGCGCTTCCTTGACGTTTAGAAGATAGTCTGTGATGCGTGATATAGTAAAAGGGGACCCACATTATTTGCTCAGAGGAGTAGCATGCCGTTACGATGGTGACATGAACCTCGTCATCACCCTTTAGTGTATCCATTGGTCCAGCAAGACACTAGGTGTTTGAACGGTTATAACGGTCGTTTAAAAAATATATAAAAAGTCGCATTCAATTCCGCTGATGGGGATTCGATCCCGCGACCTCCGGATTAGGTGTTTTGCGGTCTGAACCTTTACCTCACCTCTACTTCAATAATTGAATTCGTTATATTTCAGCGAAGGAGGGGCCGCTCAAAAGACATGTTTGGAGAAAGTGTTGGCGATACTTGTAGTACTGATGCTGATTGTGATCGTCGTTCTAGCTGCAGTCCTGGCACTGGAAATGTCAGCCCAGCAGGAAGGTATAGCAGTGAAAAATTGTAGTTTCAAGCTTAGTTTTTCATCTTAATATCACGCACGTACATGTGTAAATTTATAAGTGTTAAGTCACGTATCCACCTGCATTTAATTATTCCTTTTTCAAAGGAAGAAAAATTATAATATTGAAATGTGAAAAACAAGATGTTATTAAGTTAGCTGACTTTCCTCAAAGTGATCTAGAAATTGAGTATATGGCAAAAACATTTCGAAATCACAACTCTCTGTGTTGTTTGATACCTCCAACGTTGTTCTTTATTTGATACATCTTTGTTGAATAGGAAATATCATTTTCTCCTTGCATTTAAATTATCCGGAACAACATTAATTTACTGTCAATTTAACAAAAAACTGACCCGATCTTGTTTTTGATCAGATGTGTTTAGGTAGATCGAAATATTGGGGAAATGTTTTCGTCTCTTCTTTAGTTAGAAGAACTCAAAACCTGCACTTTTTTCATACAGTTAACATGCTTAACAATGGCAAGATACGCTGAATGTGCACTTTCAATTTCACCGTAATATAAATGAAAATAAAAACACGTTTGGAGTACGATGTTAAATGCATGGTTTCCATTTGTAACATATATTTATATCATATATAAATTGCAAAAGATGTATGTCATACATTTACATGCTAAATCGCAATAGACTTGACTATACAGTGCATCCGTATGCAGAATCGTTGCCAGTTATCACAATAATTACATGTACATATGTATGTTATCGCAGATGTAAGGTGTTCCATAAGGCTATCCGCTCCCGTAGTTATGTATATTGGTATTGATAACGCGAAGTTACGATATGGCCATCCGCGAAGTTACGATATGGCTATCCGCGAAGTTACGATGCCAATACGCAAGTTTTCTGATGTCAAATCTAGGAATTGAGCTTCATTGAGATGCCACTATAAAAGAAATGTGTTTCTGCCCGGAGAAAATGCATATTTTCGAAATAAAGTTATATAATTTGACAGGCCAATTTAAAACTTTTCCTTTATTTTAAAAATTGCTATTATACTTAAAAACTGTTTTCAAAGGACGCGCAAAGTACACGTTATCAATTTCCAGGAGAGAGTATCGCCATCCTTAATTCATGAATAAACGATTAGAGAGAAGATGATGGTCCTAACGGAACACCTTACAAATAACTGCAAAAAGCCAGCAAGCTCGGTGCTTTTTTAACTTTTGAATTACACGGTTTGTCTTGACAATAATCAAAGTTCTACTGTTCCTGCTTTGTTATATTTAAATGTATCAGGAAGATGGAAAATTGGTTCTTATTAATACAATGTGATTGTACTGAGATCAAAAACTTGGATAATGTTATGCACTCTCTTTCAGAGATATGTCTAACGAAGGAATGCGCAGAGGTTGGTGAGTATAGGAATTACTGATGTTTTATTATCAAGGTTATTAAGTTTCATAAAATACCAGACGACTTAAATACAACTCAAGTGCATTAATTTCATGTTTGCAAAGCTTTGTGAAACGATGCAATTTTATTCAAGGACTGAGATTTTGATCTCACCACTGCTCTTGTACTTATCGTTGAAGTCACTAATATTTGTCAGCTTTGCAAAACGAACCATTTTTTCGTCTGGTTTAACTTTCGTTTATAATAATATTTCAGCTAGGAATGGGTCGGATGGGCAATTTACCTAACCATCCTTTCTACGGGACTGGCTGGTACCATATGAACTCCAATTCTACTGAAGAAATTAAATTGCCAACCTTTTCTCGCGTAACTAGTCAAGCCGGCAACGTAGCTCGAACCCACGACCCTCGGCCAGTAAAAAGCTTGATGATTCCAAGGAAATGCCCTTAATCACAAGACCATGTAAAGTGCTTCTATGGAAGGACATAATTTCAATAAATATGCGCAAACACTGATCACTATGACGTCATAAGCGATTCTCCTTGAAATTCTTACGGATTATTCCTGGAAATCCCCGAGTTTATCCCTTTGCATATGAACTGTTAACTGTTTGTCCAAGAGGGCCCATGAGACGATTCATAATTGTTGTGCCTTTTTATTAGGTAAATAACCCATTAATCCGTAAACAGTATCACAACAGACATGAAACCGCCAGTATTATTGTAGCACGGAGCTCTTATAAACATTGTACAAACTACAGATATTGACTGATGATGCGGTGAATATCATAACCTATGGCCGTTATGTATGTGATATTCATCAAATTCAAATAAAAGCATATCTTAATTCCTTGATCAGCGCGATAGTTTTCTGGAATTATGTTCCCAGCTTGATACCCTTCCTAAGTAATACAGGAGACTGGTACAGATAGTTGAATAATGTTTATCTATTTGTCTGTGAGATGTATGTCATAACATAGTATGAAGCAATTCATACAATTCGTGTGTATGCATTTTATTCAAAACATCATAAAAACGCCATTGCATAAACCATTTACCTTGTGACATTGACGAGTTCAGCGGTAAACAATTTCCATAAAGAAAATGCGCATATCGCATACAGTGATAGTATGCGTGTATATTTAGAAATCGGCGGCATGTAAACTTTTGTTTTAGAACACTGCTTTTATTTCAAATTACTAGATCTAGTAATGAACTTTGTTTGAAATTAATTGTATACACATTAATTGTTCTATACAAATACTTGTAATCTAATTTAAGCTGCACGAGTTGTTACCGGAATAGACTATAGCGTGGACCCATGTGACAATTTTTATGATTTCGCATGTGGCCAATGGATGAAGACCCACGTGGTACCTGAGGACAGATCCAACCTGTACACGTACGGTGTGGTGAGAGAAAATGTGAAAATTACCGTGAAATGTAAGATCATTTACTTAGGAAAGATGAGCAAATTATTTTCAGAGAGGTGTGTTGGTGTAAGAGTAGAGCTGGGATTCCTTAGCCAACCTAGAGGAAGCGGGTTTGAATCCCGTCAACGGAATTTGACCGCAGCCTCTACAGTCCTGTCGTTCAGCACGTTCAGCACAAGTACTGGACAGAACACCAGGAATCAATCACTGAGAGTTAATATCAAATGCACACTTACATTTATATTTCTATTATCTCCCTTTTTGCGATCTATAACAGACAATTGGGATTTTAATGTACTGTATATCAGTATACTTTTGTAACATAAATGCAAAAATTTACGTCTACGCTCATTGTAGAATGGATGCATTTTTAAGTTAAAACCGAAGAATTTTGTAAAAAAAATATTAAATTGCTGGCATGTATAGATTTTTGAAACTTTTATATGTTTCGGCGTCAGTTGGCTTATATCTCAAATCTGGTGATGCCGATAACATATTTATTTCTAGTTACTGGAGTAAAAATATCAGAATTCTGAACTCGTTTTCATATAATCCTGATATCAGATTTTATAGCATATGTATTGTTTTTATCTGGCCGCTATCTAAATTAACTCCAACTTGCATCTCTAAAATTCCATGTCATGTCATTATCAAAATTCGCAAACAAGTTAGAGTTTATATAGATCTACATTTATCTTCAGTTTAAGAGAAAATGCAAAGAGCAGTGTTTTGAATTTGTTACATATAATGATTCAAGTCCTTTGTACCGACACCACATGACATATTTTAAATGTGGTTCATTTTGAGCTTATTTTAAGTTACGTCAAAATGAAGTTAAACATGATGCGTTTGTAGTTTAAAGACATGTGCATGGAGAACTATACTTCGCGTTATATCTTTTTTTTTTCTTTCTTCATGTTCTTACAAGTAGATTGTTTGAAGCCAATATTTGTTTTCAGATTTATTAGAGGGCAGTTTAGAACAGGATATGGAAGCGGTTCAGAAAGCGAGGCATTTTTATCAGTCTTGCATGAACGAATGTAAGTATCAAAATTAACAAAGTTTCACAATTTTATCACGACACCCACCGTTATGAATTGTTTGATTCTGTAATCTGTCTTGATGTTCTATATTCAGTATCTGAGTGCTTGCATGTCAGTATGATTATAAAACACGTAGTTACGTATAGATTAACGTATGACCGAAATATTATTTTTTTCATAACATCTGTCTATGTAATAAAACCGTGCCATGAAAAGTGAGTGATATTTACTAAGCGTAACGTGTCTCTCCATCGACCATGACAATAATTGGCATACACATCGACGGAATTTCGCATTTTTATATACAAAAAAAATGTTCACCTGAACTTTGGTTAAACGCCTAGAACGTAACAGCCCGAATCGCCTCTGACGTTGTCTACAATCACACAACTTTCCCGAAAACCGAATCGCTTCCAATAATGATTACAACCGGAGGGGGTGGAAATAGAATGGGGTGGTGATTAACCAAACCTAATCTTTTGCACTCTAATTTTGTATAAGGCGACCATTTGTTAATGTTTAAGCTAAAAAAGAGATTCTACGTCAATCTATAGGCATTGTTTCCTCTGTATGAAATTGGCTTTGCACATTATTGAATTACAAATCATGAAATAATATTTTTTTATTTTCCTAAGTCTAAATTCTAACATATAAATTTGCTTCAATTTATATTATTCTTGTACGAAAAAAAAATATTTCCAAGATATAAATAATTGTTCCCCACTATATAAAATAAAAACGTTAAGCCACTCTGGCAGGTTTCGATCTCTGACCCCGCGTGCCAAGCGGATACATTCCACTGCGCTATCGAGGCATCGAGTTTCATAGCGTATAACTTCGTTATTCACCAAACAGACGTTTGTTTCGGAATGGCGGTACAACTTTATGTAAACAAACGAATTTAACTTCCCAGACACTTTAAATAAGAAGTGGACACATCATGCTTGGTAGTTTCGTAAAGTATATTCAAATATCGTTAGAAAAAAATTTCAGGTTTAAAAGACTATCTTCAGCCGCTACCCGTCGGCAGAATCTCAGTCTTTCGTAGTCATTCGTTTAAAATCGGCTATTTCCGTAAAATTTAGACTCGGCTATTTCCGTAAAATTTAGACTGGTTCGCGATCTCAAATCAAAAGACCGCTTGTTACAAAGACACACTGTGAAATCATTCTACAGTCTAAAGTAGTTACGTCACCCCATGGAAATTTTACTTTCTGCATTCCAATATACGCACCGCCTCCTGGCGGCGCGTAATGATTTAGCACAACACAACCTGCTCGAAAATGAATCTCCCTCGCACGCAGATAAACCGACTTTTGTAATATCCTGTTTAAAGAATCAAGACTGGACCTATTTGCTAATTGTGTCCATTCAATATAACATCTAGCATGGCAAGCATCCCTTTGTCTGTAGCCCCATCAAACAAGATTTGAAGGGGTCGCTTTGCACCCTACCGTCGCGTCACACACATAATTACTCTATATAGCTTAAGTGGTTGCGAGCTTTTGTAACTAGGTAGCTCACAAAGGAAGAAGGATTAATATGCGTTTGGGATGAATTGGTCCACGTTTAAGGCCACTGTTACTGAAATAGAATTTTTTTTACTCATTATAACTTTAAAGAGAAATTGATTGCTCAGTTTGTTTGTGAGGGTAAGAATCACATTGAGTGATAGCTGTAGTTATAGTCAGCGTAAGTAGTGCATGAGCTCCTTTAGGGTTCAAGGTAGAGGTCAAAGTTCGAGATAAAAGTATTTTTGCGACTAAAAATCGCGTCCTCATTTCTTCTTAAAGGGATATCAAATATAACTTTTAGCAAACATGCATTTGCTCATCTCAAGACAACATGCAATACGAGAATTCCGATAATGACATATCAGGGGTTATTTGCACATTATTCCAGTTTAAATGTTGCACGGTTTTCTCGAGACGCTCCACATAACATATTTATTTCCATTTTGGCGTCAGACTGGAGTGCATGATTACGGTAAAATGAAAATGTATGTTATACCAAGTGATTCTAGCATATTGAATATAAATATAGGTTATGGATAAAATAAAACGTATGCTATTCAGCTAGATAACATAAGATAAAAAGGATACGGTACAATGTATAGTTAAACAATATCAGCTGTATCTTTACGTTCTCCTCAATATGCATCGTTCTATCCCAACAAGAATAAAGTACCGGCACAGTTCGCTGAAGTTTTTTGGTCTATATATAGAATTGTAATGTTTTCTTTTTTACAGCGCATATCGAACACCTGAATTATACAGTACTGACGGACGAACTGGAGAAGATGGGTGGTTGGCCGGTACTAGGTTCAAAGCCTGGTGGTCACTGGAATGAGTCTGGATTTGACCTAGTTTCTGAATTACTGGCACTAAAAGTGATGACTATGGCACCAATTATCCAGGTGTATGTCGGTATAGATGAAAAGGATAACGGCAAAAGAATTATTCAGGTAGATAGTACTTAATTATTAAATGCGATGTTTGTGTCATAAACTATCTTTTACTAATGCAAATGGAATCAGAGTGACCAAAATACCGTCAAGAGTTACCGTTATTGGCAAAATGCAGTCCAAATGTTCTGTATGTATATTTTCAAGATGGATTGGCAAGTGTTAAGAATTCGAATAAACAGTAATTTTTATAAAACTTATATTTGCAAGACCGGTTATTGACTTTGAGATAAGCGCGACTTCGACTAAACAGTGTTCGAGATAACGATATTACATTGCATTAATTACTTGATGAAAGTAACATCTTTATTACAGATAGGAGAACCTGGTTTGGGATTGTCTACAAGGGATTATTTTTTCAAGAAAGATCACGAAAAACTGCGACAAGCATATGTTAAATACATGAGTAATGTGGCCGTGCTACTTGGGGCGGATATTGGAACAGCCAAATCAGACATGGCGGATGTGTTTGCGTTTGAGACACTAATGGCAAATGTAGGACTATTTGTTTTATAAATACATTTTCTTTTAGACCAAACTCCATGCTCAAAACATACGATATCATTTGTTATTAATGAATCAATTCATGTTCGGTTAATAGATTTTAATTTCTTTCGCTGATTTTCGAAATCGATTTAGATCGCGTTTGGATGGTTCGGTCATAATGGTGTTCTTAAATCAGAAAAATATACGCAATCTTATACTGTTATTATATTTTTACTACGACATGGATACGTTTCTAATGATGTTTCCTGCACTACATGTGTAACAATATCCTCGATCTTATAATTTACGATTTTCATTCCGAGAATTTATATGGAAAAGATCAAATTCATTTTAAGCGCAATAATTCTGAACGCAGTTTTATAGATATCGATTTTTCAAGCTGCACTTATATATCTACAAGCCCCCAAAAATGAACGATCTGCAAAAAACTGATTCCTGTTATTTAGGTACTCATACAGTATTTTTTCTTGTACATACCTAGTTGTGGATTAATGTAGAACATTGGTCTTTATTTGAATAGCTGACTTTATCCAAAAATGAACGACGGGCAGGGGACAATACATACAACAAAATGACTATAGATGAATTAGAGGAAAAGTACCCTCCGCCAACAGAGGGTCACGCAAAGGTAACGAACAATAAGCATGAGAATAAACGATATTTAAATTATCTGATCACGTGTGATATCTGGATTGTTTAAGAATATGACACCCTTAATGAGTGTGTAGCATGCTGTGTCCTTCAAACTAAAACAGGAGTGGAAATCGTTGGCCAGTGGGTGAGGGTGAGGATGACTCTATGTTAAACAGAGTAAAACATTCAGTTAGATCTTATTTAACCCTGGCTCTTAAAGCCTACGCTCCAGTCTACTCTGATTTTAACAGATACCCGAAAATTGATTGGTGTGATTTTAATTGATAAAATGGAAGTGATTTATATAAGTTTATAGAATTTATTTTTGCTATCTAGCTCAAACATTTTGGAATTATTTACCCTGTATAATAACACAAAGTGCATCATCACTGTACATTGTTCTACTTTACCTTAACTTGAGTCTGGGCTATTTATTATTTGTTAAAATGCCCCTTTGAAGTAGCAGATTATCGACTGCTGACCATTCCTAAATTGCGAGAGGCTTTCAATTGTATCACTTAACTTCAACTTGTTTACCTGTTATGCTCTGGCATTAAACAGAAATACAAGAAATGAATGCAGACGGAAGATTTCATACGCAGCGCTCATTTACTTTCAGTTTAGTTGGCACGAATATATTCAGAAGACAATGGCAATAGCAGACGAAAACACCACCATAGACAGTACCGAGTCAGTCGTCTTAGAAGCGCCAAGATATTATAAATCTATCTTCGATATTCTCAAGAAACAAAATGTAAGGTAGGCAATCTAGCTAAAATAATGCACAAAAACAGTTCTTGCATTATATGTTACTTGTATTTTATTACTGCTTTTTTTTCTGGGAAGCGGACTCGAGAGCAACTCGATAAGCTTCAGCTTCAAGCTTTCTTCACAGGTGAGCTGTCTGTCCGAAAATGTGCTCCTGTCCGGACATATATACTGTTGTTTCTGGATAGTTGATCCTACGCAAAATATATGACCATTTATTTATGAATGTACTTTGGATCAAAAAGCAGTGAAACGACGTTTGATGCAACCATCATCATATAACAGTACTTACATATTTCTGATTCTGTACGTTTTTTGTAAAATACTATCATGTATATTTTTCAGGACATTGAAGAACTATTTTGCGTGGTCACTTGTGTCACAGTTTGTGAGACGGTTACCTAAAAGATTTGCGGACGAGTATGCAAAATATAAAAAGGTACAATTTACTTAATAAAATGATACCAGAACACTTCCGTTTACATTCGACTTTGATCCGTTATGTCATTAAATTTGCGGCTATGAAATAACGCATGTGCGGCTCGAACTAATATAGTTTACTATCATTTCAACACAAGGTGCAGCGTTACAATAGGACAGTCATAAACTTTAGTTAATCCGATATTTCCGATAAAACTACAACCATAAACATTTTGCGTATACTCGGGTTCATCTAACTATTGTCCTCCTATTGTCAGCCTGATGGTCACAAAGCGTCTCTAATTGTTCCTAATGGCTCCCCGACTTCAATAAACATAAAATGGGGTTACCCTTATTGGGCCCGCAAAAGACTCTTCTACTTGTCCTGAAATTTCGACACTATAAGCAATGATTTTCGGTGAAAGCGATGCATTGTTTTATATTTGAAAACCAGTTTGACTATTTCTCGGGCTATATTTAGGTTCAATATGGTACAAACGTGAAAGAATCAAGATGGAAGAAGTGTTCACAGACCACCATGTATACTTTCGGAATGGCTGTTGGTCGTCTCTTTGTCAGGGAAGCTTTTGACGAAGAATCTAAAGACAAGGTGTGTATGTTTACATTTCGTGTATTCATTTAAAAAAAAAACAAATTCAACGCTGGACAAAATTGACATTAAATACATCATAGTTCAACTGTTTATCAATCATGTAGTGCCAGTGATTTACCTGATTTGATTCGCGTTTTAACTTTAAATGGTACAGGTTATTAATTATTAATTATTTATTTTGAGGTTTGCAAAAAGAAGAATGGTTTTGCTGTAAATAATTGTTAGTTTAAAAGAAGAACTTGTTCCGTCATTAACTGCAAGTAAAATGCATTGTAGGGCATGAGAATTATCCATGATTGTTCTTTCTTATGTTATTGAGTCACCAGAAACAGCATTTATAACTTCTGAAGCGGAATGTTTAGATGAATGCCTGTAAATGTACAATAAAAGAATGTCGCTGTTTGTGTGATACCACTATTGCATGTTTTACCTTTCATGCGGGTTTTTTTTTTCGTCAGAAAAAAATTTTTGTTTTAGGTAATGTATAGACCTAGAGTTATAGTGTTGCCATGATTGTACGTCGGTCGTTGTAAATGATATTATCGAAATTGTGAAAATAGCTAAGGGTAAAAACTTCTAAATAACTTCATTTGTATGCGAAAGATAATTTAAATTTGACGAAAGGGAAAACATGGGGTTATCTCTTTCTGAACATGACAGGCGTAACTTTATAAGTAAAGGCTTCCTTTGAAATTTTTTTTTCTATGCTTAAAGATAAAGGAATGGTTTTTCCTAAATATTTTTGAAAGCATCATGCAATAAAGAAAGAAAGTGTTAAGTGATGTGTTTGGAATCCAGATTTCTTCACACGCTTTCCACCCGTGTAATATCAGGTAATTGAACTGATAAGAAATATCGTCTCAGCTACATCAATGTAATTAGATTTTTGTCCGTTTATCACTGGAAATCATTAATTCCATATAATTATTAGTTCATTTTTATCTGTTAAATGTAATTGATATTTGCCAGAGAGAAATTAAATTCGAATATTTTAGATGGCGTTATAAAGATAAGAGATAACTAAATGGATATCGTGGAAACCATTCATTTCTAGTTAAGTGTATAATAAAATGCCATATTGAGTGTGAAAATCGCGAGGGCAATAATTTGCAGTTTTTTAAATTCTATTTGTGATGTGTTAAATTCGTTCTGTCTTTAGAATTTTTTACGTAATAAAGAAAGTTAAGTAGTGCATAAAATGCCATGCATTGCATAACTAAATTAGCAGGTTCTTATGTTGCGGCATAAAGAATTCCGCGACATAAGGAATATCGCGTCAAAAGGAACTTGGCGGCATAAAAACTTCGCGGCATACGAAATTTCGCGGCATAAACAATATCGCTAACATAATGAAAGAAAATCTCTGTGAAAATCTTGCAATATACAGAAGTCCATATTTTAGGCACTTGACATGATTCACGACATCAGGGAAGCATTCTCTCAGCGGCTTAATGAACTGAGCTGGATGGATGAAGAAACAAGATCGGTTGCTAAGGATAAAGTAGGTAAAGATTACATACACTTGAAACATCAAGTGCTTGTCTAAAAATAATGACTGACTAGATAATTGCATTTCGAAAATATTTTATGAAATACAAATGCAATTATTTATCTTTTTAGCTTTCGATATTATCGATGTATTTAGCAGTAACTGTTGCAAAAGAGCTTATTTTATTTTTATGTTATTTCTCACACACTAAGGCATTACATTTAAGACACTTGAATGAAAATCATTATTATTTGTTTTTAGATAGAAACATTTCTGATGCATCTCAGTTTTATTAAATATCGAAGTTTTATTAAAAGTACCGATTTAAAATGCTCCATTATAATGGTGCCTTGCTCCGCCTAGCGGAAACACGGGAATAAAAGAAAATTAGGGTAGCGATCGAGAAGAAAATTTGTCACAAATAAGCCACCGTACTCCATGTTTTGCAATCCTTAAATAATTATACCTAATAGATAACATGGTGAATTTCTTCTTTGCTTGATTCGCTAGCAGAGGTGCTTTTTGAGTAACATCACATTATACGAGCGATCTTGACTGATATATAATTAAGTGCACTGTTTTACTGATAATATCCAAGTTATCTATACACTGATTGTATTTTGACAGGCTGTACATATCAAGGAGAAGATTGGATATGATGACTTCATACTTAATGACACAGCACTCAACGAGTATTACAAAGAAGTAAGTGTATGCGGGGCAGCCATGACGCAATAGAAGTGTGTTCGTATAACGCTCGGATAGTCCAGGATTCGATCCCCACTTGTGCCAAGCTGGTAGTGTCCTTATACAAGACACAGAAATTACAGATTGTCTTTCTTTATTCGAGATTGATCCCAGCTGTGCGAATAATCTAAGTTGTATGAACTTATTTTGCATTTAAGAATAAGTAAATTAACATATATGCAAAGTTCGTAGCTTGAATCTGCAAGAGTTATGCGTTACATGTTTGTAACAGGAATGCATAAAGAATTCCTAAAAGAAATCCCTTGACCTACTATGATAATTTGAGTACACACTGGGTAATTCTAGGCTGTGCACATTTACAACCACTTTTTTTGGGGGGTTTTTTTTTTTTTTTTTGGTTTTTTTTTTTGTTTTTGTTTTTTTTTTTACCCACCCCCCCAGAAGAGTTATTTTTTTCGTGCCAGCCGGGGGGGGGCCCCACTGCGGGGACCCCCGGTGGGCCCAGAAAAGCTGTGCGTACTAGTATTTCGAGGCCCAGGTATAGGCATAGAGTCCTTTATAACACGTTAATCATGTACTGGTGTTCAACTTTTGTTTGTAAACTAGGCCTCATTATTGTAAAGTTATTTTGAACGCGTTATCTGTACTGATGTTTAAATTTTATATGTAAACTGGATTTCATACTGATCTATATGTCTAATTTGCATACGAATATGCACCAGAAAACAACCATTAAACAGTCGTATCTTTACACCTCTGCTTGTGGTATGACGAGGCTATATACAGATGTTGCAAACAAGCGTAGATAAGCATATCCTTCATGTTAATTTCAGTTGTCTTCTTAAGTAAGTGTTGTTTATATACTTAAATTCTATTAACATAAGCCGTCATATGAATTTAGCGAATTATTCTGCTTTTGTTATTGCTGTCTAATTTATAACATAGCTAAGTAACACGTAACTAGACTATTACACATCAGCAAAGCTATTTTTCAGATGGAGATTAAGAACGACGAATACTTTGCAAACATGATCCGCATCATGAAGGTTTGGAGTAAGAACCGCCTCAGGTCCTTGAGGGAGCCGTACGAAAAGGACGGACAAAGGTGAGCAATGCCTTTCAATATTGGTTTTAAACTTCCAGAAAAATTGTATAAAATCAAAGTGCTGAAGGTACTAGAGGTGTCCGTTATACAATATGGTGACCATTTTCCGTATGAATACAGATCCAAAATGGTAGCAATAGAGCAATATGGTCCTTTACTGCAGACCAAAGTACAATTAATTTACTGCATCAAAGTTACGATTGTTTCAGAAATGTGAACTTAAAGAGTAAAACAAATAACTATATACGTTGATTTATTGCTGGTGGTTTAAGTTTGGCTATATTGGCTGTCAACATTTAATGCGCCAATTCTAAACATCACCAAATACCGTTATAATTGTCGCATAATATAAGCATCGCCATTTTAAGAACTGACATTAAGGGAGACCACCCTGTGTTCAATAGGTAAAGGCTAATATGTGTCGTTATCAATATAGCTATTATAATTAACTGGAACAAGCATGTTCAATAAAGTACTTGTAGCCGAAGGTGTCATTTTATGACTAGGGTGTATACAATGAAATATTATATAGTAATAGTAATGACCTAATTGCAATATAATACATAGTCCCCTAGCAGTTAATTGCACTTCCTCAAAATGCCCCTATATTTATCTCTTAGAATTATACCCTTAACGATAAAGGTTAAGAATCGGGGATAATTAAAAATGTTGCATTATATCTGAAATTCGAATAAAATTCATTTCAGTAAATTTCTTTTTACAAGGTAAGAATATTTTATATAAAGGAAGGAAATCTAAAATATCGGCAAGGAACATCTATATTTATTTGGAATCATAAATCTACTCAATATCCGCTATCTTTGTATGCAGTGTGAATAATTTCCATTCACTTTTGCAGTTATACTAAGTGTAAAAATGAACGGAGATAATTCAAAATCCAGTACACTTTCTGTCTACTATCTTTGTTAGCAGTTTTAATAAATTCCATTCCATACTTAACGAGTTAATATACTCCATACAGAAAAATACAAATAAATGTACTTTACTATTTCTTTTGCCACAGCAGTCACATTTTTGTCTCACAAAAAAAAGTAAAATGATGTGCGTAATCCTCTCGACATGCATGTTGTATGTGTTTCTTACTTTTTCTGTTGCCATAGCAACCACATCTTTTGTCTGACTATTTAAACTGCTTTTGTCTAAATATTGAAGGTACCTGTGTTTTAGTAGGGTAACATTAACAGTACGACACATATTTTTAAACAATTTGGTCCAGTCTGGATCTTTAAAACTACAATGAGACAATCTCTTAATTGAGACGCTGCTGTCATGTAGCATAAGTTAACTTTGGCGATATTATTAGCTTTAAAACATTACATATGAAGCAATAACAATCATACTCCTGTAGGCTTATAAACGTTAAGAAAATGTCTCAATGAGACCATGTACTTTCCTGTGTATAACAGTCAGTCATGACGGAACACAGCGTCTTGGACCTGTGGTATCTAGATCCGTATACAACATATATATCACTTGCATGTTTTCAAACTATCTATTGTGTTTCAACATCGTTCTTTATCATAATTCAATTTGAAAACATTGAAGGGTAACATAACTTGATAAATGATAGATCTATCATTACTTAAACAAGATTGTTAAAAATAGTTTTTTTAACAAACTTGTTATTTGCTCAACCATATTTGGTCCCAGTCTCAACGCACTAGTTCTTTCCACTTCATTAAGCGTATGTTCTGTTGACTTCGACGGGACCCTGATTTGATTTGATTTGATTTGAAGCAAATTTTATAAAGGTCCGTCCATAAGAGGAAATATGTTAGCTTGAATTTGTGGATGAGACTTCGGCATGTCTCCCATCATGCCTATACCTATCAAAAGTGTTTTTCTGTTTCCAAAATAGGAGAGATTTACCTGACTGCAATTTCCAGCCAGTATAGCCAAAGGTTGAATTTGATTGGTTGCCAAAGAGTAGGCCAATCACGGCGACCAATGAGATCTAAGTGTGATTGACCTAGTTTGTATGTCTGGATCGTGGTAGCCTAACAGTTTTTAGAACATTTTGATACTAGATGTTATATGCGTTTGTTTTGTAAAGTAAAACAACTTACTCCCCTTTAATAAAGTGCTGTCCTATATTTACTTTGCTTAGCTTTTTGTGATGATAAAAGTTTTAATTGTCCTGAATGAGAGAATAAAACGTTGTCCGAAAGATGGTTTAACTTATTTTAACAAGTTAAAGTATGCATGAAAGTTTGACCTATTTTCCTACTCTGAAATTTTGAAAATATAAAAACCCCTTAAAAGTAAAATAAGCCAGCAACCGCACAGGCTACTTGTTAACTTTACTTCTTTAATTATAATAATGTACAATAGAAAATTATAAAGAGACTTGTACTAGTTGGTTGTTTACTACCGGAGCTTGAAGCAAAAATCGGATAGTAAATTAACCAATGGAGCCAGGACCTGTTTTAAGCACAAATAATAAATGTAAATGTATTCGAACACACCCTTTGCAGAAATATAAATTTAATATGATGGAAATTATTGTTTATGATAGATAATTGTATAGACTTTTAGCATGAATTGTTCAAATAGCATGAAGAGTCCCAAACTACAGAATTAGTTGTCCTTTCGGACACCTAAAAACTCTGGTACCAGATCTTAAGTGAGAGGGGTGCATTCAAAGGTACTTTTTCTTGTAAAACTTCAAACATTATTTATTTACAATTATATTAAACAATTATTTGATAATGATATTTTGCATATTTTATCTTCTACAGATGGGAGACGCCTCCATCAGTTGTTAATGCATATTACACGCCATTGTTGAACCTTATATGTAAGTACCAACAGTTAGTTATCTGCAACTTATTAAAATAGTCTATAGTTTTTATATTAAGTATTATGTTAATTCAAGGTGATATATGCTTTTATATTGCTTTTGGTGATAAAATGTTTCAGTGATATATCGCCACAGTTTGGTCAATATTTTGGTTTTTTTTAATATTCAGATTTCACTTTCGACAATGTTTTTCGTTTTGTTGTACAAACTTCATGTACATGTATGTCATTTGTTTTGATAATTCATGATAAAGCATTCACTTTCGTCAACGTTTTATTTATTCGATTTATATAGCGTTCAAGTTTGTGAAGTTTTTAGTTTTTGCAATGTACAGTTCATAGCAGACTCCTACATTGATCAATGTTAATTAATTACATTTACATTAATTAACATTTATCTCCGATTCGTTTACTTTTTGTATAACGTTCGTTTTAGCCAATGCTTCATGAGCTAACTTTGCATACTCTTTTGTTTATTATTTGTATAACGTTCACTTTAGTTAAACTTCTTGTTTATTTATTGCAAAGCGTTTCCTGCTGGAATGTTACAACCTCCGTATTACAGCAAATATCAGCCAAGGTAAATACACATCTATATTTTCATTGGCAAATCTCAATTACTCATAACGATTAAAATTATATTAAACAGGATTTATAATGCTAAATAGTGGATTGCAAAGAAAGTATTTCTTGAAATATGCCTTCTCTCTTTTCGAAAAATGTCATTTAATCTGAGTAGTCTTCCACATCGTTGAACTATTTCAACCGTTGTTATCTTGTACTATCACACTCCGCTCTTGGACAATGCAGCGGATCGATTATATTCTTGAATGCCAGATCAGGATTTCTGCAGTTATTACCAGTGCTGGAAAATGCAAGAAAGACAATGGTATGCAAGAAAGAGAATCCATCACTACGGGAATATCCGGCTTTCGGGTAACTTTTTAACTGTTACCGCTAAATCAGTTACCCATGAGCCAGATATTCCCATCCGCACCAGCAACCAGTGAAAGATTCTGATATAATTCAAACAGTTGTTTGCAGATAACAAGGGCACACATACACGTTTCAAAGGCAGATGGATGATAGTATGATCCTAGTTACTGCAACGTGTCAAGCCCGCTTTATATTTTTAACCTTGCTAATATAGATTACTTAGTTGTTCAAAGGTTGATCAGTTTATATAATGAGTAAACAACGAACAGTCAGACAGTTTTGACATGTAGGTTTATCATGATCTACAAAAGTTGCAAAGGCAGAATCGCTTCTCGCAAAGATATTAAGTGTTAATACAATATGACAAATTAAATTAAATCGTATTTTACCTCTGTGCTAGTCCACCTCATTAATCTAGTTTCAAGTAACACTTTTTTCATTAGACTTATTAAAAACATGTATAAACCTTCAACCAATGAAAAGATAAGTAGAGCAAGCAAGGAAGACCATTTTTAGCAGCTAGTTGAAATATTTAGCATCCAGATCAGCAAATATTAGGTACATTCTCCAAACTGCCACTACGAGCTAACCTGTGTTTTGTAACAATGTATTCATTGTAATAAATATGCGGATCTAAGTAATGCAAATATATCCACGACGACTATTTGCAACGGAACTAAACCATTTCTACATTTTTAGATCGATGAATTATGGAAGCATTGGTTTTCTAATTGGACACGAGATTACCCATGCATTTGATGACGTAGGTAAGTAGTGACATCACCATGGTAACATAAAAGTTCTAAGTAATGTATGGCACTGTTTTAGCAATTTTATTGTCAGCTGTAACAAGCAAGGTCCGAAATAGATATTACCTCTTTGGTTTGCCTTCTTTTCACCTTTCATCACTTTAATCCCCCCTTCTGTCTCCATCTTTCCTCTCCACCTTTCATCCACCTTATTCCCCCTTTCTGTCTCCATCTCTTCTCTACACCTCTTATATACCTTCCTTTCTTTCCCCAATCTGTTTTAATTTCTGTTAGTATATTTTTGTTTCTTTTTACCCCTCTGACTGTCTCGTCTCTTTTTGTCCTCTCCACACCTGTTTACTGTCTCCTTTCCTTACCTTCTCATCATCAAATGATTGCTTTAGCTGTTGGTTCCTGTAAACGTGATAACCGCAACATACCTTATTTATACAGTTATGTTTCGTATCAAATATAGGAAGAAAATATGACAAAGCAGGGAACGTGAGGCAGTGGTGGAGTGATGAAGCCATTCAAAGGTTCAAGAATGTGACAATGTGCATAGTCAATCAGTACAACCAGTATGTGATGCCGCTGGCAAAAATAAACGTAAGTACTTTGAGACATTACCTGTTCCTTTTATGCTACAAGTTTAAACTCTTATTTGTTTTAAGCAGGAATTACAAGTTTAGTGCACTGAAGGGAAAATGATATTGCGAGATCATACAACAGAACAAATAGACATACATGTTTAAGAGAGACAGCGAACTATTACCTTAATGTATCAGTTTAGAAAACATTCTTAACGATAAAAATTGGATTTTGAAATCATGGTATTACATCTAATGCTGTCTTAGTTAACTAGTATTATAGTTCGTCGTAGATATTGTAAACATTCTATAAACGTTAAAAGACTAACGACTTTCTTAATTAATTTACTTACGACTTGATTAATAAATGTACGACTTTCTTGATTAATTATGTTTCGACAATCACCTGCATTAGTTAGATGGGGAGTACACACAGGGTGAAAATATAGCAGATAATGGTGGGGTACAGCAAAGTTATAAGGTAAATTTTACTTACTCTCTTTTGTACAAAATTATGTCAAAACATCAACTGCATATTTATCTTAAAGGCGAGGAAATGTTCAAGCATGATCTGTAAACAAAATGTATGTCTGTTCTGTATTGTTTTGTCAATAAACTATTTGACGTATTTTGTCTAATAGCTGTGTGATTATGAAAATGTTTGGTCTTTAACGCAAGGTATAGAATTACCGGTATTAAAGATGAATTTCAATTGGTTATACGAGTAATCATACTTCTTGAACAAAAATCGTGAAAGACTGAAGTTGGCAACACATGAATGTAGATTCACGACAATGCCAAAGTCTTGGAGGGAATCCTAATGCTCTTTCACTGTGATATATTTTTACAAGGACAATGTAAGGCTTTCGAACATGGTTTTATTTCGCAGAAGTAATGTAAAAGTATGTAAAGACGTATTAGATAAATACTCTTTGTGTAGCGATTCATTAATTCACATTTGTGATTTAATGTCGTAATCACGAAACCACATCGTATACTAGATGGAGTAATATTCTGTTTTCATTAAAAGCTCATTAGATAAAAAGATTTTTACAATGTATAGAGTGTAAGTCTTTGTAAAAATGCGTTTTGAAAGACCAGTCATTTCTGGTTTGTGATGCAATGTATTTTTAACACAAAAATCGAATTCTACAATGTCAGGCATGAGGTGAGTACTCAAACCATTAAACAATTTGACTGTCAGCTCATCAACCGACCACATGCAGATGGTGCCCGGTAATATTCGAACCTTCGATCTTCTTCTCCTTTGATAGATATAGTCAAGATAAAATTCTTTCAATTTTTGGTAAGCTGAGAAAACTGTACGACTTTGTTTGCTCATAGAAAATTATAGATATTTTGAATCAAAATATGTTATAGGCATATCAAAACTGGCGGAAGAGAAACAAAAAGAAGGAGCCGAAATTGCCAGGAGTGGATTTCACACACAATCAGTTATTTTTCATTAATTTTGCTCAGGTAAAACATTTTCAAATCATGTTATGTTCTTTTTATGCCCCCGAAGGGAGGCATATTAAAATCGCACCGTCTGTCCGTCTGTCCGTCCGTCCGTCTGTCCGTCCGTCCGTGCGTCCCCACTTACAAATTCGTGTCCGGACTGTAACACTGTCATGCATTGAAGGATTTTAAAATAACATGTCTAGCACATCAAGACGACGTGTCGCGTGCAAGACCCACATCCCTACCTCAAAGGTGAAGGTCACACTTGGAGTATGAAGGTTATGGAATCCTCTATATATGCACACATTCGTGTCCGGACTGTAACTTTGTCATGCATTGAATGATTTTAAAATAACTAGGCACACATGTCTAGCACATCAAGACGACGTGTCGCGTGCAAGACCCACGTCCCTAGCTCAAAGGTCAAGGTCATACTTAGAGTTTGAAGGTAATGGATTCCTCTATATATGCATATATGCACACATTCGTGTCCGGACTGTAAATTTGTCATGCATTGAAGGATTTTAAAATAACTTGGCACAAATGTCTAGCACATCAAGACGACGTGTCACGTGCAAGACCCACGTCCCTACCTCAAAGGTCAAGGTCACACTTAGAGTTTGAAGGTAATGGATTCCTCTATATATGCATATATGCACGCATTCGTGTCCGGACTGTAATTTTGTCATGCTTTGAAGGATTTTAAAATAATTTGGCACAAATGTCTAGCACATCAAGACGACGTGTCGCGTGCAAGACCCACATCCCTACCACAAAGGTCAAGGTCACACTTAGAATTTATAGGTAATGGAATCCTGTATATATGCACACATTTGTGTCCGGACTATAACTTTATTATGCTTTGAAGGATTTTAAAATAACTTGGCAAAAATGTCTAGCACATCAAGCGGATGTGTCCAGGCAAGACCCAAGTCCCTACCTCAAAGGTCAAGGTCACACTTAGTGTTTAAAGTAATGGAATACTGTATGCATGATTACTCTGTCATGCATGGAAGGATTTTAAAATTACATAGCACATTTATTGAGCACATGGAGAGGACACAGACTGTGAGGCACCTCTTTCGGGGGCATTCGTCACTTGTGAGGGACAGCTCTTGTTTATTTTTCAAAATGATTCCTAAAATATTTCCTTCAAGACACTTCGGCACTTGGGGGATTTTTGTTCCAAAATCAGCCGAACATTACCGATTAGAATCGATTAATCTAACTAGCGTGCTTATAAAAAGGTGTAGAATTGATATTTTGAATGATTCTGTAATTCCTTGCAAATAATATATTTCTGTTTATAAGCGTTTGCCCGTGTACACGGCTTTTAACATATCTTTTTATACCACGCCGTTGCTTGTTGAAGTATAACTAATAATCTACGTCAGTAGTAACATCATCTCAATATTTAGTATTTATCTCTTGAAGGGTTGGTGTGGAGTTGCTACAAAAGAGTTTGAAACCAATATGGTGCATACAGACACCCACAGTCCTGGCAGATTTAGGTATACATTTATGCTACTCTTTGTAGATCCTTACTTAAGTTACCTATATTGTCCGTGTTAGTATTTGGTCAAGAATATTTACCAGTCACAATGGTACTAAATGAAACATTTACCAACTGAAAGTATAGACAACGATTACACTGTACTCTTTCGTAAATTAGGTAACATTCGCGATTATTTATTTTCGCTAATTTCGCAAAATTCACACATCGCTAACTTAAAAATGTTGCGGAAGATTTATTTCACATTTATTAACAACAAGAATTAAAACTTTGAATATGCTAATTTAAATCAATTTATTTGCAAAACTGCAAGTCGGCGCATTGCAACTCCATGGAAGGCTTCCTCGGAGAAACGTCTTTTTTGTAACACTACTACAGTAACGGATGTATTTTCGTTGTGTTTTACATTTATTGTTTTTTCAATATTTTTTTTTCAGAATAATTGGGTCATTACAGAACATGGGGGAGTTTTCAGACGTGTTCAATTGTCCATCTGGAAGTTACATGAACCCAAAGAATAAGTGTCACGTTTGGTGATTCCTAGTATTTCCTACTGAGATAATGAAATCCAAGATATGTGCAGTTTTGAAGATTGAGTATGATAGCGATGTTACGTACCAGCATTAATTTAACCAAGCTGTGATCAGATCGCCTATATCATAGCTTTCTTAATGTTTAAGAACACCCTGGTTTTGGAACTCTCAACATGGATAAACATGTATTAACCTTTCCTTTGTTATTCATGTATTTCCAAAAATTACATTTCCTTTACGTGTTACAAACATTCTCTGAATTCAGGGAAAGTTATAGTGAACATTTACAGTTACACAGGAAATAAACTGACAGTGGTATCCTACCATAATAGTGTGACAACATTGTGACACCACAGTGACATTGACATGCTACCTACACACTGAATAATATATTAAATGGATTCAGGAAACTTCAAAGTGACAGTGGTAGACCACGGATAGCGATTTATATGTGTTATTTTGTATTTATAAGATTTATTATTCATATACTAGTATGTAGAAGTATATCCTGGCTCTTTATTTGTAAACACTAACTTAAAAAGATTGTCCATGCGTATTTGCATATTTTGTAAATATTACCACTTTTCCATAATTTATATTTTTGTAAATAAATGCGTTTGCCATTTAATACTCCTAGGGTTTGGGTCATTCTTTTTAATTAATATTTATCAGGTTTGTATGATCACATCATGATAAGGTAGAATTTAACTTACAGATACTTTGCTATGGCAAAATGTTTTTTGTACATCATCATTAGACAGCTTAGCACGGAAGCCAAACGTCAGACTTCCAAGACTCCTGGCGTTTACAGATAGAACATAAACCAAGTGCCTTGAATACTCTCAGGAAACTGACAGCGGTCACCCAAGCTCAGTTGCATTTTTAGATAGATCGTAAGCTTGTTAATTGCACTTGCAATCGGCAGTGGCTATTTTCACTTACTTATAGTGTTATTTAAGTTTTCATTGCCTATAGGTCTTCTAATATCTAACCTGAGAAATATTAATAAATTATAGGTAACAGCGTAAATTCACTTTAAGTACATTAGAAAATGAAGGACTCATATTTCGCTAACATTTATAGGTCTTCAAATACCACATACAGTGGAAGGAAATCGCACCAAGAGCAGGAAAATCCGCCTGGTGACATGTGTAAACTAAAGATTTTCTTGCAATAAGCTACTTTTTCTTACACATACGAACTTGAAATAAGAAACCAAGTGCTTCAGTTCTTGCCTATAACACTTTTTATGTCACTTTACATCAGCAATGGATGTGCTATTTGCATGTAAAAATAAGTGAAGGTTCAATCCGCCTGTTACACAGAACTATGTTTTCATCCGAGGAAGGAGAGCTACAATGCAATTTACCATGCCCATGTAATAAACACATTTAACACTCACTGTCAATGCTGACTTTTTTTATTATTTAAGATACAACTTTTCTACTTTCCTATTGATATACATTCCTTAATTATTGATACTCTTTCTTGTGACACAATAGAAATCACCATTTATTTTAGCAAACAACGCTCGATTCAAGACTCGATTGCTATATGGTATCAATAAGTTTCGTAACTTGAACCGATATTGCGTCCTCTCGAAATTCGAACCATTTCTAAATACTGAAATTCCTGTTCCATTCACTTAATATTATATAAGTTTTTTTCTTCGGGATGAGACCTAAGTTTAAATATCATCCCGGAGGTTGCGGGTTCGAGCCCCACTGGGGTTACGACCGTACCTCCTCATATGACACCAGTACTGTTTTTTCCAGGAAGCGGACTCGAGAGTGACTCGATAAGCTACAAGCTTTCTTCACAATCGAGCTAAAACAAATCAGTATAAACTAGATATCAGGACAACCATTACACGGGTAAAGTTATAAACTGGAAACACAACTGTCCACAAATTTTGACTTTTAACCATATGTGTAAACTTTACTTTTGAGATATGAACCCATGTGCATACCTTTTGCATTCAGTGACTATTTTCAACTACCTTATGAAGTATCATAGCTTTGAATGGCAACTGAGAAGTGGATTTTTAACAAAACTGAACAGAAAATTCAGTTTGCACAACTTTTAATGTCGTTCAAAAGTTATGGGATTTGCCCATAGGGTTGATTGTATTGTGCAAATTGATTGATTCGGATTTAACGTCGCACTCAACAGCTAAGGTCAAATGGCAACTTCCAGCTTTCATGGAGGAGGAAGACCCTGATTGCCAATTCGGTGCATTATTTCAGTCACGGGCGGGCACCTGGTTAGAACCTAGATAGCTTTCAGACTTGAAATCGTCCGACCCAAGAAGGGCACGAACCTACAGCGGTGAGGGACAAGTGATCATCAGTCGGTGACCTTAACCACCCGGCCACAGAGACCATTGTATGATGCCAAGCAATTGTCTGAAGTTTCAAGGCTTTAATGGTTACGGAGAAAGTGACTTTTAAGAAAGCTTTACCAGATTTGAGACGACACTGCCGACTGACGTCAAGAAGGTTATGACAATGGCTCTTCTGTTTTTCATAGAAAAGCTAAAAATGGGTAAATCATTCTTTTGTTATTGATTCAGTATATACATTTTGTAGAACAAGTACTTGCAGCTTACATAAACTACTCCGATGAGTACTTCCTGGGGCTCGGACAAATACTCGCTCCGAATGAACGGATTTTGAAGTCTCAGTACAAAAAACCGCTACCACGATGAGAACCCACGACCTCCTGGTTAGCAGTCCGTCGCTGTACCCCTATGCGACAGCGCCTCTAGAAAACGGGAATCAATACCAGTATTATAGTGTGAAGGCAGTCGAATTTCACAGATTTCTAGAAGAACCTTACTCGTTACGTTTCTAGTTTCGGCCAGTTTTAGCAATATTGTGCTATAACTCGCAAACTAGTTAAGAACTCTTTATAAAATTTCGTTTGGTCAAGTTGTTCGTTTGCGCATTAATAGTGTTAACGATTAATTACAAATTGAAAGAACAACAACAAAATAATATTATGCTATTCTGAAATGTTTAAAAATTATTTAGATCTATTACTATATAATTTTTGAAACAGAAGACGGTATAATGCCTAACAACTGAATATTTGGAACTACTTGTGTGTATGTTGTTCGGTCCGCCGTAAGGAATTTCTATACTCTGTTAACATGGGATCGACTGTAAGACAATCGATCCAAAAAGACTGTCTTACACATATAAACCACCGTGATATCTATATCGGAAATAACAAAGAGTTTAAGTACATGTTGTATGCACGATCTTTCGGGATGATGAGTGTGTGTCTGAAGGGGAGGGTGGGGGCTAGGGGCGGTGGGAGAACACGAATCATCACCGCTAATATTACCGTAACTTTACTCGGTAAACGTAACCAAGTCATTTAGTCCTCCTGTATTTTTAGTGCTTTGAATTTGAACTTATTTTTTATACATAATGTTGTAAAATTTAAACTAAACATTGGTCCTGTTTAAGAGAAAGCTACAGTATACGCAAAAAAATAGAAGTAGTAGGGTGGTCACATTACCGTTGGCGTACTTATAATAGTGTTTCAGCTGAAACATAACAAATTGTTTGTTTACAAAAGATTAATAGTTTCTTTCATGAGCACGCGGTTCAGATTGAAATATCCGTCACCGAGGGTGACTGTTTTGGCGGGAACGAGGCTCTGCCGAGTTCCTGCGAAACAGTTACCCGAGGTGCCGGATATTTCCATCTAAACCAAGTGTCTCATGATAGAAACTTTTTCTTGCATACCGTCTTGCACTTTAAACAGATTTCTAAATGCGAACTTATCGAAATAATACATTATGGTATAAAAACAAGCGATATTCAGATGCTTTGTTTGGGAAAGTGACGTCACAATGTTTATAACGTTACGTCACAAGTAACTCACGCGAGTCATATTACATGGGGGTATGTAATCTAAGATTTTACAGCACTAGTGGAAACTGCGGATACCCCGATCCGGTATGCAAGAATACATTTTACATACATGTAGTTGAAACAATAAAGATGTACGTACATTTTTAATTGACAAATAAATATCTTCTATGAAAAGGGATTGATCAATTTGAATATTAATACATCTATCAAAATATTAACTTAAAGGTTATTTTATTCAAAAACTTGAAAAAGAATCATAACGCATCACGTGAAAAGCCAACTGATGTGTGTACATTAGTTGTCATGTACAAGTAACAGCTTTTGAAATTAGTGCATGAAAAGACAAAAAAATGATTAAAAGGGTCATACATGTTATGTTCACCTATCGTTCACTGCAAAAATAAAAGCTGATAACAATATACAGAACGAATCGTCTTTAATTATTCCTTGTCATATTTTGAATTTGATATTTTGTATCATTTACTCAAACTTTTAATTAAAAATAATTCTTCTGTAAAGTTAGTAGATGAGCAGATTCTTGTTTACGTTTCATTCTTCCTTATAACATATAAAGTCTTTGTTCATAAAATACACTACGTTTATTACCAACATTCTTAATCGTCCGACATTCTTCATAAATATATTTAGTTTAAAACAATTACTAAATAAATATGATTACAAACAATTTCAATTATTCATGCAAACAAACACGCTACTAAATAAACAGTAGTTCATCAACGAAACCTGATACGATACAACTGATGGAAATAAAGCAATATGATCTTTAGCATATAAAACAAAATGAATGACACTGAACTCTCAAAAAAGAACTGATATGTCCAAGTACACTTCTTTGCATATACGTTGATAAAGCGGATCTATCGCTGATTCATCGATAATTTGGAATATGCGGTCCATATAAAATTAACAAGTGATTGTACAGTCGATAACTATTTTATTGATAACTCAATTTTATAAGTCTTCAAAATGAAAAAAAAATATTTTGATTAATCTTTTATCAGCAACAGTCTATTTTTCGCATAGTTTTAAAATTTAATGTTATAACTGAGTCTGAAAGTAAATGAATTCAAATTAAAGATATTTGAAAGCTTCCAGGATGTATGCTGTGAGTGGTAAGAGCATCTGATGTTTGCATTTTTTGCAATTGTGTATTTTCAAACGTAAAGACTGAATAAAAGAGCTTCATGTTTTTGTTACTATGATTCTTCATATAAACTTGGAATAAACTGCATAAACTAACCTCGATCACCAAGTTAGTAAATCCAGATTCATCGCTTGCTCATGTTTTAGCATTTCAATGCAAGCCATTTCTTTCTTGGACCCAGGAAATGTTCATTCGTACTAGGCAGTGTATATAGCCTAGCCAGTCAGCATTATGAAGCGCTAATGATGTTTGCATGTCCCCACAGGTCATAGTCAGTGTAACAATTCAGCAAGTTTCCATCTTTCCAGATCTGCCTTACAGTGTTTTCAATCGATGATATGATATTAGTCCAACAATTGGTGAGATGAATGACATTTTTACTAGTTTCAGTAGAATATAGCACATAAATTGTGTATCAATTAAGTTTAACATGAGTTGCTTTCTTGAAATGAAACAGAAATTTTCATTTCCATCTTATTTAATTTTATGCTTAGGGAGACTGGTGAGATGGTCAAAGAAGCATTTCTGTCCGGGTTTTTGTATGAAATAGTTAGATTTATTCAACGTGAAAATACGAGAGGAACATATTTACAGGTTGACAAAAATTTCATCAAATACAATAAAATAATCTTCAGAATTGTCTCAGTTATATGCATCTACATGTACCTATCAACAAATTATGAAAGTTAGTTTAGCTTTTTGAAATGAATTTATCAGAACACAAATTCAATGACAAAGAGATAGACACAAAAAAGTATTCTTTACCTTGCTTAGTATCAAAAGTAAATTTTTACAGACAATGTCAGACAGGGAAAATAACAATAATGAGATCACCAGTTGTCATTGTGGATTGTTAAACAATAGGTTCTATTCAGGAAAGTAACTCATTGTGGCACTATTCCCCCCCCTCCCCCCCAACGGCATTTAGCAGTAAAACAGCAGAGACTGACAACAATATGATAAAATCCTGGTACACACTCAAAGCTGCGTATCACTACTTGATGTGACTAGCCCCGGATGCAACATCTGACAAGCTGCAAATTGCAATGTTGCTGTCGGAAATGTACCCCGACTTTTTTCTGGATAATTCTAAAATTAATTCTAAAATTGGATAATTCTGAAATTGCTCACAAACATTTCAAGATATGTACCAACCGTCTAGAAAAGCTAGACCTGAACGTTTCTAATTTCTGTGTGAAGTATATCAGCGTGTACAGTCTTCGTGCCAAGTAAGTACAAACTCACGCTGTATCCCGCGGATATGCACAGGACAACAGTGCGCATGGTGGGATTTCGGTCATGTGATGCTTGCCAGTATGGACGTTTACCTAAACTTTGATACAGTGTTTTATAAATAACTCTTACCTACAAAATCGACTCCGTCAATACTGGCGTGAAAGATACCTAGTTTATGAATTGAACAACAACAAACTTCCTGATACAGTACTTAGCACGCAAGAAAAGATTGTGATGAAACCCGAACACTATTATCAATACCAGACGAGCGATTCAATCGATTACAGTTTAGATATCTTTATCATACATGTACTTAGAGACAAACCGTGTATCACAACATTATTTAAGCCATCACTTTTATTGTACTGAAATTCTGTCTCAGTTTTAAGAAGTTTTCGTTCTATACGGAACAGTCCAGAAAATACTTCTCATTGTATGTACGGATATATAGAACTACATTCTTTTTTGTTTTCTGCAAAAACAAAATGAAATCAGCGGTATGTGTTATAAAGTAAAGAAGAAAATTGTTTAATTGTCTTCGCCTCTATTGCTTCTATGTGTCTGTAGTTTCCCTTCAGTGGACCCGTGGTGGTGCAGGAGGGCGCGTTCGCCTCAGGATCAGATGTTCCCGGTTCGATCCCATCCAGTGCCACAGCGGTTTTGTCCTTAGGCAAGACACAAATATTTACACATTGTCTCGCTTTTGTGATTGATTTCATCTGGAATGAGTCTCCAGATCGATTATCTAAGTTGTATGAACTTGTTTCGCAATCTAGTATAAATTAAAAGTTTCCATTATCTGTGCAGTGTCCATAGGGACTTTATTTTAGTTTTCCGATGCCAGTAGTTGTGATTGCTGACAATAATTGATAAAAAGAAAAAAAAGCATTGATACGCCTCTTCTTGGGAACCTAACCCAAATATTAAGGGAAACAAATAAATGAACTGGTGTTGTTGCGCAAAGTCGGACCTGCTACTGTATACACTGCTTTCACCGCACGTTTCATTGGCATCAAAATACGGGTATGAATTAAAAGATATTAAGCCGACTGGAGTGGTCTTTATTAAGTGTATGATCCAATAAATGGACCGTAATGCGAAAAGACTTACCACGGTAAAAATAGCTGAGGTTAATAGTTGGGGTTACTGCTGAATACAACCTGAAACACCGTGTCCGCTTGATTATTCTTTTGTATAAAAGTCGTATCTATGTATGTTTATAAGGGCTTTATCGTTGGTACCGGTTTTCCATATGACTAACACTCCCAGAAGCGGTCAGTTATTTTAGGTTTCGGACGATAGTGCAAGATACAGAGAGCGTCCCAATGCCAGAGCCACCCCTGGTTTTTATACATGCAAGGTGTATAGCACCCATACATTGGACCTCAGTTTGTAAGTCTCATTCAAAATACTGTTAGTCATTTTAGCTGGTCAGCCCCTGACATCTAACCTACAATCTAACCTCTAATTAAAGTCTAGTGCTCTACCGATTGAGCTATCCGAGCTGTCGTTGTATATATGCCCTCTCCATGCATATAATTTTATATGGTTGGTGCGGTGGTCGAGTGGTTAACGCCCTGGACTACAAATTCGGAGGACCCCAGTTCGAATCCCGGCCGGGGCACTTGAGATTTTAGAAACGGTTTCTAGAGATGAACTGCTTAGAAACACAGAGGTAGTCTCACGTGTATCGGTGCCATACACCGGGCACGTAGAAAAGAACCAAAGTCTATTATATTCGTAAAAGAGCTAGGGACTGATTCCCGGATTCCCTTGTAACCTTACCTGTCTATCTACAGGTTGCACCGTATATACCTTGAATGAAGGATGTTGGACCATAAGCACATCTAACAAGCAAACAAACAAAATCCCTATGCATATTTGAAGCGTATTTTACAAATGTACATGTTTGTGATTATATCAGCAAATGGAGTACATGTACACTGACGTTTACGAAAAACCGTCATCTTTAAATTACTAATTCATTATTGTAAATTAGCGTTATCTTCAAAATGCATGCATTGGAGTTGATGCGATGGCCGCCAAGTGATTTGAGGAATTGCATTGCTAGCCGATGACGCCATTCGTACAGGTCCGAGTCCTAGCTTCTGCCTTCTAATCTTTTTTTCGATGTATTTATAGAGAAGCGCTCAATAAATCCCACAATACTTTACAACTCTTGGCCAGTATTACCGTAAATCGTACACTTTTTGCGACACTCGCAAACACTATAATACATGTACCAAACACTATTATATATACTAGTCTGTTCGTGTCTTAAAACATCCAGTTAATTAACCCGGATAGCTCAATAGGTAGAGCACGAGACTTATAATCTCGGGGTTGTGGGTTCGATTCCCAGGGCTGACCAACTAAAATTACTAACAGTCTTTCGGATGAGACTTAAAAACCGAGGTCCCATGTATGGGTGAAAACCTGGCATGATAAAGAACCAGGGGTGTCTCTGGAATTGGGACGCTTTCTGTATCTTGCACTATCCCCCGAAAACCTAAAATAACTGAACTCTTCTGGGGGCGTTGGTCATATGGGCAACCGGTACCAACGATAAAACCCTAATATACCATACCATACCATCTTCAAGTGTTAAAGATTTTTGTTCATTGAATTTATTTATGTTCTTTATTGAAATAAATACATGTTATTTTTAAATGACCCACTCTGACAGTTAATCCTTCTTTTATAAAATAGAATATATTCATCTACATGTTGGCAAATCCTTCTGTAACAAGATCGGATGTTACTCGTTAATAATTTATACAGTTCCTGAATTTGTTACAAATTTCGTGATATCATCGATTTTAACGGTAAATTAATTATGCCCATTTCTGCACAACGAATCGTAGTGGACACATCGATTTGGAAAATCTAAAGAAATTTAACTAAAGCGCGTGGTATTATTCGTTTCTACTTTGTTTATTGGTTTAATCTGTGTTTCCTTTTACTTTCAGTTTTGCTACAGGCTAATAATAGACATGTGTTGGCGGATACCTGATGTGAGATAGGACATCGGAGAACGGACAAAACGAAGGGGTGTTCTCAAAATGATCCTTTTATACTATGTAAGGCCAATAAACAAAATTAATTGTTTCTGTAATTTATTACAAATAGTTTCCTGTAATTGTAAAAATACAAAACAAGAGATTCATGTACACGTGTGACGTAACGTAAAATAAATTTTTCCAACTTTCTGCAGCATAGTTTGTCTAATTGTCACAGTAAGTGACACCACTATTCGAATACGTGATATCACTAATCACCTCTGTGACAATATGGTATCACCTATTGGTGATAGCACCTATTCAAAGCTGTGAGATAACATATTCCAATATGTGATATCTATGAAGTACTGTTTTACTATTTTATGCACTTTTATGATATAACATATTGACATCACCCATTCAAATAGGTGATAGGGCCTATTTGAATAGGTGATATCACGTATTCAAATAGGTGATATCGCCTTTTTAAACGGAATGCGGAATTTTACCTTTTAGATTTGGTGATATCATCTATTCAAAATGGTGCTTGCACCTTCTCGTTATCATGGTGATGTTACGTATTGCTTTGGATATGTGATATCACCTATTTGAATAGGTGATTTCACCCATTTGAATGAGTGATATAGTCTTTTCAAAGGGAAAGGGTGCTATCATCTTTTAGAAAAAAAATCTTTTAACAAAGGATCAGCTTGTACATTCAAACAATAAATCGTTTTTACTGATATCACCTATTCGAATATTAGGTGATTTCACCAAATATGGAAGTTAGTATCACAAATACAAATAGGCGATATCACCAATTCGAATGGGTTATATCACCCATTTGAGTAGGTCATATCACAAAAGTGCATCAAATTGTAAAACAGTGCCAGACAGATCACTTATTCGATAGGGTGACATCACCCACTTGATATTACTTATCAGGTTCGTCAAAATCTAATTTTGACTTACTATATGTCACCCATTTTAAAAGGTGATACAACCTTTTGTAATCGGTGATATCACTTATTGACGAGGTAACAGTTACAGGGCCTGCAGTGGCTCCCGTACGCTAGCACAACCAAGCACATGGTGCTGGCGTTTCAACAGTTGTAGGGCCTGTATTGGGTCCAGTTCGACAGGAAAATCAAGCAACTGCCAGGGATGATGGTCAGGTTGCGGCCCAGATTTCTGTGTCATCAGACGAAGAGCAGGATGAAAATGTAGGTGTACATCGTCGAAGAAGAAAGAGACCAATCGTAGAAATTATTAGAGCAAACCATGACATATACAGTCCTTTCTGCGGAAAAAATACCAAAACTCTAACGCGAACTAGGAACCAGAAGTGCAGATTCGGAATCGAAATGAATAGTTTTGTTACTCACTGTGACAATTAGACAAACTTCACATCATACCTGAATCTATTGTGCTGTTTATTTTTACAATTACAAAAGAAAATATTTCCTACAAATAACAGAAACATTTAATTTTGTTTATTGGCCTTACATAATATAAACGGAGCATTTTGAGACACCCCTTCGTTTTGTCCGTCTTCCGATGTCCAACCTCACATCAGACATCCGCCAACACATGTCTAATACAGCTAATCTCGCTGCGCATAATATCTACTTCTATTAACGTCAGGCCAAGGCAACCACGTGGTGGAGTGAGGAATATTATTCTTGCATACCTGATCGGGATATCTGCAGTTTTTACCAGTGCTGGAATGACTTAATGACGTCAGAAAGAACTACTTTTATGAATGTGTAAATTTATACATTACTACAAGAAAATAGCGCGTAAATATAAGTCATTACTTTTATTTTATTTCTGCTACTGTAAGTCGAATATGGTATGCAAGAAAACGGGCAGAGCCTCGTTACCGCCAAAAACAGTTACCCTTGAGCCAGATATTCCCATCTGCACGTGCAACCAGTGAAAGATTCTTATAGCCAGAAGCACAGAATGCTCTACAGCAACGTCAAGAAAATGTAAAAATGCAGTCAACGTTCAACTGCGACAGCAGAATGGAGATAACATGCCACTGCCACAGCAAAATGATATGGTGTCGACTGAAGTGCGGACAGGTTCTGTGAAAGATCAAGGTCTCTTACTTAATCATGGTGAGTCACTTGCTAACGCATTCAATTTGATAAAAGATCAAAACCAGGGAAATAATGTAGGGGGAGCTCAGAGCACGGACTTATCTAGTCAGCAAAATGCTATTAACAACTTTATGCATCTTTTTTCAGATGCAAACATTCCTTTAATCAGGGTCCGTATATTACATACGGACCCTGCTTTAATGGCTGTCGTAAATGATACTGTTAGTGCGCAGATTCCGATGAAAGAAACAATTTGGGAAGGAAAATACTTAAATTTTTGCGTTCTCTTAAAGACCTCATCAGATCAAACTACACATAATGAAACTCGCATAGTTTTGTCCTTTCCTATATGGCCACTTTACGCCAAACAGCCTTTCGCATTCAAGATTATGCATGGAGAGTTTATGATGAAGACACCGTCAAGAGAATTGTTTACAATCTTGGTCCCAGCTAAATAATGATATTTGGCTTAAAGTAATGACAACACCTAGTACATGTACTAGCAACAGCCGGGTTTTAGCACACCCCAGATGCAGAAGGCTAGGCCTATGCAAGTTAGTAGCACAACCTCTAGCTGGTGTCACACAGCCTCTTTTTGTAACTATAATAAATTAATAATCAAGGGCATTGCACTTTTACTAACTGTAGGTTTACCCATACTTGTTCATTCTGTGGCAATCAGCATCCAAGAAAACGATACCCGTCATTTCAAAGTCATTAAGAAACATTAATTGTATAAGTGCATATGTTGGTCTCTCATTGTTAATGTTTGGTCAAATATCTTACCAAGGTTTAATTGGCGACACATTGACAAGCAGAGTACTGCTGTAAACATCAGAAAGTCAGTGAACTAGGATGCGGCTGCTTAAACTGACCATGAGTAATTCATAAGAAGTACCAACTACAAATGTTTGAAGAAGGTTACGTCCAAACGACAAATGACTTAAAAAAACATCAGGATACTTATTTTCCATCAAATCTTCCGCCGGTTGAAATGTAGTTGAGGATTAAAATTAGTCAAAACTTTCAGAATTCCTTTTTACACTTTGCATCTGCCCAAGAACATTTTTTAAAAGATTTGAATTATCAAACATTGCAACATCTGTGCTAATTTTATGTTAGTGACTCATAAATGATGACAATCTAGTAATTTTAACATTTTTGTGACTTTTGAATATTCGGGTTACTGTGTTTACAGCGCTGCGGACCATTGAGTTAGGCACCTATCTTTATAAGTCTAATGGAATATTGAGTATCAATCTTTGATCTTATGATTATGATATATTCATCAAAATGTTTTGAATATTGAATAATATACAAACTATATTTTAGGTGTATACTTAGGAAAGTGGTTGAGTGCAGACGTCTGTTCCCCTATTGTCCATTATTTTGACAGTCATTTAATTATGTCCAAACAACAGCTGTATTTAGCTCGCCAATAAAGCAGTTATAGTTCCGCTGTAACTTAAAGGGTCTCCAATAAAATATTTTTTACAAAAACGATTAAAGTGTGTTTCAAACAGAAACTTTTTAATTCTTAATTTGATATTTTTATATCGATACGCAATTTACTTTTAGTGTATACGATATTAACCAATATTAACTTGAAGTCTATGAAACATTTTTAATACGGAGAAATCGCTATAATTTTTTTTTAACTGTACGGTTGTATGGCGAATTATAGTAAATTGTTACCTTGATCAATATTATGGTTAGTAATCGATATGAAGTCACTTCTGCATACTAAAGCAACAATGCTAGTAATTTATTTTAACAAGAATTTCACAAAACGTCAGTAATGACTCGTTACGTCACGCCAATTTTGTATTTCACGTCAACGTTTCTCATGCTTTTCCCACTTCAAAAAAGTTTCAGTAGCACGAAAAGTAAGACGGTGACCCCCCTTTTTTATTAATTTTGTGAAAATCGGGCCGTTTTTTTTCTCAATTTACGCTATTGGAGTTATTTTTGCTTTGAAAATTGTCGCCCCTACATGGTTCTTTCCGCAAGATTTAGATATTTTTATTTTTTGCAGATGAATAAATGATTCGACAAGGCATTTATGAAACTTAGATCGTTTCGTTATCTACATAGACAGAGATTTATCGAAAATAACACGAATATTGACGAAAATACACCTTCCCGCTAGGTGGCGCTTTTAACACAGTTTCCATGGAAATATCACTTCACCGTATTTTTTCTACAAAAGTCAATTTGTCACGGGACTGTCATGCAAAATGCCTTAAATCTGCGTTGCCTTTTTCAAAACTGACCCGATTTCTGGGGAAAACCCGCGAGCTACCTTGCGTAAAATATTTTATGAAAATATTCTTAATTATCAATTATTAAGTACGACCAGTTCAACACAAATTCAACCAATATCTTATCAAATAACGGTGTTAACGAAAGCTTCATTTATGCAATACACAGATGTCTTCAGGTAAAGTCAATAATCAGGTTATCATCGGCACTCCCCCCTATGATAATCGTCGGTGCTTAAAAGATACGTCAAAAGTCATTCACTTGACAGAGATATCACATGTCACAAGAACAATAGTTAATACCCCAGTGATGTGTATGAAATAACTGAAAACCCCGTCTAACGAACACCAAATAACAATCGCGGTCTATCAAATACTAATTGTTCATGTAGTTTAATCACAGCAACTCTGTCACAAACATTTATAAATATTCAAAACGGATAATTAACTTAATACCTTTTGTTCTGGCTTTTACGATCACAAAACACATCGAACATATTCATATACAACAATATAAAAATAAAGAACAAGCAATATCATTTTGAAATCTTCAATCATTTAGGTATAACCTGTAGAATACAAAACCATTGTTTAATGAAGTCAGGTATGCAATTACAATATTATTAGCTCTGTATATGACACGAGGTATTGTACGATTTGAACGATTTAAAATCATAAAACTGACGTGCTTTTTAATAAACGAGATTTTGTTATCATCCAAAATGTATGCAGGGAGAATTAAAACGCAAGTAAGTACATTTTGTTGGGTGTTTACGATTTATAATATAAAACAAAACAATATGTTTGTATATTTTGATATTACTAAGTTTCACGTGAATGTCCGTTAATATAGCTTCTGGCCAGTTTTTCTAACATTAACTACTTGAGAGGGAGGGCATTTTGGAATCATTATATAAATGATTAAATCATATGAGAATAAGTGGTCTTGGCAAGTTCATCGAGGAAGTAATCTCACGTTCGGTCGGACTATAAACCATCTAAACGACCGAAGGATAGAATAACAAGAAACCCTTATTTTCGTATCAAATTTATTATATCCCCCGAACACAAAGTGTCAGGGGGGTATACTGGATTCAGCTTGTCTGTCCGTCTATAAAATAGATCCGTCTGTCCGTCTGTCTGTCTGTAGACGGAATCTTGTGGACACTAGATCTAGATTTTGGGTCTCTAGATCAAAGGTCAATGTCACAGGGGCTCGGGATAGTAAAATCTTGTGGACGCTAAATCTCCAAAACCCCAGGTCAGAATTTGATGATACTTCACACAAGTGATAAGTACAATGCCTAGTTGTGCATGGTCTATGTTTCGGGTCTCTAGGTCAAACGTCAAGGTCACAGGGGCTCGAGATAGTAAAATTTTGTGGACGCTAAATTTCCAAAACCCCTGGTCAGAATTTGATGATACTTCACACAAGTGATAAGTACAATGCGTAGTTGTACATGGTCTAGGTTTCGGGTCTCCAGGTCAAAGGTCAAGGTCACAGGGGCTCGAGATGGTAAAATCTTGTAGACACTTAATCTCCAAAACCCCTGGTCAGAATTTAATGATACTTCACACAACTGATAAGTACAATGCCTAGTTGTACATGGTTCAGGTTTCGGGTCACAAGATCAAAGGTCACAGGAGCTCATGATAGTAAAATGTTGTGTGCTTTTAATCTCCAAACCCGCTGGTCAAAACATAATTATATTTCACAGAAGCCGTAAGTTGTGCAGGTCCAATAATCAAAGCATCAAATATTACATACACTTTGAATACTGTGTCAGTAAGGTGTTCGGGGGATATTCATCACCTTCAGTGATAGTTCTAGTTCTGTCAGTCAAATTATTTAAATTAAAGTGAATTGCCTGCATTTTTCAGCCAAATGTAGAAATGCGCATAAGGTCGAAAGTCTTATCAAGAGCGCTTGACAAACTTGGAGCTAACCAATGGATGCGTCAACGGTACTATGACTGTTTCTTGCTGACGAGTATAGGAAATATGTTTATGAACCTTAGCGAAAATGGTACAATTCAGGAACATGATTGCACTAAAGAATACTTTGGAAGTTATATTGAAGGAACGAGAACGGCTGGAATGAGATCTGACTTGGATTGTATCGAAATTAAAACTAACGATGTCATTGAACCAAATAAAAAACAAATATTAAAGATAAATACCAAAATAATTGTTGTCATTGCAGACATGTTTACACCACCAGGTTATGTACAATTGAAAGTGTATGAAAACGACCTGATCAAAGAGTTTCAATTAGCAAAAGAGAAAACAGGGGGTTATTTCTTATCGAATTTCTACGCAGATGGATTAAAAGGCGCATTCACAAAATTATCGGGGCAGAAATTAGATCCTGAAAAACATGGACCCGCTTTAACTAATGCCAACGGGATATTAGTAGACAACATGGAACCATGTGATGTTGTTATAGCATATCATTGCAAATCAATTCCTTCCTTTACCCAGGAATATTTCAGTCGTAAAAGGAGGTTCAGCTGGCCTAGTCTATCGACATTAAACATTATGAAAAGCCAAGGGTGTTTATTTGTCCCAACAGGTCACAGTCAGTGTAGCGAAAACAAGCACAACCTGCAATGGAGGGTATCATTTTCATTCCAAGAACGGCATCTCATGTTTAATCTTAATAGTGCACAATTCCTCTGTTATATACTTTTGAAATTAGTAAAAACGTCCCACATCTCACCATATGTTGAGCTGACATCTTATCATTGTAAAACCGCTCTGTTTTACACGATTGAAAACTCTGCAAGCGAAATATGGGAAGAAGAGCATTTACTTTACTGTTTTATTTTATGTTTGAAACGACTGAAGAGATGGTCCAAGAAACAGTTCTGTCCGAACTATTTTCTCCCGGAACTAAATTTATTCACAGGAAAAATAAAGGAACAAGATATGTACAAGCTGACCGACATTTTATTTAATATAATAGATAGACCTCTGTATTATCTCAGGCTAATTCCTATTAGCAGCTTCGGAGAGTTAATTCAGCTATATGAATTGGAATCAACAACATCTAGAGAAAACATAGACCTCGAAATAGATACAGAAGTATCAATACAACTACAATCACTTCTTTATCGTGCATCACTTGCTTTGATACATAGCAAAAATATTATTCTACAGAAAATATCATACAACTGCAACGACATAAATGAGATAATTGCCCGCCATTACAAATGGTTAAAAGCTCTGAAGGAAATGGATCGCGTAGTCGGAATTCCTCTCGACGGCGTAACTTGGGCGCTGCCACATGTTTCGAGGTTTTTACATTCTAGTTTGGGCAGCCACTTAGGTATTAAAGCAATTGATACCGACAACGTTATAATGAAATCCTGGTACACAGTCACGGCAGTTTATCACCTCTGGATGGGACTAAACTCTGACTTAATGTCTGGAAAGATGAAACTCGCAACAATGCTATTATTCACTGGAAACTTAAACCCAATAACACTTAACTGGCTTTGTAAATCAAACGATATGAGACTTCAAATTTGTGGTTGTACCTATCTTAGCATGTTTGAAAGAATAACTTTTGATCCCACACATTATGAAGATATGTTCAAATCTTCTCGTCCGAGAGTGCAACAACTGAACGCGTCTCAGTTCCTTGAAAATTATCTATCAACGTGTACAATTTTCCTGCCAAGTGAAAGGAAGCTCACGCTGTATCCATTGCAGTTTGAAATGTTTCGCAGTTTTGGCTGTGCTAATGAATTTGAAGGAGTCAAATTTCATTTCATGATTGTCAGTAACGTGTCGCTTTTTTCCTGTGCATATTTGGATTCCAACATCTACTACACTCTACTCAGCATATACTCTTCTGGCAAGCAGAAACGGAAACAGCTCTTGAAACAGCTGTTTCAATGTAGTTCCTCTGACATGGATATGCATAGAGAAACTATTTTTAATGTTTCAAGCTGGCTTGCAAGTGCTGTCAAAGCAAACAGTAAGGCATTGCTGTTCTTAAAGCGATCATGGGATAATTATGACAAAATTAACAAAAGACGTCCTCAACTAATAAAGTGCAAAAGTTATAAAAACAGTAATGGATTTACTTTTGCACATTTGCTATTTTAGCAGGCTTGGTATAACACAAGAAGGTTTTCTAATAATAATGATTTCTAAAAATCTATTGTCCTCTACCAGATCTGCTGTGGGCTTGGGCGGGGTGTTTCGTCGGCGGCGGAGTTAACGTTGCGGAGATTGTTTGCTCCACCAATGTTCTCTTTCTCTTTTTTGTTACCATTTTTCTGTCAAAATGTTTTAAGTGTTTTCGTACATAGAACAATAAAGTATTATTAAACTAATAAACAGTAATTGGGTGGTTTTTAGATGTTTAAGAGTAATTCGGTGTTTAAGAGCCTATGTTACAGTAAGACAATTTGAGGAGCCGCAGTGACGCAAGATTAGCCAGTTTGCCTCAGACTCCACTACACAACGCTACATTCCAAATATCTAAGCTATGTGCCTTGTGCTTTTTGACAATTAGAGTTTTGATGTTTCCCTTTATTGTATATGTGACCTTGGGTCATGATTAGAGGTCTAGGCATTGTGTTTTCAGAAAAGAAAATTTTAAATTTGCTTATAGGAATACTGAATCTTTGTCTTATGTATCTATCTTTGTAATTAACGCTTTAATTTCCAAATGATGGGCAAATAAATAGGTAATTATACTCGTCTCTTAATTCTCTACCATTAACAGATACATGTAATAGATTTGCATCGCCAGGTTTCAATTGGAAGTCAATTGTTTCGGGTTAAAACTAAATCATGCAAACATGGCTATCAAACGTGCCTGACACACTAGTAATCAGACGGTATTTAAAAACAAAACCTGATACTGTACAACTAATGGGAAAAAATCAATTTGGTCTTCAATATGTTAAACATAATCAATGACTTTGAGCTCTTTTCATGTTCAAGTGCACTTCTTTGTACATCATACGTTGCAACGCGGATCTATCGTTTATGTATCAATAATTCAAAATACTCTAATGCGATTGTGCATTCGATTACAGAAGTCGGAACATAACAGTTGTCACACGGAGCTCACGATACACGCACGATACACGCACGTTACACGTACGGTAAATACACGGTACACGACTCAGAACGATACACGATATGCACGATATACGAGGCGCACACTGCACGCTACACGTTAGACGGAATACACGTTATACATTTACTTCTAACTTTTTTACAGTTTACTTAAATTTTGATTTTTTTTCTCACCAAATCTGTTTGTTGTGATTTACTTTAAGAATTTCTTGTCCTTATACAGTGTAATGAGACCAAAAGAATAAGACCAATTCATTACAGGCTTCGCACCTACACAATAGCAAATATACTTCAGAAAGTTACAAATATCCATTGTTTACCTAGATGCGAAATAAATAGCAGTAAGTGTCAAATTTGAATATTGAAACTGAGGTGCGAGAAAATGGGCGGAAGTTAATTGCTGTCAACGTCTATCTTTGAAGCACCACTACACGAAAGACAATGTCTATTTGTCTTTTTGACAGTCAACATAATTATCTTTTCGATAAATCATTCATAGTTTTTATGTGATTCCAGTGGCGATTATTTTTGTAACGATTACATGGATTATCCTAAACAAGATGCAATTTAAATAAGGTACTGGACAATTTGTTTATTGATATTTGTTCGGACTTTAACTGATTTTGTAAAACTATCGTTGATTCGTCGATCCGTCATATTATGTTTATTTTCCCAATAAATATTCAATAGCTTACCTTCTAAAGTAGTTCCTTTCCTGTTATAATTCCTAATGATTTATACTTTGTCTACTGCACTAACAATAATGCTGTCATATCAATAGTTTAGATGTCGAAGAAAAATTATGTCCTTTCCGATGATAAAATATGATTAAATTTCGGATTTCAGGTGTTAACTGTCTTCCACCTGTCCAAGAAGTCATTACTGTCCGTATTGCACTGGCGAATACAAAATAATACAATGTGAAGAGAGCACTTTATTTCTTTTTGCGGAGATATACACGCTTAGTAAAACAATTAACGGCTGAATAAAACATCGAATCGTATACCGTATAGGCCTATCGTGCATCGTGCACAGGGAATCGTGTATCGTATATCGTGTATAGTATATGGTGAACGTTGCACGATGAATGATACACGATATACGATTGACAAAATACACGATGAGCGCACGCACGTTATACGCACGTTACACGCACGATATACGCAAATTTTGACAAGTGTTACGTTCCGACTACTGTATAATTAACGTTTTGTTAATCCACAATATGAAACTGTCTTATCAGCAACAGTTTATTTTCCGCATAGTTGTAAAAATTTATGGTTAAACTGAAGATGACTTCAAATAAATGAATTCATTAGATATTTTAAAAGCTTCCAAGATTGGTAAGAGAAGTAGCGTTTGTTGTTTAAATTTCTGCAATTGTATGATTTGAAAGGTAAAATGTATTTGGATATTTTTGTTACTATGATTTGTAGACAGACATTTAACTTAACCTTCTTACCAGCTCACTCAATTCTGACCTGAACATAGCACATATCAAACTAAATGGAACAAGAAAGACTTTGCTAAGCAAGGTTTATTCCATCCTTTATATCTTTAAATATATCAATTTGCATATCTATGCAAATTTGGATATGTGACATATCTTATCAATAGCTGTCCGCGAGTTAGATAGTACTGTAGAATTACGCTAGTATGCACGTTACGTCTTACCGCGTTAATGACGTCAACGTCACTTCCGACGTTATGTTATGTTGTCATTGTTATGTATGTTATCGATACAGATACGAACTTACACAACGCATTTTATTATTCCTGACCTTGATCTAACTTACATTTTGATGCCGTGACCAGCTTTTGTGAATAACTATGAATCTTCAGAAATGAATTTCAACACGAGAAGGTCAGCGCAGAGTTGTACAGAGAAAATTAGATGGCATAACTGATGAGTTGTCGCCACTTGAATTTTCGTCGCTGATAGACTATTTGAAAGAGAAAGCTGAGATAATCAAAGGACTGAATGAGAAGATAGTAAACCAGTGTGATGTCGCAGACATTGAAACTGAAATCGTAGAAAGTGAAGAGTATTCATATGACTTAGATCTCAGAAATCAGAAGTTACGTGACACTTCTCGCAAGCATAGTTCTACTCAAGACGTCACAAACAATAGTTTCATGGAACATGAAGAAGACCCAGCGTTACAGCGACATGCAAGTTCGAGTACGTTTTTTCAACACAAGCTTCCGAAACTGACTTTACCTACCTTTGATGGAGATCTAACAAACTGGCAAACTTTCTGGGACTCTTTTGAGTCATCGGTTCATCTGAATGCTTCGTTATCGGACGTTCAAAAGTTCAACTATCTGAAATCTTTGGTTCAAGGTACAGCTGCACGATGTATAGACGGATTTCCTTTGACGAATGCTAACTATTCCAAGGCAGTGTGTCTACTCAGAGAGCGTTTCGGTCAGCCTCAGAAGATTATTCATACGTACATGCAGTCTTTGTTGGAACTTGCAAGACCTGACAACAGCGTGGTGAGTTTACAATGTTTTATGATAAAATGGAAACTTTTATTAGAGGTTTGGAATCCTTCGGGCAATCGCAAGAATCTTACGGTAGTTTACTTGTACTAATAGTGTTGGAAAAAATACCTGGTGAAATCAAGCGAAACATGGCACGTGAGTATGGTAGTCAGAGTTGGAAATTACAAGACTTAAGATTAGCTTTATCCAAAGAAATTTCTTTTCTGGAAGCTGGTGAAACAACTGAAGCGTCCGAAGCACACAAGCCTACAGCGTTATTCTTTGCTGGAACCAGATCTAAGCCGAAACAACTCAGCAACAGACATAGAAACGATTACTACAAGAAAAATGACAAGAAAGTGTGTCCCTTCTGTAAAGATGAACATTTTCCAAACGAGTGCACAAAGGTCATGTCATACGAGTCGCGCATTGCTATTGTGAAAAAAGAACATCTGTGTTTTAACTGTTTACGGAAACATCGAGTATCGTCGTGCCGTTCCACAAATAGATGTCGTCACTGTCAGCGCAAACATCATTCAAGTATATGTGAAAAATATTTCAAACAATCTTCATTAAATCCCAACGCCGCAAGTTTCACAGTACTAGCTACGCCCGATGTCGTATCCCAACCAGATACAACAAGTTTACACTCAACAACTCAGTCCAGACCGGATGTACTACTTAAGACCGCTGTTGCCCAGGTATGTTCTGCCAATGTTTCTTTAGTAACAAACATTCTTTTGATGAGGGAGCTCAGCGTTCTTTTATTACTGAAGTGTTGGCAGAAAGTTACATCTTACCCAGACCGGAAGTGAGGTTGTACATTTAGCGTCTTTCGGTGATACCAGCCAGCGAGTTCGAAACATGACAAAGGGAACTATTTATCTTGTTACAGACTATAAAGAAAATATAAACATTGAAGTGTTGATTGTGCCAAAAATCGCTGTTCCGTTACGCAATGTGAATCAGAACATTTCATCTCTACCATACTTACGCGGGTTGAAACTTGCTTATCCAGTTACATATGACAAAGAATTTGAAATATCGTTGCTGATTGGTGCAGATTCTTATTGGAAAATAGTTCAAGACAGAGTGTTCCGAGGGAACGGTCCAACTGCAGTACAGTCAAGAATCGGATATCTTCTGTCAGGTCCACTTCCGGTATCCACATACCACCAACTTCCGGTTTCCGCACAACGAAGACCCACGCACCATATGCTTAACGTTCTTACGTCACCAACAGACCCCTGTGGTCTTGAGAGATTCTGGAGGCTTGAGTCTCTAGGAATATCAGAAAAGGAAGAAAAAAGTCTACATCTACTTATCTAGAGAATTACCAGCGTGATTCTATCACCTATAGCAATGGACGGTATACAGCAAAACTACCGTGGAAAGATGATCATGAGACTTTACCCACTAATTTTGACATAACGAGGAAACGTACTGAAAACGTCATCAAGCGTCTACGTCAAGACCCACTCATGTTACAGAAATATGGAGATATTATCAAAGAGCAGGAGACGAGAGGTTTTATTTCGAAGGTTGATGAAACTATCGTACAACAACACCAGATACACTACATCCCGCACCACGGAGTTAAGAAAGATTCTGCTACTACACCGATACGTACAGTATATGATTGTAGTTGTCATCAGTCATGTGGCCAGTAGTAGAATTGCTCAGCCTGCATGAAAGCTATTTGTAACTGCCCCTTGTAATTGATAGCAATAAATCACAATAAATAAGTTCAATTTACCTCCAAGTTAATTAAATAAAATGTACACAGCTAATTTATTTACGTTATTAAAGTACTGGTACTGATATGGTAGCTTAGCCTATGGTATATTAATACGCTTTAACATTGCCAGAAACTATGAGATATACTATTTTGTTCATAATACTTCCAGATTATTACATTTTTTATTCTTTTCTAAAAGAAAAGGGAGTGAACTTTTGAATATGCATGAGCTTGCAAAGTTTCCTCAAGGTAAGTGAATGTTTGCGCTAAAGATGCCTACTGTACATGTAAATTCACACCCCGGAATATACAAAGTACACCATTTATCTAAGGGAATATATGTGTGTTTGTTGGCGGATTGGCTAAATACATTGATAAACATGTTACTTTACACAGTAACAGGAAACAAACATTTTGATATAATCATGCATTAAAACAAATGTACAAAATTGTTTACAATGACACCGTATCAAAATTCATACTGTTATAATTTAGAGCCTACATCTAACAATAAAGACGGCTCTTTACAGAATGATGAGGCATAGACGCCCCTATCGGTAATAGATGATCATGATGAAATACAATCACGTTATAACAACACACCCTTTCGGAGCCTGAATAATTTGGCGCCAAATAAAATACATAAAGAAGACGAAGATGATGTGTGGGCGTACAAGTATTAGAAAAGTCTAGGTCTCTGATAAAAATGAAAACCAATATACCAACTTAAAGATCTAGTAAGAATATTTTTCACCAATCATCCTTTCCGTAAGGCATTTCAAGAGTGATACACTACATAAGTGTTTAAAGTAGTAAGGATATTTATGGTTCAAGGCCTAGTAGCTGGAGGACCTAAATGGTGAATTGATCAAGGGCAATTTCTGCACTGCAGAATTGCATCAGGTAGACAAAGGCCTAAACAGGTTTTGGTTTATTGAAAAAATATTAAAACGCAAATGAAAAACAAAAATCTTCATTTTTACATCCAATGGTATGGATCTCTTGAAACCTTTAACATTTTGATTCCTGCAGACGACAGAAGTCGTGGCGTGAACACGATAGATCGTAACGTTTACATTAAGAGCGATGATAGCAGCAACTACTTTCCTGATAATGAAATTTATAAATTTAGAATAATTTACCCTCACGGATAATTTTGTTCCTAAGTAAGAACATACTTTTAGAAAACTATTTCAAAAGGTTTTTTGTAAACCCGTTATATGACCAATGCACCATTTATTCATTTGTTCACTATTTCAGACACCATTAGCTGTGTGGTGTACAGTGAAATGACATCAAACTCTGAAGTGAATAAGAAGAGAGACGAAAGATAAACAAAAATGAACACATCAGAGCGTCAGTGTTGCATCAGTTGTGACATAGATCTGAGCGCAAATTTCCTAGGTGTACTTGCCGCGATCAGTTACCACTGAGACCAAAACCAAGATACGGTTTAATCGTTTCTAATTATAATGAGTCTTTTCACAGATTCAACATACAGCATCAATCAATCTGTCATCAACAAGGTCATCTGGTCACCAAACGTTTTCTTCACATCGTTGTAATAGAAGTTAAACATCGCCCAATTGCTTTATTCTGCAGCATTAAACACATATACAAAGTTCTTCACTTCTATTTAGAACTTACGCAACAAAGTACTTATGGTCAATAGGTCAATATCTGTCATTTCATTACTATAAGTCACTCAAACTTCAACTGTCTTAATGCGATGGCGACCTTGTTTCCGCAGTGAGTAAGCGTCATGTGTTCTCAACCAGTATTTGATAAACGTAAGGCTTAATGTACCCGGATGATGATTTTCCAAAGCATCAAGTATATTTGAAGCACCAGCATAAGATGCGGAACTTTTTTTATCGTAGTAATGTTTCTAAATAAATTACCATTTCTAATGCATTCATGGTGACTAATCACACAAACTTGAAAGATAAACTGTGTTTTATATGTAATAACTTTTCCCCTACAATATTTGGCGGCTCATATCCCGCTTTTAAACAGACTAACTGGACCAGCAAGAATGGTTTAAGTACTATATACTTACTCAATTCACCCAGAACAATGTGCGCGAAATCATAACAAACTCTTGGGATTTCTTGTTGAAAGGCAGCTAACTTGTACCTAACAAATGACCTTCTGCTTACCTACTTGCATCCCTTTTAAGTATTTATCGTACTACTACGCTGGGAACCAAATCGCGCGTTATTTATAAAACATTTTTGTCATAAAGCAAACATAAATAGGTAGCGGATATTTTTGCTGCATAAAACACCGGTGTTATTTTGGAAAATGTCAATCATCAGACTTTAATCTACCAGTGAAAGGTAAATAACCAACGGACAATATTCTATTCAGTTTTTCTATCTATTTTCTCCCCTTTGTCTATTCTTTATCTATGTTCTTTTTGTCAGAGCATTTAAGGTATCTCACAAAAATATTGTACGAACAAGAATGTTAGAATTTCCTCGTCTTTTTCCTTTACATTCCCTTCTTTCCTTCATTGATTTCTTTCTCTTTCACCTTTTCGCTGTTTAGTGTTCATTAAACCATACATACTTGACACTATATTAGAACATTAATGTTCTTTATAAAGTGTTTCATGCATTTTTTAATTGTTTGTTTTATTGTATATGCAAGCCTAAACAACAAATGATAAAAAAAACTATTCAACCAGGCCTGGTTGCAAAGAAAATACGTAAAATTCATCGAAATAAAACTGATGATTGCTCATTTCAAACCTGATGGTATCTCATTTAAGTCCAAAACATAAAACAAAAAACTCGTGTAAACATATATCTCAGTCATGCTGGTTAAAATTTCATATATTTAATTCAAAATGTGAAAAAGGCATGACAAATATGCAGATCTGCAGTATTTTCCTTGTTGGTTTTTCCTTGTTGGTTTTTTTATATTTGAATATTCGTAAGCATGTTTTTAAAATGTTAACATGGTGTAGAATTTCGATGAAAACAGAAAATTATGTGTGTTGCTGAATGGTATAATGATTTTTATATAGGTAAACAAAGCAAAACACAAGGACAAGGTACTATATAGTCTTCACATTTCAAAGTAAAAAAATATCATCTCTAAATACAGTCAAACCTCTTTTAAACGACCACACAAGGGAAGATGAAAATGTAACTTAAGATTAATTGCTATCATATTAAACTACAAGGGAAGAAGATAAAGCGGTTGCATATGTCAGGTTGCTACTTAAAGCAGGTGATCGCAAGGACAGGGTTTACTGTAAAGGAATCAGGCCCATGGACACTGTTAACTGTAATATTGTAGCTAAAAAGCAAAGCACATTATCTTAGATATATGTTTATAAGTGATGAAGGAGTGTTGTTTATAATATCAAGTCCTTGTATTTATGTAAATAATGAAATATCTGTTCAAATAACCGAATCGTATGAGCACCTTTATATTTATCATTTGTTGATTGGAAAATATTGAATGCTGATTTCTCAATCATACCATTATTAGCTAGGTTCTTCGTGATTCCTTTTTAAGTATTTAATGTATTGCTATGTCATCATTTGAATTCTATATTCAGGCACTGTGAACAAATACGCTTGGTATGCCTGCAGCATCATCAATGTATAATTTAACCTTTAATTCCTGCTAGGTATACACTGGTATGTTATAAATAAATGATCCCTCAGAGACATTTCAAAGACTAAATAAGTTTATCCAACTACCTGAAGTCGTTTGGAAAGATAGAGAGAAGCCGGTTTGAAAGGCAGTCGCAATGTGGCACAAAAGTGATGCAAAGTAGTTAAATGATGGTCCAATGCTTTTAAATAAAAATAAAATTGACACGGCGCTTTCTGTTGGCGTTGTTGCCATGCCGGTACTTTTGATGTTTTGCATGCATATATACTTTACTTGAAAGTATATGACATCTATTATATACCCATATCATAACTTCAAATGCTGTTTGTACATATGAAATGTCAATGGCGATCTTCTTGTATATCCTAAATTAAGTATCACTGTTATCTGTTTTGTTAACTAAACAGTCGTAAAACATTTTATGGGATATTGCATATTCGTAGAAGTAAATAAGTTACAGGAAAGGAATATATAGAAGTGAAAGATAAAACATGTTTATCATACGCAACATGATTTGCTCAGACATGTACCACGCTTAAACAAGTGATTAAAACATGTTTTGTTTTAACCAGCGCGTAAATATTACTAACAAATATTATACATGAAACCGAAACTGTCTTTATACTGCGTATCATAGGGTATTTGTATTTGACTTTAACTTCCCCCTCCGCAAACATTCCATTTGTCCTTCAACTACTTCATACCGGAAATATGAGCTTGCATATCATTGCCTCAGATAATCTGCAAGCTGTAAACATATTTCGCACCAACAAGTAGTTGATTATAGTGTTAAAGCTTCTTTTTTTTCTTCTGAGTCATACATAAAATCTAACGTAATAAATTACAGTTGGTGATCACGCATATTTTTGATACTTTTCTATGTACTCGTATAAGGCACATTTACTATAGACACACAAACACATTTCAGGTTGGCTCGTAGAAATAGGCGGACCTTAAAAGCTATATATAGTCATAAATAACATACCGTTGATTTTAATACTGACATATTGGAAACAGCGACATGTAAAATCTGTGAAAAAGTGGTATATTATATCTGTAAAAGTACTTTAAAGTTTCTTTGCTATATGAGCTGTTTTCCATGTCACACATATTCATTAACGGTTAAGGGCATTACCTGGCAATGTGTGCAATTATGACACATATCAATATATGGCAACATAAATCCTTCACTTTTTACAGGCATAACTGGTTCAAATATGCCCCTATTGTAATTTCAAAAACACCATATCCTAGCTCTTTATCTGCAGAATACGCACATAAAAAATTAAGAAGCTTTACTATAGTAGAAACACTCATTCAAATCAACATATCAACGATTCCTTTTATGATTTGCTTTTACAAAGGGACAGTTTTGTTTTAAAGAGGTTGGTAATGCCGAATAACGTCGAATATTTCGTAAATTTTGAATATGTTGAAAGAAACAATGATAACAATGATCATGCCATTATGTCATGTAGATTATTATGCATGATCATGCCTGAACATGATTATGCAACGAACGAGCCATCCAAAAAAATAAATTATTCTATTTTCCTTTTTTTCCCTCCACTGTTTGTGGTTATTTGATGTAAATTTTGCCACCATGGGCTTAATTAATACTAGTTTATACAAAGTTTTTGATGGAACGCACGTTTCGTGCGTTCGAGACGTATGATAGTGCATAATTATGCATACATCTACTTAAATTTACATATCAAAGATAAACTAACATGACTAAATACCCACAATGATTGCCTTGAAAGTTATTTCTTGTTACGTTCTTGATATGTAAATAAATATGAATTCTAAATCTCAATATGTTGTTATTTTCCACCACATTTTAATATCCATGAGCTGTGGAAATTTCCACAAAGCTAAAAGTACAGTAAAATATCAATACCAATATTTTATGTAATTTTCTACATCTATTTGTGGAAATTCCCTAGATTTTATGTACAATTGAGCGAAAAACGAGGTCTAAAATGCAGATTTTGCCCCTTATAAAGAGGATTCTTGAGTAGAATCCTCTTTTTGAAAAAATTGAATTATGTTTAACTATTGTTCTGACCATCACAGCTCCCTTGCCCCGATTACTTCCTGCTCCGCGAAAATATTGTTTTCTCGAATTCCCCACATTCTACTCTGCGCTCTATTGTCGCCAGCTTCTGGTACAACGGCGCATACAAATGTATATATTACTCAGACACATCAACATAATTATGTAAATTATATTTTTATTTGTTCCATAATGATTATTTAACATTTGCGTATCAAGAGATGGTTGTTTCAACGTTCATCTTTGTCTAAGCTGACCTTAGGATTCATGTATGCATGGCGCCAAAATACACACGTTGACGTCAGGCGACGTTACCATTATTTTTGATGTCCGACTTTTTTTTATTGCAATTTTGTGAAAAATAATGCACGAAGACCCCCCTTTTTAAATGTTTTATGTTATTTTATAGGATCTATGCTTACTCCCATTGTGAGTCTTAAGTTTGGCTGAATCTCTGACGGCAATAGCATAGAAACGTTTTATGTGCGTATTCTACAGATAGAGAGCTAGCATATGGTGTTTTTGAAAATATAATAGGGGTAGATTTGAACCAATTATGCCTGTAAAACGTTGATTTTAAACTATTCATATTCGACGCCGAGTTTCTTTGAAACGAAGTGAATAATAGAAAAACTAAAACGAATAAAACATGAACAACATGTTAGAGCACAGCTATGCAAAATTTCAAAACAATCGGAGAAAAATCGTTGTTGACGTCTGACGTCGGAGAAAGGTCGCAGTAAGTTAAACCAAACCCTAGCAGCTGCGAAGTTTTTACTTGAGACTGAATTCTTGCATCCTGTTGCTCGAAAACTAGTATATTAACAAACTATGATTGCTTAAAAACACCGGTCAAGGACATTTACCAAAACACATGCCTCATCAAGTAGTTGTACCTCGAGTAGTTGAACTTTTAAAATTAACTTGTAGTGGTGTCATTTTGTAGTAATTTTACGTTAATTCCCTGCATCATTCATGTTTTAATAACTTGCAGTAAGTTAATCTAATGGTTGCTAGGAGGAACCAGAATAAAAACTTCTCCATTATACTCTCTACCACTGTGTCATATAGTCAGACGTCAGCTCTCAGAAATGTGTGTGGTACTAGTCTTTTGCACCTCAGTCTTTTACGTCAATCAAATATGGCAATATTTAACAAGTCATTTTTATTGTTGCTTAGTGTTTACCATTGAGATGCCAAGTACATGTAGATTAATGGAGGCGCAGTGATAGCGCGTTTGTCTGAGGATCAGATGGTCCAGGGTTCGATTCCCATCGGTTACATGGCGATGGTGTTCTTCGGCAAGGCATATTAATACATCATTGCTAGCTCTCCCTCCGCTCCACTCTGTTCTCTCTCCCTCTCTCCCTCTTTCCCCGACTCTCTCTATCCGTTGAATTTATACGATACTTCTACCTATGAGCCCACATTGCAGTTTTAGTTTTATTTTTGTTCTCAATGTGTGAAAGTTTCTGCAGTGGTTCAAATAAATATTCATTGATAAAAGTAATCTTAATTCAAGTGAACATGCGATCGTAAATAGTGAGAAATAGCTGTGATTACTATAAAACTATGTGAAAGAAATTAATACAAAAAAGAATAAAGGTATACAGCGGTATGAGCCCACATTGCAGTTTTAGTTTTATTTTTGTTCTCAATATTTGAAAGTTTCTGCAGTGGTTGCCAATATATCAATTGTGCAGTTGGCAAATTATTTGGTTTCAGCGAGTCTTTTGATTAACTCTTAAAATGCATGTTCGATGTTTCTTATTACGCAAATTGTATACCCTAGTTTTTGGCATAATTGCATATTTGTCTAAATATTAATTTTTAACATAGTATTTGACATTAAACGGAAAACAGAAGATAGTTTGCTTATTTACGGGTTTCCGTAATAATTTAGATGACAATGAGCTCAATCATTCACTACTGATAAGATTAGTTCCAGTTTTAAGTAAGTTATGGGAACACTTTCACACGGCAATATGTTGATATGGTCATATGTTTAGAAGGTTTGTCTTTTACACTTTATGTATAGATACAGACTAAGACTACGTAAGTCCACAAATTGTTTGATTATGTTTTTGACCATAAATTCTTACATGTAAGACATATGATATATGTTGGTAATTGTTTTGGTGGTAACTCGGTGGCGCCTCTTTAACACCAAAAACAGTTACCCACGAGCCAGATATTCCCATCTGCACGTGCAACCAGTGAAATATTCTTATAAAAATTAGCAGGTTGGAGAATGCCCAATTGAAAGAATAGCCATGATTTCCCAGTCGAATGCACACAATATACAACAATTTAGTAATCAAACGGATTTAACAACTACAGTACATCAATATCATTTTAAAGTGTTCAGTTTGTGTACTATTGTGCGACATCATTTACCTGACACTCGGGAATAGTTCGTATAAACCCGTAAAAGCGACTTTTCAGTTTCCGAACATAACGAATAAAACAAACTGGTATTGATAAATTATATTGATATTAACATATCGAACTCAAGATTAACACTGTGGGTAGAGCCTTTACTGTTAATAATGGATTCTCGGTTCGAATCTTTCATCAGGCTTGATGTATTTATTGATTTATAAAAAAATGATATTTTTCATAAATAAGCTTGTGGGTTATTTGACAATACACAACATTTTCAAGATTCGCATGTTGAAGGAAATGTAAGAACAGGTTTATATTAAAAATCAGAAATCATAGATTTTAAAAGGCGAAAACGGGGCATAAAACAGTGTTACAAAAACAAAAGTAACCATCTGCTTATGAATAACTTTTAAAATTAAAGGCAGGAATTGAAACTCGACTTAAATAGAGAATCAGGCCTTTGGGAAAATCAATTATTGCCCTATAGGATTTTTGTTTTATAAGCTGTCTTTATCAAAGCATGAACTGACCACGTGAACACACTGGTTGGGTCAGGAGATTTCATTATGACATAGGTATAATTGGGATTTTTATGAATCGGAATGAGAAATAAGTATTAAAGTTAGGATGAAAACGAAATACATTCGTGTAACAGAATCAAGAAATAATTTGAAGTTTTATTAATCTCATTGACTGATTTTTCGGGACCGAATAAATATTCATTGATAAAAATAATCTTAATTCAAGTGAACATGCGATCGTAAATAGTGAGAAATAGCTGTGATTACTATAAAACTATGTGTAAGAAATTAATACAAAAAAGAATAAAGGTATACAGCGGCTTTATATAAGTAAAATATGGTAATAAGGCCATACTTTTTATATTAATTGATTTAGAAACCCGCCGACTCTGATTTTCAAACAAGTAGAAAAAAATAAAATGTCATTTCCGATAATTTTTTGGACGGTTGTCAAAAGTCAGCCGTACCAGAGAGAATAGAACAGAAAAATATATAAACGGATTTGGCGTTATTACGTTCCTAAAACAGAGGCAACTCCGCTGAAATAAATAGTTCCAATCGGAGAAATATCTACAGTATATTTGCCTATGAAATTCCCAGTTAAATTGCATGTTCGCAGAAATGCAATGAGTTACCGACATAAAACTTAAATGCCACAAAGTGTTCACTTTTCTGCTTCAGACTGCATATATTTTACATTGATAAGTATACCGAAAGTTTGTAACCTCTATCCGTTATCGGAAAAAATGTACTAAACTGGTAAACATTGGAAAAGTGTATAGAACAGTGTACTGCGCGCTTGCATTTACTGCTGTTAAATTGCTCTGTGTAGTAGTGTGCTTTGTGTTTGTCTGTTTGGTGTTTGTTTAGTTTTTGTTTTTTCGTACTTTGTTTCGATAAAATTTTACTAAAAGGAACCAAAAGACTTTTGTAACGTATCTCTTCGATAGCGAATTGTGTTCCAGATGTTATCTGAATTTAAAATAGTTGTCACTGTTCACTCAGATCTAAAGTTATCCGTATTCGGTAAATGTTTATTCTCCATTTGGCATTTGCACTCGCAGCAGATGTGAAAATATATGGCTAAACCTAAAGGATGACAAAAATATAAATGATTACTGTCAAAGTGTAGTTATTGTATAAGTCAAGAAAAAGAATGAAATAAGTGAAATAATTTAAAAGTTTTCGTGAGTGTACTTGAATATATAGTTGTATGAAACATCCACATACATCAGTGGTTTGCCGAGCTTTCAGCAAACATGAAATTATATATAAATAATCTGGAGGACGAGAATTTATGAAACAAGTAGGCTATGTTATAAATAATTAGATGTATACACAAGTTTATAAACCTTGATATGCACATCAATACCAAGTAATACAAAAAAAACGGAAAAGTGATTCTCCTTGGTTCCATTGTGGTCCTTGACATAGATGGCACACCACGGAAAGGTACGATTATTTACTTCGAATGAATCAATGGTATCACATGTGTATAGTATCACAGACCTAGGTTATTACAACATCATTGTATGCATGAGAAAATTTCAGTTATATGAGTATCAATCAGTGTTATGACAATAAAAGCACCGACTATATTAAAAAGTTATATACCAAGTATATCTATACAAGCATTACACTAAAATGCAAAGAGATAGTTAAGAATGACAAGACACTAAAAACAAAATTACAAGGAGATCGTTTAGAATGATAAGACACAATGTTAAAACTAGAACAACAGATGGTGTTTGACGGCTTCCTTAATATGCTTAAAAACTGTAATAAGTATCAACTGTGGCACGTTATTCCAAAGGATTCACCCCTGATAAGCAAATGACTTTTTACCAAATCCCTTCATCTTGGGAATACAGAAACAACCACTGTCATTGAAATTTAACCTGTATGGATCACCAGGTTACCATAAACCTTGTACAATGATTGTGTAAAGAGTGTACAGGATTAAAATGTTTTCCCAGGTATTCTGGAGCTATGCCTGACTTAACTTTGAAAATAACATATCGAAAATGGCAGCAAATAATGTATATATTTATTTATTTCTGTCTCACCATACATGTTACACATAATGTACATATCATGCAATATAAAAACAGTGACATGTCTGCCATTCTAACAAGAATTATGGTATACAGTCTAACCTGCCTATAGCGGTCAGCAAGGGGACTGGGCAAAAGTGACCACTATAGACAGGTGACCACTATATCCAGGTTGCCAAGGATATGATAAAAATTTGATAAAATAAGACAATGTCTAGTTACAGTAGTTCATTACATTGCACATACGGCATATCAATTTATATGATACACTTATTAATGCTTTTCATGTAAAACAATATACATGTACATCAATAGTTAACTTTCGTAAAGATTTCTTCTGATTTGTTGAAGCTGCAATCCGTAAACCTGTAGGTCACCTTTGTCTTTTTCTCTCTGGATATGTGTCAATTTCATACTGAGACAATATTTAGCCTTCCTTTTGATGGTTTGTTGAATCTGTGTTCTTCCCACACAGAATTGATCAGCAAGTTTTCGAGAACTATTCCCACATTCAAACGCTTTTATTACACGAACTTGTTCTTCTAACGAAAGTGCTTTACGTTTAGGTGAAGACATACTGGGAAAAAACTGGCATACAGACTGCCTTGTCATAGATGTTTTATACCTAACGATGTTTCAATAAACCTGAATAGTTTTCGATCAAACTTACGCAAAATCACGGAAATTCATAAAAAATCTCATGCATAAAACGACATCGCTCAATCATTGCTCAAGATAATCACTAAAATATCAAGCAAACCAAACAAACTCACCTAATTAATCTAATCCTTTGAAATGTATGTACTATTCACACATTTTTAATGACCATAATCCACATTTAATCGGTTTCAAAACCCGTCACTGGCCGTTATATAATCAGTTCCGGACTAAAATAAGTGGCCGCTGACCGCGTTAAACAGGGTCACGCTATAAACAGGTTACATTTAGAGTAATTTCCTGCCGTCGCACCTTAGACTGACCGTTACAGACAGGGTCACGTTATATACAGGTGACCGCTAATGCAGGTTAGACTGTACAATAAAAGAGTACACAGTACACATGATCACATGCTATAATTTACATTAAATTATATTAAATTACAATATTAAAAATAGTCTATAAATCCTATTTAAATAAATTTAAAAAGTTTCAGATCAGCTGAAGATAAAACTGTCGTTTATCAATACTTTATCAGACTACACTATATCTGGATATAGTCCATGAGGATAAATGCCCCGTACGACTTTACCACAACTGACATGGAGATATGATCATACAGTTTTTTTATTTATTTTCTCCCCTTTGTCTTTTCTCTATATATGTTCTTTTTGTCAGAGCATTTAAGGTATCTCACAAACATAATTGTACGAACAAGGATGTTAGAATGTCCTCGTCTTTTTCCTTTCAATTCCATTCTTTCCTACATTGATTTCTTTCTCTCACCTTTTTCGCTGTTTTCAGTTAAAAATCTTACATACTTGACCTTATATTAGAACATTAATGTTCTTTAAAAGTGCTTTATGCATTTTTGATTGTTTGTTTTATTGTATATGTAAGCCTTAAAAATTAATGATAAAAAGCTATTCAACCAGGCCTGGCTTCAAAGAAAATACATAAATTTATCGACATAAAACTTATATGTGCCAATTTTAAACCTGATGGTATCTTATTTAAGTTCAAACCATAAGTGAAAAGCTTACCTAGACATATATCTCAGTGACTCAAATTTCATATGTTTAATTTAAATGCGCATAAGTTATGACAAACTATGCAGATCCTCATTATTTTCCTTTTTGGTTTTACCTGTTTTTTATGTTTGAATATTATTATCATGCCATAAGTAAACATAATTTAAAATGTTAAACATGGTGTAGAATTTCGATGATGTAAATGATGTTTTCATTGAATTACCGTGTATTAGTTTCTATAATATAAAAGCCTAAAACTCCCAAGAAAAGACGCAATTTAAGTTAGAATCTATGTGCTTTGTTGAATGGTATAATGATCTTTATTTGGGTCAACGAAGAAAAACACAAGGGCGATGTTAATAGCCATCAAATTTCAAAGAAATAAAAATGTAATCTGTAAAGGAGTGAGGCTCATAGACACTATTAACTGTTATCTTGTAATTAAAAAGCATATCAATCTTTCTTAGAAATATGTTCACAAGTGATGAAGGATTGTCATTTATAATATTAAGTCCAAGTATTTATGTAAATAATGAAATATCTGTTCACATAATCGTACCTTATAAGCACCTTTAAATCTGACATTTGTTGACTGGAAAATATTGAATACACATTGCTCAATCATGGCATTATTAGTTATGTTCTTGGTGCTTTTATTTAAATTAGTTGGTGGTACGTTTGTTGTTTTCCATGCATCTATGCTTTACTTTAAAATGTGTGACATGCATAAGAGACCTATATCATAACTTCAAATGCTGTAAATGCTATTGTACATATGAAACATCAAAAGCGATCATCTATTTCCTAAATTAAGAATCACTGTTACCTGTTTTGTTAACCAAACAGTCAAAAACATAACAAATATAGAAAATAAAAGTTAATCTGCAAGCTGTAAGCATATTTTGCACCAACAAGTTGTTGATTATAATGTTACAGCTTCTGTTTTTCTTCTAAGTCATACTTTAAATATAACGTAATAAAATACTCGTAAGTATTAGGCACCTTTAATCTAGACACACAAACACATTTCAGATTGGCGTTTAGAAATAGGCGGACCTTAAAAGCAATTCGATCTATTTGTAGTCATAAATAACATACCGTCATACTGACCAGTTAACCAATTGGATCATTATGTCGCGTTCATTTTTTCATTCTGTAAAAGTTGAAAACTCGGTCTTTACTGTAGACTAATATGCAAGTTTGATTAAGCTTATTTCAAACAAAACAAACAGCTTTTAACAACATAAAACTAAATGTGAGAAGAAAATTCGAGAATTTAATTTGACGCGCATTTCGTATAGTTAGTTAAAGAGTATTTTAACATGACTCGATTTTGTCTCTATATACAAAGAGTAGAAAAATTTATTTTAGTTTTATTAAATCATAAGCAACGCAGGGACCGATATGCTGTAAACATGACGTCATTTTGCGCCGCATGTTGGCGTAGAAAATAGCTCTTGGCATTTATTCACCTTTTGTAATATATGGTCATGTTAGACTAGAAATAACATCCTTTTCCGCGGTGTTATCGTTAAAGGGACATACCCTATAACTATATCAAACTAAATAACCCCCGAAACATAAATAATAGAATCTTTAAAAGTATTATAACTAAACCTAAAAGTTTCAGCTTTGCCTTTCCAGTCATTATTGATAAGATCATCGGTTTAAAATATACTGCAGTACCGTAAACCATTCAATAATGTATGTATAGTTGTTGTTGTTGTATAATTAATGGGTGGATGCGAGTTATTACAGAAAGCCTCTATATTGATTAATTGTGGTAAAATGAGGCATTTTTCGTCATAGGTTCTTCTCACAGGTGATTGTAGCGTACCTGCTAAGAGTGACGTCCCTTTTTCCATTTTTTTTTCTGCAACACTCATGGACAGTGTGCTCAATTTGTTCAAATGGTATGACAAGATAATAGTCCACGACTGCTTCATTAAAAAAAAAAATTCCGCCAGTTTTTGAAATTGCTACACAACTATGTTTACATGTATAGGTTCCGGTTCCATGTTGCGTCACATTAGTAGACGGAGAACCAGCTTTTGAGGGACGTCACTCTTAGCAGTTTGTAATTTGGCGGATGTCACTCCTTTTCTTTTTTCAGTCTACCGGGTACTTCAGTGGTAAAATATGAAAGTTAAGATCCGGGGAAAATAAGATCATATTTTGTTAGCTTGGTTCTTAAATAAATGTAAAAAGACAAAACAAAGCCGGGAAAAGCATAATCCCGACCTTGAGCTCCTATGGTTAAAGTGTCAGAAATGTGTGACATTTATTAGGGTTGGCGAAAGATGAAAAGAAATCGGAAACTATCAGTCGCTGTTTCAAAACGGTTTGCATTTGGGCCTTGATGTGAAGGTTTACGGAAAATATAAATACTTAGGCTATATATGCAATAGGTTTTAATAAATATGCGTTATTCTAGATACAGTAATTAAGTCTGAAACTGGGTCGAAATGTAAACGGTGTTTTACCTTCTCATTGATATATATTCATTAGGCAATCTGATTAAAATCATCTCCTCAAAAACGCTACGCTATCCAGAAGATCGTGAACTTTAGTCAGATTGAGTCATTAGGCTAACTAACATTTAATGTTTTGGTCCCTGCTACGCTACACTCTCCTGTGATTTGTATTATGTCTTGTTTGTACTTCATGCTTCGCACGTGCTATATGTGAAAGATGGAGTAATTTACAAGCGTGCAACAAACTCTTATTAAGGTTTGTTAAATTAAATCTTAAAGTCCCAGGATCTTTTTTAATTTACTGATATTGTGAAATAAATATACTGATAGGATAATGATAGAACCATGTTCTAATCACCGTAAAACAATGTTGACATATTCATTTCTTTGGTATTCAAGTTGCTTTTTCATGAAATAGACTTGCCAGGAAGCCTTTTTCTTCTTAAAACCAAGTTAAATTATAAAAATGGCTTCTTGACGCTTCGTGACGCTTCTTGACGCTTTTTTCTTCTTGACGCTTTTTAGTGAGACCGGTTTCCAGATAAAAAGTTTAGCGTAAATTTGTATCTAATTTGAAGCTGTAACAGCAGCTATTTGCCTTTAACGTGTTTAAGTTAAAGTTAAAAGCCAACTCTGAACTCTGTCAGTCAAAAGTGCAACAGTTATAAAATAATCAACCTGGCACATGTATTCTGGACCATGTGGTCACTAAAATCTACTCAAAATACAAATTTAGACCCTATAATACAGCAGTTCTTTCCAATATCAATGTATTTAGCAGCCATTCAATGTACTTCATCCCTTTCTTTACACATTTTACAAAAAGATTGTGTTTCTTTAGCATGTTTAGGCAAACATTTTTACAACCTTCACTTTATTATCCTTGCTAACACTTAATGAAAAGCTCAACCAGATTTAATATATAATGTATGATATATGTATCATGTAAGATCCATTTTCATTCAATAAGTTAAGTATTGTATCTTATTCATATGATTGTATCTTATTCATATGTATTATTATTATTATTATATTACATTAATATATACAAAAATGACACAATTTTCAAAAGAAACTTAATTTTTTTTCCATTAATTCAACTGTCTTAAATAAATGTATTAATCTATATTTATTTTTTACAGGAAAACAGATGTTTTACCTCACATATTGGGACAATACCCCTGGTGAACAATGGAGTTATTAGTTACATCCATTATTACATGGGGAGAAGTCTGTTACTTCAAGTTATGATTCCTGAGTGGTACAGAACAAAAGCAACCCAGTCCTCTGGAATGCAATCTGTTGGATTATTTAAGGTATGTACATGACAACTGTGTGGCATCAAGTAAGTAGAAAAAAAATCATAGCTGTTAATTATCTACTTATAATATGTTGATTTGTTTATCAATTTTCATAGTAACATACCATATGTACCATATCATTTGTCCTGAGATGGTGAACTTAATTATATATTTATTTTATTTTATGCTTGCAAAGTTATATTCAGGCACACTTATCAAGATGAACATACATTCTTATATTTTGAAGAGCAAAAAATAAGATAACATTTATTAGAATACATTATGTTGTGATTTTTAAGATAAAAAGTAATAATTTATATGAAATTCTTCCTCAACTGTGTTCATTTTAGGCTTGCATCACAAGACTCTGAACAACTTGGTGGCTGGACTTACCAAGTTTTCACCTGACTGGCATTTTGGATTGTGGAAATCGAAATGAAAAAAAATTATCTTCTACTATATGTATAAAAATATCTTCTTTTTTTTGAGTGGAAAGTTTATATGTTCATGACAAATGTACTTATAAGCAACTATTTGACATATTTCATTGATATTTTGATATTCTATGATGCAGTGGCAACAGATCAGCAAGTGTATTTACTTATGAATGTGAAATAAGGTTCAGTTACAACAACATTGCCAGCTTGCATTCTAAAACCTTAAAAAATCTTACATGTTTATCATGTCAGCTTAATGTATGTGTTCTTTATTCATTGCAGTACAAGTTCTTCAAAGCTTGGTGATTTCTGTCAGACTAGACTAGTGCAAACAGTCCATCTGAATGGATTTTGCTGTGAAAGCCAGAATACATGTCATCAGTAATGAGTTGGCATAATTACTCACTAGAAATCAGGCAGAAACATTGACTGACAATATATCTATTGGAAAAAATGTGATTCAGCACCATGTCACCTGATTGCTTTTTATTGTGAAAAACATGTGTTTGGTAATTCCAGTTTACAAACAAAAAAGACCTCTTGCTTAAATGGCATAGAACAGTATAAGGATACATGTATTTAATCAATCTAAATTAATATATAACCATGAGATAATTTGTGTACATTTGTAACTTTGAATTTCTATATAAATGTACATGCATATAGACCTATACTGTATACAATTAATTTTTTATTGTTGCAGTGTACTTATCTGGTAATATGTATGTGAATGAGATAATACTTATACTTTGGTGTAATTATCAGTTTTGTTTTGAAGAATAGAAATTTCCAGTAAACACTACTTTTGTATGATTTGAGACTGATTCCTTTCACATTCAAAGTTGACTACAACTATTTAACACTGTAAAGTGACACCATATTTTACTTTTAACTAATTTATCAGTACACATAATTATTGAATATTTTATTCTTGTCTAAAAGTGTTGTTTTTCAAAGAAATAGAATTCGCATTTATACACTTTCTGGCTAACCTGAGCATATAGTGCCCATTCCTTGGATTTGTCTTGGTGGACATAGGACTGTGAGAGTTAATATTTAGATATTTGTGTGGTGTGTTGGATTTGTGACCTTGTCATGAAGGACAATGCTACTCCGTGAGCGATATAAGGCCGTCATTGCCCTAATATTTGTGAATTTTGATATTTGTTTACCATGGCAGTCATATTTTAGAGAATATTCATGTTAGATGTTTTGCTCAAAGATTTACAAAACTTTACACCTGATCGGGGTTTTTTTTAGAGCAAACTGTACCATTAGTTTAGCTTAAAGTCCCAGGACCATATTGACAAGAAGAGTTCTCATTTTACCAAGAACGTTGTGTTACCGGTGGAAATGACTTATTTGTACATAAAAACGTTCATAACTTTACTCTTTAAACCAATGTACATGTAAGAAATGTAGAACAGTATTTTTTCAGTGATATTGCAAAATATAAAAAGACTTGAGTACAAAAGAATTGAATGTGTCAACAATGTTTTAGAGTGATTAGAACATGGTTCTATCATTATTTTTTCAGTATATATTTATTTGATTCAAAAAGATCCTGGGGCTTTAATACAAACTGTTCAATTGTAGCATTCATAATCAGTTATAAAACAATAATTGTTTCTCATGTTAAAAAATTATAACTGGTACATTCGTATATTTTTCAAAAATCTAAAACACATGTAAGTCTAATTATCGATATAATTATTTCTTACATATTAGTGCAGCAGATTAAAATAACATTAAATAAATATTAAAGAGATCATTGTGACTTGTTTTCTCATTACTTGAAATTGGTCCTCTATTCCAAAAAGCCTAACGAGTAATATGGCTGGGCACAAAAATATTCATTTCATGTGAACCAATAAACCTCTTAATAGAACTGTATTCCTACATCATTTCAAGGAATCTTGTCTTTTAAAAGGCAAATACACCGACATTCCCTAGAGTTACGTGGTTCATGGGTGCTTCTGTGCGTTCGTGAACGTTATTGAATCATCCATCAAATTCATATAGCACCAAATCTAACCCTAAGAATGCATTTGATACGGGAAATAATAAGATTTCAAAAACAAATCGAAGTGGGTGGGGTAAAAATATCTGTTCTATTTTTATCGATTACAAAATGTAGACACACATTTTGGTATAGACTTACTCTCCCGAAATTCACGATCCTTCTCGAAGTTGTAGATGGTAAGAAATCTTAAATTTACTCAATGCAATATAAAGAAATCCCCAAGATATTATATATGCCGATTTTAAAGAATTTCCTTACTTTAAGCATAAAATCACTGCATTTTCGAACGCCCGTGCCGAAAAAAAAAAGCACGGGGACATGTCATTTTTTAAAAATTTTATGTCCTTCTAGGTCGAAAGGTTAAGTGAAAATAGAATTTAAACAATTTATCGGTCAATTTTTGTATGGCAAACAATTTAGAATTGTCTACAATTCGTGTTGATTTAGAAGTGAGTGGGGTAATTTTAAATAATTTATTTTTCTTTATGGCGATGATGAATCGGTCGGTAATGCCTTTACCTCAAAGAACATTTCAACCAGTTATACATCTGATAAGCATTATAAAATTTAGTGTTTCTAGGAGAGAAAAAAAAAGAAACTGGCATGACTGTCGATTTTTCGATTTTTTTTAAACCTTAAAAATTTAAGAAAACATACTACATTAATAAACGCCTGTTCCGCGAAAACAAGGACGGTGACCTATCTTTGTTTGCAGTTTTTTATTTGGAAGTGAATATGGTTGAAATATAGCGAGTTTAGAGAAAATCTATCGAGTTTTTTTTTTTCAAGCATACCACCTTAAATAAGTTCTTTTTTCACGAAAATGGATAGAATATTTAATAAGTGACGGATTTTTCAGAAAGGCATGTTGCCGTTAAATACATTAGAAAATAGTGCAAGCTTTCCAGTCATATAAAACGTTATCAAATGTCTTTCGTTTTAAGAAAGTCAGGTAAACTGGTATTGGAAATCGGCTTTTAGACCCATCTGCTAAGAGCTCTTCAAAAAGTAGGTAGTCAAAACAATGCAATAATTTAACTGAATTTCATCAATTTATCTATTTTTTCATGCTGGGACAAATTGTCTGAGGTTCAACCTTGGTGTAAAAACGCACTAATTTCGGGAAACATGGGTTAAAATGCGTATCGTATTCAAGTTTCTACATTATAACAACCCATGAGTGGTGGACCTCGATGGCTCGAACTACCGATCCCTTTTTATAGTAGAGTTGCTGACTTGAAATCAATGTAGCCTCTCACTTTATGTGAGTCATGTGTTCGAGCCCTGCTACCGACCATGTCTCTTTAAGCGAGAAAGTTACCTATTTTTCTTTTAATTTTGTGTGCGTGAGTTTGTGTGGTAGAGTTGCTGACTTGAAATCACTGTAACCGCTCACTGAATGTGAGTCATGTGTTCGAGCCCTGCTACAGACCATGTCTCTTTAAGCGAGAAATTTATCTATTTTGTTTTCTTAAGGAGGATAAGGATAAAAGCTCATACACCTAGGTATGTTGTTATATACATGCATAAGCTGTATAACTTTGATAATACAATTAAAATAGGCTCAGTCATAGAGATTGTTTTTCTATATTATTATTCTCTAAACCCTCAGAATTGATGGATTTGTTTGTAAACATTTGAGCCAACTTTGATTGTTATGAATAAATGAATAGTGTTTTTAGGGCGCATTGACTTCCAAGGTCATATCGAGCGCATTAAAATCTTTGTATCAAAAAATGTAACATGCGTGAATGTCGTTAAGTGTTAAAACTATGTTTATCGCACTGATGTGCGGCCACTTCAGTTCACTTGTCTAATCCCGCTTCAGTCGTGCAAAAATACACAAGATAGGTCACAAACAAAAGAGATTAGGCCAATGCTTTTTATTACCGGTACAGTTGGTTCTCAACAATTCTAAACGTCCTATATAAATGTTCTAAAAACCATGTTTGTTTAACTTTGTATAATAAAATCAACGGTCACACATGTATTCGTTTTGCTGTAAAAAATATCTTCCACAGCCATGACAAGTATACTTTATATACATGCACAACCATCATTTTCCTAGGCTTCGCCTCGGACACATTGGTTGCACTTGTGTATAAAGTATAGTTTTCCGGTTGTAAGGAAACACTTAGCAAAGCTCGCACTGTATCTATTTCATAAAACCAATGATTACTGTAGTCAATCATGAAATCTGTATATAGCACAAAGCCTTATTCGTGTGATTATAACTAAAGGGGCTGTATAGTTTAAGTCATTACAGCTGAAATGTTTTCAATAAACGAAATTCATTTTCATCCAAAATGTACCTCGGGAGGTTTAAAACACATGTAAGTACATTTCATTAAATATTTACCATTTATAATACATGTATAAAACTAAAAAATATGTTTTCATGTCTTAATATTACTTAAATAAATTTAAATGTCAGTTTATAAAAGTCGATGATAACAAAAAAGCCTTATTTTCGTAAAAAGTTAAATGTCCCTGTCAAAATATCTAAATGGAGTAAAATCACCTTTATTTTTCAGCCAAATGTGGAAATGTGCATGTGGTCACGAGTCTTGTCAAGAGCGCTTCACAAACTTGGAGCCAACCAAAGGATGCGACAACGGAATTATGAAAGTTGCATGTTAGTGAGTATAAAGGAAAAGTTCAACCATATAACAGAAATTGGCACAATGCAGGAACATGATTTAACTATACAATTCTTTGGGAGTCAAATTGAAGGAACGACAACGGTTGGAATGAGACCTGACGTTGATCGTATCTTCATTAGCACTAATGATGTCATTGAAGAAAATATTAAAAAAAGACATAAAATAAAAACAAAAATAGTTGTACTTGTTGCAGACATGTTTACACCACCAGGTTATGTTAAATTGAAAGTATATAAAACAAATCTGTGCATGTATGTTGGACTTGTAAAAGATGAAAAAGGGAATTGTTTCTTGTCAAATTTCTACACAGATCTATTAGAAACCGTACAAGCAGTACACTTTCCGCTTAAGTGGCTTAATAAACATGGACCCGCTTTATCCTCCGATGCAAGTTTAATATATGACGATCTACCAACTGACACTGTTATAGCAGTTCATTGCAAATCAATTCCTTCCTTTACCCACGAATTTTTCAGTCGTAGAAGGAGGTTCAGCTGGCCAAGTATGTCGACGTTAAACATTATGAAAGACCAAGGGTGTTTACTTGTCCCAACAGGTCACAGTGAGTGTAGCCCAAACCAGCACATCCTGCAATGGAGGGTCTCATTTTCATTCCAAGAGCGACATCTCATGCTTAATCTTAATAGTGCACAATATCTCTGTTATGTACTTTTGAAATTAGTAAAAATGTGCTTCATCTCGCCATATGTTGAACTGACATCTTATCATTGTAAAACTGCCTTGTTTTACACGATGGAAAACACTCCAAGCGAAATATGGAAAGAAGAGAATTTGCTGTACTGTTTTATTTTATGTTTGAACAGGCTGGAGAGATGGTCCAAGAAACATTTCTGTCCTAACTATTTTATCCAAGAAATAAATTTATTCACAGGAAAAATAAAGGAACAAGATATGTACAAGCTGACCGACATTTTATCAACTATTATAGATAGTCCCCAGTATCATATAAGGCTTATTTCTATTGGCAACTTTGGAGAGTTACTTCAGCAATATGAATTGAATTCATCAAAGGTTGGAAACATAGAATTTGAAATAGATACGTTAGTATCCGAACTTCTCCAAAACCTTTTGTTTCGTGCATCAGAAGCATTGGTAACAATTAAAAATGTTATTCTACAGAAAATATTATACAACTGCAACGACATCAATGAGATAATTGATCGCCATTACAAATGGTTAAAATCTCTGAAGGAACTTGACTCAGTAGGCGGAATTTCTCTCGACGGCGTAACGTGGGGGCTAACACATGTTTCTAGATTCTTACATTCTAGTTTAGGCAGCCACTTGGGTATTAAAGCAAGCGATACCGACAACGTTATATTGCAATCCTGGTACACAGTCACGGCAGTTTATCACCTCTGGATGGGACTAAACTCTGACTCAATTTCTGGAAAGATGAAACTCGCAACAATGCTATTATTCACTGGTTACTTAAACGAAAAAACACTTAACTGGCTTTGGAAGGCAAAAGCTTTGACGGATCAAATTTGCCGTTGCTCCATTCCTGACTACTATATGCCTTTAAATATTGGTTACAAACAGTTGGAAGATATTCTTCAACTGAACGCATCTCAGTTTCTTGAAAATTATGTATCAGCGTGTACAATTTTCCTGCCAAGTGAAAGAAAGCTCACACTGTATCCATTGCAGTTTGAAATGTTTCGCAGTTTTGGTTGTGAAAGAGACAACTCTTTAAATATTGCCACTGATATGTCGCTCTATTACTGTGTAACTTTGGATTCAAACATCTACTGTATTTTACTAAGAATGTATTCTTCTGGCAATCAGAAACAGCTCGTAGAACAGCTGCTTGAATGTTCCACCTCTGACAGGTATAAGCATAAAGAAACTACTTTGAATATTTTAGGCTGGCTTGCAAGTGCTGAAGAACCAAACAGTGCATCATTGATGTTCTTAAAGCGATCATGGGATTATCAAAAACAGAGACAAATCGAAAGAAATAAAATTCTGTCGCATGTAGGTGAAAACAGAAATGCTGCCAAATGGCATATGGCTTTACTGCTTTATCGAGCATGGCGTGTAAGGAACCGTGAACAACCAGTCAAACTTTCTTATCCAAATTAATAACAAACTGACCTCCAATAAAATACAAATGAGGACAGTAATTGATATCATTTCTACATAAGTTCACATTTGCACACGAAAAACTGGCATTTCATTCCATATTGTAGCATGTTTGGTATAAACAGTATTTGCATAGTATTTAGGTGTTTATGAGTGTTTGCTTCAGAAAGAAAATTCGTTGAGGCGCATCAGTAGCGCGTTCGCCTAAGAATCGGAGTTTCCCAAAGTTGGACCCTCACCAGTGCCACGGCGGTTGTGTCCTTAGGCAAACATATTTCCACTTTCGCTCTCTCTCTCTTTACGCGATTTATTTCTGGAGTGAGTCTCGAAAGGAAAGCCATTTATCTAAGTTGTAAGTCCTTTTTTGGCAATCGAGACAAAATAAATTAGTATAAATAAGAAAAACGAAAGAAAATTTACAAAATTTTAATGTGGTCACATGTTGTCTGTTTCTGCTATATTTAGTTTCAGCTATGCACATTTCTATGTAGTCAAAATATAAAAATGTTGAAATAATTACTTGCGTTATAACGTTTTTTAATATTGTCCCTATTCCCTCCTTTACATCCGTTCTGTTATTTTTCTTACTGCTGCGTATTGTTCATGTGACCTACATGCATTTCTCCAGAGATTCGCAACACATTTGATTCAACCAGATAACGTCATGTTACAGCCTGTAAAATTGTCAGCAACAAATTTACATTGGTAATTTATATTAACGGACCAATCGTTTACATAGATGTACTAATAGATAGTTCTCCTTTAAAATTTAAAATTCGCGAATACATTGTGTAAGTATGTCTGTACACAAATCGCGAAATTCTCGTCAGGCGACAATTTACCTAATTTACAGTGGCCATATATCATAGGAGGGACACGACTATTATGGTCTCACCTACATTTAGGTATGCCGCTATTGTTGCTCAAATTGTTCGTCTTCTGATCTTATGAAAAGTTGCCGCTTGTGCAGAAACTTCGTCAACGAACTACATTATTCATCGGATATAATGGCTGAAATCTGTAAAATTAAAACGTAAAACAAGAGACATGATTAAGGATTTGTGTAAAATTTTGGCTTGTAGGTTAGTATAGCTGTTACAGAAGTTACATTTTGGCCGTATGATATATGTCTGTGCCATATTTCCTATGATGCGAATTTATTTATAAACGATAAAACTTAATCCTTGCCTTCTTGTTCAGTTGTTTAAACCTTTAAACCACAAAGCACAGATAAACAGACATCCAATTTCGTTTTTCATATTTAAGTGAATATTGAAGTATCAAAACGCCTCTTGCATTTGTGGTCCCCCAGATTGTCAATACAATACACGTGTATTATATTACAATCAGCAAGAAAAAAAATACGTAAAATGTTTTTGATACAGCCATAAGAGTAAAATTGATTACAAGTAGTTGCAGTTAGCTATATTAACTAGATTTTAGTTACTGTATCACTACTAAATTTCATTTTAAAGGTCTATAAATACAATATGGTATTATGAAAATGTTTCACATATACTTCAAACAATAAAGAGGACTATTGCTATGTACTGAGTTTCAAAACTCGCAATGAGTTCGCAATGAAGATGAAAGGCCCAAGACTTGTAAATATACGACTGAAGCATAGGAGATGAAGACTGAATAGTCTGGGCTTTTTTGTTTACTTTAATGGTCCATTACTAACGCCAAATCGAATTTTCTTTTAAATCTGGAGTTGTAACAGGGAAATACCGATAGCCGTAGAGTATTTCCCTGTTTGAAAGACTGTTCGAAAAACGAGTGAATGATTTTGTATTTCCTTAGATTTGCCTGTGTGGTATTTTTGTCGTGCTTTATTAGAGATTTATGTTGCACATCATTGGAAGGAAAGTTCTTTTGATTCTAATCAAAATAGGCAAACTTATTTATGTACAACCAATTTACAGCATCTTTCTGGGAGACTTTTTAATGACAGAGATATCTGAAAACTAGAAAACCTACTTTCGTTTTTGAAAAGGCAAACTATTCCTAGCATTCCCGACTAAATACCACCCTGCAAATAAAGACCAGCCGGGCGATCTCAGTGCACTATTTAGCTGTAGTAAACAACCGTGAATAAAAGACAACCTGCAAACAAAGTCCACATTTGCAGCCTCCCTACAGTGGTCTTTGTTCACAAATTTGACTGTATTCATATTATACAACCTGTTTCCTGTGATACCACAAATGGTGATCAAAGTAACAAGATGAGTATTGGCATGTGATAAGCGGAGGATTCAAGGACTATGCACATCATTTTACTTTTTCTTTTTACTCCATTACTTAAATACTTTAAGTGTGATGCTGACCTTCGAGGGAGGGACGTGGGTTTTGCGTCTTGATGTGCTGAACATCTGTGACAAATTATTTTAAAATCCTTCAGTGCATGACAAAGATACAGTCCGAACACGAATGTATGCATATATACAGGATTCAATTACCTATAAACTCTAAATGTGACCTTGACCTTTGAGGTAGGGACTTGCAAGCGACATGTCGTTTACGTGCTAAACATTTGTGCAATGTTATTTTAAAATACTTCTATGCATGACAAAGTTGCAGCCCAGACACGAAAACATGTACGGACGGACACACGGACGGACGGATAGACGGCGCGACTTTTAATATGCCAACCTTTTAGGGCATGAAAGCAAAACAAAAGAGAAAAAACTATTTACTGTCCAACTGAGTTTTCGTGTCCAAAAATGACAGCTTTGCTAGGAGGCCGCCATTTTCTTAGACTGGATCAATTACTCTGATCGCGAAACATCCCCGGTCTCCGGGACGAACTACTGTAATTTGGTTCACGGAGGTTTCATGTTTGCTTATATACCTATAAAAATATATACGCAAATCTACGAGGACGCGAATTTAAATCCGCGCGAAATTTTTACTCACAGCTCGTCTGAATTCCGAACGTATCCGAAAAAATGATTCATTTTATTTTGTCAATATCTCTCGATTATGAAGTTTTCGATATTTTAGACATGAATATTTCGGACAAAAATATAAAAATATGTGTCTATTATCAATTATATTTAGGGTGTAGTAACCCTCGCGAGCAACATTTTCTATTAGGCAAGAAAAACAAACACTGTCCGTAACAATAGACACTCATTAGAGATATAATTAAAGATTATCAATACTGATTACAACTTGAGATTGCCAATTTAATCATTCTTTGTATACAGCCTTCGTTTTCGATATAAATAAGTAAATTGAGATTTTACTTTTATACTGCTTTATCCTTGAGTATCGTGGGCAGAAGAAGAGAACGAAGTTTTAGTAACAAATACGTTAACTTTCGGAAATTGGCGGCATCGAATATAACCAGACAAAAACTACAAATGTTATACAATTTTTGCATATCGTCCAGGCAGGATGCCGCGAATTTAAAATCCGCGCGAATAATTGAAAACCGGAGAATTCGCGAAAAAGACTTCGCGAATTCAAAGCAATTTACAGTATAATTATATTGAACAATTATAGCGCCCCTACAATGAAGCTTTTCTATGACCTTGACTTAATTCTTTTGTCCCAGTCTGGGATCTGACTTCCGGCGTCAGCGAAATATTGTTATGTTCGCAATGTGAAGAACCCTAAAGCTAAGTTGCGAATTTTTCAAATGTGTATGTACCAATTGGTGTGTAAACTAAGAAAACATTACATAGCATTAAGCACACTGAGTAACTCTTAGACTTTTTGTAAATATATGTAGAACTTGTTGCTGAGGTAAAATAAATGTATGAAAACAAACGGTGTTGGCTTTTTCAACGGAATAGTTAATGAGTGTAAGGGATATAACAAATAAGAAAAGTGGACCCCAGAACTTAAGCCATTTACCCTGGCAACATAGAACAATTTGAATGGAACATTTTAGAGCACTCTGCCCTTGAACCCGGAGTGTAAAATACTTCTGACCAGTCTTATAAATGGTCAGTGATGTCGGCCATCCTGATAATTAAATTGAAAGCCCACGAACTAAGTCAATTCAGAGGATCATTTGAAACCGAGCTTGCCCCCGAAAGGCAGGTTTAACACACTAGACCTACATGAACACGCTTATTTCAAAACTGCACCCCTTGTGAATGAAACATGTTCTGTATTGCAGATCTGCATTAAAACGAGTCAACAGTATCATATCAAAAGATATATGGTACACCTGCACATGTAGAGACACAACCTTTACACAAAGTAACAGTTCATAATGATGAAACATATTCTAAAGATCTGCTAAATATAAAATATAGTTGACGATATGCAACAAACCGCAGTCTGGTACATCTACAAGTGTGGTGATAGCTGGACATCCTATCTGGATTACCAGCAAAAACATTTTCAAACTAAAATATGTCTTAGATCAACTTACAATGTAACAGATAAAACTGAAATATGTTTAGCTTTAAAGGTTACACAGGGGAGTATAAGTTTGAGTCTATTGATGGTACAGAACGCACTTGTCAACACTGCTCCGCGGACAAAAATGCTATTAAAAAAGACCTGTTATACAAGACTTAACTCTTGTTGAACAACAACTTTTAAATATGCCGCATTGAGTCCCTTATGCAGATCCATATGTTATGCTAAAACATGGAGGTATTGCTGCAAACGGTCATTGTGCAACATTCCTATCTATATCTATTTCTTAGTACTGTGTCATACCTCTCGGGAATATTACAAATTATTATGGGCAGGGTGCACGCCGGATGTTAATGGAAGTAAGAATAAAGTAATTGCAAGATAGATCTTCTAGTTAAGAAAAACATTATTGTTAAAAAGAGTGAAAGAATAAAATGTTTAAAAAGAACGGCTGTATGATTAATAACTAAGATGGAAATGATTCAAGATCAGGCAGGGCTACAATATGCGAATGTAACCTATTGCACGTGGTATGGGGGAAAAAGAAGTCCGAGTTGGCATAGCATTGACGAAGGTGATTAAGCTGTTTAGGACTTCTAGATAACTGGGTAGGGAGATTGCCACAAGATTGTAATTTACATTTTGTAGAACATATCAGTTTGGAGACTAGACGCCTGTTCTCAATGGAATTCAAGCAGTCTCTCACGATTTAAATGAATATGCACAAATACTTCCTCAGATCTTTCGTTTTAAATAGGCTTTCCCCGTTATTTAGTAGCACCTATGTTCATACTATATCACCATTTTTGTTTGTGCTATGACAAAACAATCAATGGATGGAATAAACAAAATTCACGGGAAGCTAAATAGTGACATGCGCATATACTAAAAAGTTTATGTCTTGGTGTTTCAATGAATTACGTCTCACTAAAATTTCTACGATTGCATGTAACTCATTCAAACCTCAAAGCGTTTTAACAAGTGGTTAGACTCTATATCATAGCTAGTTTAGACGGTCAAATAACTTTGTCAAAGAAAAATGTGTCAAGTTTACTGTTCTTGTAATTATTATCTAGTAACTAGTTAAGTTTTATATTTAAACAATCTTATGCTTATTTATTTTTAACTATCTCAATTATTGTGACTGTTAACATGTTGTATTGTAAATGTGGCAATTTATAATGTTTTGAAATATTCCTATTGATATTTAAAATATTTTAATGGTTGAACAATGACAAATAATAGAAGTCAGTACTTAGTTCTGTAGTTTGTACCTTACATTATCCCTGAATGAGGAAACATTTATATAATGGTTACCTTTCTATTCCAGCCACTTTCCTTTGGTAATTGCTATTGGCAGGTTAAACTATATAAGTATTTTTAGAGAATCCTGATGAGTTTCTAATGTTTGACAATATGCTTTGTAGTCAGTCATCCGTTTGAGTTTATTCTAATTTAGATTAGCTCAATTGTGAAGAAAGCTTTTAGCTTATCGAGTCACTCTCGAGTCCGCTTCCTGGAAAAACCAGTACTGGTGTCATATGATGAAGTACGGTCGTGACCCAAGTGGGGCTCGAACCCGCAATATCCGGGATGAGCGGCCGACACCTTAACCTCTACACCACCGCTCCACTCTTGATTCGCCTTTAATATGACATTGTAGTTTTAGGTTTGATTTTTATAAAATGTCAAAGTAAAATCAATTTTAGAGCTGCTTCCCTTCAACTGATACATCGTACACGGGGAATTTTACCTTGAGTTAGGAGGTCATTACGAAAACGTTAAGAGATGTTGCAGATAATGGAATAACGCAACCGTAGTGACAAAATAACATTATCGTAAAGAATACCGTGAAGTTGGATAATCAGACTTTGGCCATGTAACAGATTTTGTTGGAACTTTAACATCTGATAATTTACACTCATTTATGTTCACTAAGCGCTTAATTCAAGTAGATTTTCACTGGAGGTATTTTAAATTTGATTTCCCTATCCTAGTTGCCCAACCAAGATAGAGTTGTTTTATAATAAGTACAAATTTGATACACATAGTTTGTTTAAGGAAAGATATAAATATAAGACCTATTGTGTTATATTTGTAAAATATTTGCATTAACAATTATATATATATAGTAGAATCAATATTCGTGTGATTTTAACTGTGGGAGCTGTAAAGTTTAAGTCATTATAGCTGACGTGTTTTGCAATAAACGATATAATCATCCAATATGTACGTTGGTAGGTTTAAAACACAGGTAAGTTGAGTGTTTACCATAAATTATATGATACTTAAACATATGTTTGTATGTTTTAATATTACTAAATTTCATTTAATGTCTATAACTCTATAAACCTAGCTTCTGAACAGTTTTCTAAAATTAACTCGCAACATTGTAATTTGAGACGGAGAGTATGGTGGCATACTTCTGCCACCACATAACCACTAAATAATCACGTTATATAACTAGTTAGTCACTTAATTATCATGATAAATATCTGATTAACGCGTTAATTTTTATGTTAACAAATACATATGTCAACACAAAAAAGTGTACGTCATTTCCCACTACTGCCAACAGATACCTACATATTAATATTTTAGACTGCTATAAAGTGGTTAACGTGTTTAGTAACTAGTTAGTCAGGTCGTGATAATTATGTAACTAAAGTTAGTCAAATACTTATCGTGATATTTATGTGATAACATGTTATTTATCATGCTACCTACTTAATGAGAAAACTATGTTTTAGATATCTGTTAAGTGATTAACGTGTTTTGTAACTAGTTAATCAGATGATTAACGCGATATTTATCTGATTAACATAGTATTCATTACGTTACCTACTTTATGAGAATTTTTTTTAGATATCTTTTAAGTGATTAACGTGTTATATAACGAGTTTATCAGATGCTTAACGCGATATTTATCTGACTTACTAGACTAGTTGCATAACACGTTAACCACATAATTATCACGATACTTATCTGACTGACTAGTTAAGCACATAATTATCACGAGACTTATCTGACTAACTAGTTACATAATACGCTAACCACAATAAATATCTTACATATTATAATGTAGGTATATGTTGGCAATAGTGGGCAGTACATTATATATACACTTTTTTGTGTTGACATAAGCATGTTAACATAAATATTAACGAGTTAATCAGATATTTTTTATGATGATTAAGTGACTAACTGGTTATATAACGTGATAATTAAGTGGTTACGTGGTGGCAGAAGTATATTTGCCCTGATGAGCAGGAAAAGCGAAACCGGTTGGCAAATAATAATTTAATTATCTCATGGACTGTGTTTTTATCTTTTCATATATATAGGAGAGTATTTTCGAATCATTATATGCATTACTAAAGCCTATGATATCAAGAAAGCCTTAATTTCGATTCAAGTTTACTCTGACAATCAAAGCTTTAAAAGAGAATTTAATTGCCTTTATTTTTCAGCCTAATGTGGAAATGTGTTTGCGGTCACGAGTCATTTCAAAAGCGCTTGACAGAGTTGGAGCCAACCAGCAGATGCGTCAACGGTACTATGAATGTTGCATTCTAGCGACTATAAGACATATGTTTATGCACCTAACAGAAAATGGCACAATGCAGGAAAATGATCATGATATTATTGAACACTACTTTGGGGGTTGTATTGAAGGATCGACAACGGTTGGAATGCTATCTGACATTGATAGTATAGCTATAAAATTTAACGATGTCATTGAAGAAAATAAAAAAACAACATATGAAATAAACACAAAAATATGTGTCGTGATTGCAGACATATTTACACCACCTGGTTATGTGAAACTAAAAGTTCATGAAAAAGATATGTGCAGGGAATTTCAACTTGTAAAAGATAAAACGGGGAACTGTTTCTTGTCAAATGTCTACACAAATCTATGGAAAAGCGTATTTTCAGTATGCTTATCGGAACAGGTACAAGAAACTGAAAAACATGGACCCGCTTTAACTAACGCAAACGGAATTGATGGAATTCAACCAAATGATATTGTTATAGCATTTCATTGCAAGGAAATTCTTTCCTTTACACAGGAATTTTTCACTCGTAGAAGGAGGTTCAGCTGGCCAAGTATGTCGATGTTAAACACTTTGAAAGGCCAAGGCTGTTTACTTGTCCCAACAGGTCACAGTGAGTGTATCCAAAACCAGCGTAAAATGCAATGGAGGGTCTCATTTTCATTCCAAGAACGGCATCTCATGTTTAATCTTAATAGTGCACAATTTCTCTCTTATATACTCTTAAAATTAGTAAAAGCGTCCTACATTTCACCATATGTTGAGTTGACATCTTATCATTGCAAAACCGCTTTGTTTTACACGATAGAAAACACTGCAAGCGAAATATGGAAAGAAGAGAATTTACTTTACTGTTTTATTTTATGTTTGAACCGACTGAAGAGATGGTCCAAAAAACATTTTTGTCCAACTATTTTCTCCCAGAACTAAATTTATTCACAGGAAAAATAAAGGAGCAAGACATGTACAAGCTGACCGACATTTTATCAAATATCGTCCTCAGTATTATCTCAGGAAAATTCCTATTGGCAACTTTGGAGAATTAGTTCAGCTATATGAATTGAATATATCAAAAGTAGACAATACATTTACAGAATTTGTAATAGATACAGAAGTATCAAGACAACTCAATATACTTCTTCAAGGTGCAGCACGTGCTTTGTGTATAATAAAAAATGTTGTTCTGCAGAAAATATTACACAACTGCAACAACATAAATGAGATAATTTACCGCCATTACAAATGGTTAAAATGCCTTGACTCAGTAGTAGGGATCCCTCTCGGTGGAGTTCCGTGGGCGCTTCCACACGTTTCTAGGTTCTTACATTCTAGTTTGGGCAGCCACTTGGGTATTAAAGCAATCGATACCGACAACGTTATACTAAAGTCCTGGTACACGGTCACGGCAGTTTATCACTTCTGGATGGGACTTAACTCTGACTCCATGTCAGGAAAGATGAAACTCGCAACAATGTTATTATTCACTGGTTACTTAAACTCAAAAACACTTAAGTATCTTCGTACGGCAAAAGTTATGACATATCAAATTTGTGTTTGCGAGGACATGTGTGTTAACCTAAAGTTTGTTCCTAAATATTTAGAATATATGTTCACGTTTTCTCGTCCGAAAGTGCTACAACTGAACGCGTCTGAGTACCTTGAAAATTATGTATCAACGTGTACAATGTTCCTACCAAGTGAAAGCAAGCTCGCGCTGTATCCATTACAGTTTGAAATGTTTAGAAGTTTTAGCTGTGCTAAGCATCACTTCGAAATAACCAAAAGTCATAATATGATTATCAGTAACGTGTTGCTCTTTTACTGTGCAACTTTGGATTCCAACATCTACTATATTCTACTCAGCATGTATTATTCTGGCAAACGGGAACAGAAACAGCTCGTACAACAGCTGCTTGAATGTTCCACTTCTGACAGGTATAAGCATAGAGAAACTACTTTGAATATTTAAGGCTGGCTTGCAAGTGCTGAAGAACCAAATAGCGCGCCATTGCTGTTATTAAAGCGATCATGGGATTATTATGCACAGAATCAGGACAAAGACCGTGCAATACAATTTGGGATAGGTGAAAACAGAAATGCTGCCAAATGGCATCTAGTTTTACTGCTTTATCGAGCATGGCTTCTAAGGAATCGGAAACAACCAGTCAAACCTACTTATCCAAATGAATACAAACAACTCCACTATAGCACGAAGTGATGAAAAAGTAATTAATATTGTTTCTACATCAGTGATTTGAAACTAGGTTTCTCCTGTAACTTTATATAAAGACAGAGGACCTCCTCTACTAGACACCGTTACACAATACAATATATATCTAGGCTCTAGACCCTGTGGTTTGTGAAAAGGAGATTTTTAAGGTTATCCTATATATACTGAAAGGATAAAGAAACGCAGGGTAACAATATATGCAACAATGTTCTTAATGCTTGGCCTAAAATTATGAAAACCGATCAGAAGACTATATTGGTCACTTGTCTCTCAAACCGGTACCTTAAGTCACTCAACCGTGTATTGCACCATGTCACATAGAGAAAGTGATAAAAAGCAAAAGACCACGTGCAGAATAATGATGACAAGTTTGTCAACACATCTGCCATACCACTTGATACTCTTGAGGTATACACATCGCTTTCCCATATTAACATTAAATTTGAAGCTCTTGCAATAATGGTACGGCTGACAGAAGTTCAGAGGGGTCAGGCTATAGCATTGCTAATGCAAGGTCAGAGGCAACAACAACGGTTGCTATGCAAAATACCAATACAAAACTTAAACTATTACATATCCTTTCTTTAGAAATTGAAAAGAATTTGACGATTGAAAACATTTGGAAGCATCATATCAAAGTCCAATAATTAGTTTTGACGTTAAAAATTATTTGCAACAATTAGTTTACCAAGAATGATGTCGTACTGAAATTTTGACCGTTATAAATATTGGACAAAAAGTGTTCTATATCGAAAGGACGTGCTGTATATAAAACAGTATTCTTTCAAAGACTTTGGAAAAAAGAAATGCTGTCTGAGAACGCCTCTTTGTAAGGAAGCGAAATAAAAATGAAGAAAGGTATAGGTCAGTACTGTTTTAAAGTACAAATAACACAGTTATATCATTATCATATTCTATATGCCCATGAGAAGCCAAATTTTGAAAACTCAAAATGATTTGAACAATCAAAGGTGTGTTACACTAAAGGAGCACTGTTAATTATTAAATAAAATTGGTATAAATTACCGGTGTTTAAAAGTTGTTTTTTTTCTAACTTGTAAAAACATGTGACGGGGACTTATAATTAAAACCATACACTAGTTTTACCTATTTGATTCTTTATCGTATTGTTAGATTAAGCTATTTAGTCGAGCAATGTGGACATTTATACGATAATAACCGTAGTGTATAGTTTTAGGTTTGAGCTAAGTAAGCGTAGCTTGCCTTGATTAGGTGTTTTGCATTTTTAGCTTCCCTTGATTAGGTGTTTTGCATTTTAAGTCAATGTTTTTGTGGCGAGTGAACCGTCAATTCAAAACACTTCTAAAACGCCAGCATTCTGAACCACCGATTTATATCGCCATACAGTACATGTTTACATTTAAAGAGCATCAATTGCTCTTTTGAAATCATTTACTTCCAGGTTAATCAATAGTGAATAATGCTAGTGTTGGTAAAGCCTCCTCATCGAATAGAATTTTGTCATAAAATGGCTAAGGTTAACTGTGACTAATTGAAATTACATGAATATAAAACTAAAGGCTAGAATCAAATTATAAGCAAAAACCTATATAGGAATTTACAGAAATCGATTTAATATGTCGGTTATACGGCACCGCTACACTACATGTATATGTTTATATTGAATTTTCAAAAGCATTTGCAACGTTTTTGAGTTTGGAAGCGTATTTGTTTTTAAATTTAGAGAACTGGAGCCTTTTTATATGACTATACATTCTAAAATACGTAATTTACATACCGTTTGAAGAACTTTTTTTTTACCAAAATCTGAGAGCGAGCAGCTTTAAAAGGTTTAAGACGAAAACTGAACAGGAATCACAAGTCATAAATTTTATCTTTTACAAATAATTGTGCGTCGTGCTATATACGTAGTATTACACAGACATATATACATATTACAGGGCAAAAGTGTAATTACTGTAAGTGATACATTGTATACAAATCCTTCATCCTGTCTCTTGTTGTACATTTTGATTTTACAGACTTTTGCCATCTTATCCAATAAATAATGTTTTTGGTATATGAATTTCAGATTTCACGGCAAGAGTAAATTCATTTTCTTATCTTACTTCAGGCAGCAGTTTGTCATTACAAAAATCTTCATTTAAATACGTTGTAAGGACTGGGACGTTTATGAGTAAGTACCATGATTACATGTATGTGAGTCAATAATGTTCGCGTCCCTCCTTTGACTTTGGGGGTACATCACATCACATCACAAGCTTGCGAGTGCCGTGCCAGTACATCGAATTGACCTGTCAAATGTCTTATATGGACGTTTTCAATTCGGACAAAACTATTATTATTGTTTGTACTATAAAATGAAAAACGAACATTGCCAATCATGACCAGAGCGCATGAATATGCAGGCTGTTTCAAGACAACAGAACATGAATGCGAAATATGTGGCCATAATGGGCCTGACAGGCCTGCGTATTCACAGTACGGGTCTTTGCCAATAACACATTAGCTTCTACTGCATAGCTACTTTTACAGTAGGTAAAAGTTGAAAAATGATGATGTACATAATTGAAAGAGTTAAGAACTTCTTATTTAAAAGAATGAAAGAAGAAAATTAATGTTTTACCTATGCTTTTTATTAGAATCTATGCATATATATCATAATTATGTGTGGTAAGTACATTGTCAATATATTATCATAAAGGGATGCATATTCTCTTTCAAATTGAGTAAAGTGTTGAGCTATGTCAATAAATTACTCATAGAAGTTACTTTTACGACACTCTGAGAAAATTGCACAAAATTACTCTTCCACGAATAAGTTATTGAATATATACAAATTTATTTATTCTCGATTACGAAACTCGTTCTTACAACTAAGATTAATCGCTTTTGAGACTCATTCAATATGTTATCAACCTCTAAGAGAGATAATGTGGAATATTTTGTAAAAAAGATATTCATTCTAGTTGTAGAGGCATACTTTACTTCATTCAGAACACAGGACAAAGCGAGTTTATATAGATAAATGGTTTGTTCAAATAAAACAATGAAGACTTACTGCAGTTTATTTCATTTTATTTGAAATTGAGTAAAGGTTGAGCTATGTAGATAAATTACTCATAGAAGTTACTTTTGCGACAGTCTGAGAAAACTCACAAAATTACTCAACCTCTAAGACAGTTTTGCAAAATAATGTACATGTAATTATATTCAGGTAATCATAAAACAGTAAACATTAACTATAAGACAACCCACAATTAGTATAATCTAAACAATGATATGCAAATCAAAAGTTGTCCATAACACAGCATGCTCGACTATGCTCATGGCTTGCCAATAAAACAAAACTGTTATCAGTAAATAGCCAAACAAATTTCTGCTGACATTCTTAAGTATAAACTAGGAAACTATAGTCATAAAAAACAAGTCAAAACAAGTGCTATGTATGGTAACTTCTTTTTTTTGATATCCCTGGTTTCAAATAGCTCCCATAAGTGGTTTCTGAAGTATGCGCATGCTATTACCTTGCACACAAGGTTCAACAAGGGCCATAATTTGTAATACATTCAATCAGGAATAATCCTACCTGATTGTATGAGACCCTTAAAGACTATTTTGAAGTTTTTAAATCAATGCCATGAATGGTTACTGAGATATGTGCATGATAGTAGTAACCTTCCATGCAAAACTTTAAGTCAAACAAGATCTATAATTTGAATTAAGTTCATCTAACTTGATAGTCTGACACCCCTGAATACTTTAATGAAGTATCAAATAAATATCATAAGTGATTAAATGTCAAACAATGGCCATAATTTAAATTATATTCATACAAGAGTTATCTAACTTGACAAGCTGACACCCCTGAATAATTTGACGAAGTTTCAAATCAATATCGTAAGTGGCTACTGAGATATGTTCATGATAGTACCTTGTATTCAAACTTTAACTAAAGCAGCAACGCCGGCGCCGACGCACAAGTGACTGTAATAGCCCTCCTTATTCTTCGAAAAGTCGAGCTAAAAATGTACAAACTTTACAACACTGTGGCAAAGAAATACAGCTTAACCTAAGGTAAGCTGCCAGTCAAGAAAGGCAACCGTGTATTTATATGATTTATTATTTAAATTTACAGTTAATGATCACGATAGCAATACCGGCTGCCTAAACCATGCGGCTTAAATCAAGGCATTATATACTTCAAACAGCCAAACTGTTTCCTTCTCCCTAAAACCAGTATCATTGGGCAAATGTCAAAACTAAACTAGCACCACTACGTCACAATAGAAGCAAGACTTCCACTACAGCAATTTACTAGTAAGACTAAATCACATTTAAGGTAACAATAAGCAAACGTTTTTTATCTACTAAACATTGCCAATATTCGATTACTGTTGTACAATCTGGGGAAAAGATAACAAAAACTATATGAACAAAATAAACATGCTACAAAAACGAGTTGCAAAAATTATCTTAAATAAGCCGATGAAAACGCCAACATTAGGGCTATATAAACAATTAAAATGGCTTTCTTTTACTGATAGGTGTAAATACCACACTGCTGTTCTTTTGTGTATAAAGTTATGAATCATATGTCGCCATTATATATGTCAGAGATTTTGATATTTTCCAAAAATGAAAAACATAATCTGCGATCTTCTGTGCACAACGATCTTGTTTTACAAAGAATACCTCGAACCAATTATTATAAAGATTCATTCTCGTATTTTAGTATGAAAGTTTGGAATGATATTCCGTTTGATATTAGAGGAATTCCTGAACTCAAAACATTTAAATACAAATACAAGAACTATCTATTAAGTAACACTTAACAACTAAAGTTTGGACAAATATATTTCCGCACTAACTTTTGGTCTAAATTTTTGAGTGTCTGTCGTATCAGAAGAAAGTTTCAACAATTTAAACAATTTTTGTCTCACTTTTGCATATCTAACTTTGCCAAACAAATATACTATTTGAAAAATATGATTGTTCAATTGAAATGTATAACTAGCAAATCATATTTTGTTTCATAATGCTTTATCGACGGTATGTTGTTGTTGTTGCATTTTAATTATTCTTTTATATTTTTGAAGGCCATATGAAAATAAAATTGTTCTAAATTTAAAATTTACTGTTACAAATATATTTCCGCACTAACTTTTGGTCTAAATATTTGAGTGTCTGTCTTATCAAAAGAAAGTTTCGACAATTTTAACAATTTTTGTCTTACTTTTGTCATATCTAACTTTGCTAAAAAATAGACTTTTGAAAAATATGATTGTTAAATTGTAAAATGTATAACTAGTAAATCATATTTTGTTTCATATTTCTCTATCAACGGTATGTTATTGTTGTTGCATTTTAATTCTTCTTTTACATTGATGAAGGCCATATGAAAATGAGATGTATTTTGATTTACATGTAAATCCTTGTATGTCTGATATGTAACCTTCATGAAATAAAGATTTTATTATTATTATTATTATTATTATTATTATTATTATTATTATTATTATTATTATTATAAAACGGTTTTAGACAAATTAATCTAATACGGCTGATGAATGATGGTTACGTCCGTTTTTAAATTAGTAGCTTAGAAGGATAGAAGTCAAAACAACTGAATCAAATATTTAACAACTCACAAACCTTAAAACAGATGAATATGGTAAAATGAGAGCAGGCTATTGACATAGCTTTCAAGTAGCAAAAAGGCAGTATTAGCAAAATATGACACTCTTCCACCATGATAAATAGCTTGCTACCATAACCATTTTGCAATAGATATGATCTCAAAGATATATATGTATGTACATATATTTCTTACAAACTAATCTGCTAAAATATATTATAATAATATTTAATTAAACTGTGCTATTAGCGTTATAAAAACCTAATAATAAAAGTTCTTGTTTTTTTTTTTTAATTTATGTACACATGTGCGTTTCACCCGTAATGTCAGTATAACGTGCATTTATTATATATAAATCCTTCAGAAAAACTTTACTTTTGTATTTTTGTGTAAAACTGATGCTTCCTTGTTGCTGTTAGCAATGTACAAGTACAACCAGTCAGGCACACATGCTAGGGAAAAATACAATATAAAACATATTTTCACAATTCTGTTTTAACAAGCTATTTTGAAATCAAGTAAAATCTGCACTGACCATTTGAGCTAATAATTGTTATATTACAACTTGATGTTGCTTTAAATCAGTTTTCTATATGTAATGTACCAAACTCGTAAGAAAGTATGGCTGCACACTTAAACCAAATATAGTTTTCTTCAAGCTGACTCTTCACAGTTCATTTGTAGTTCATACTATTAATGACTTCGTACTGTAGATGAAAACTAGTATACGACTGAAATCTAGGAGCTGAAGATTTAAATGTTCTGGACTTTTTATGCTTAAATAGATAAAAACTCGTGAGTCATAAGACCACATTTTGTATTCCATATGTACGTAAATGTCAATGTTTTGGCAATCTGTGACATTAGACAGGGGAACTTATAGAGACTTGGAAATGCAATTTGAGCCAAAACATTGGGGTAATATATGGTTACCTGAGTAAGATAATTGCCTGGCTTCTATAATGCTGCAAATAAAATTCATTCACCAGTAATGCAACTGTTATTAAAATGGTAAAATGTAAATTCATCAAACTCAAAATTAATCAAATACAAGAAGGCAAAAACGAAAAATATTTTGAAAACCTATGTTTTCTGAATTTAAATAAGTAAACCTATTACATGTATGTAAAAACATCAATGTATTGCCATTTGATATAATATGCGCAAGCTTAAACAGCAAACAACAAACAAGTGATTACAAGACGAATTTTGATGCAAGGCATCAAAGACGCCGCGCATGTTTTTGAAGCATGGCTGGGAGATGGGCACTGGGGCAGGTTTCTATATAAAATGTGCGCGGTAAACATCAGCGAACCCTTTTTTACTACATAAAATGATCATTACCTCTGTCACGGACCTATATACACATTATGTTAATTATGTTATATGTTTTTATTCATCCTTGTAATGATATATGCAAGTAAAAAGATTTTAAATGATTTTCTAGTTTCTGTTTTTTATTTTCATTCACTCATGGAAATTTTCGTAACTGGAAATGCAGATAAGTTGTTTAACTGTCAAAGAACTTGAACAAAAAATAACGCTAAAATTTATCGAACTATTTAAGTACAAAAAAAGAAAAGTAATACTTTTTTCCAATAAAGATTTTTCATTTCAACACGGACCTATACACATGTGTATATAGGTCCGTGATTGCTTTTTAATACCGTCAAAGGGAGGTAATCGTTACAACATAAAGTACACACTAAGTTACATCGAACTAAATCGCTTAAAATCTAACGTATCATTCTAAAATTACACATATTCAACAAATACATTAATTTTTATCATTTAGAATAAAAAGTGTATTTAACATAAAAACTATTGAATTAAGACTTGTTTCCGGTAATCTCATTTGTTTTTGGTTGTTTCCGGTAAAAAGTTGTTTTCGGAAATCAGTAATACCGGTCCGTGCCTGTGTATTTAGCTGTCCAGTATACTGTCCTTTTTGTTTATGAAACTGATTTATAAAAATAAAGTTTTTATTAGTAATTAGCATAATACTAAACCCTTATGTAACTTCCATATTGTTTGTCTATTGTGATAATTAAATACCTCTTTTCTCACAACATTAATTATTTTCGGATGCTAATTTTACACTGGCTATTTTTAGATACCAAGGAACTGATACACAAAACTATTTATAACCATGGCACCTCCCACAATTTCACTGACTACAGGTCGGTTAATAGGAAGCAGAGGCGAAAACCTGTGCACATATAATTTACACCGGGTCTAAATATTGTGGAAAAGAACTATCTGTAAAACAGATATACCTGCCCCTCCCTCCCTGTAGCTAGTAATGTGGATTTTTCTTTCTTTCTATTCCCGAAGCATATATACACTCCAGCAATATGGCGGAAAGAGACGAAATCCACATGATTAATTATGCTGTGACGTATACATTTTACAGAACTTCCATTGGCTGATTATTGTTTTTGTTTACAAATGATGGAATGGAATTCCGTTAGGGCCCTACGTATTGCATAGTTGGGTGAACGGTTTTTCTTTACAGTTTCAATATTATAGTCTAATATGTAGTAATTAAAATGGGTTTTCATTGATTTTTCACGTAGGCGCCATGTATTCTATTATCTGAGTGTCTTAAGATAGCAAAACATCTTCCGAATCTTTTTTTCTGAGCTTTGATGAATCGGATCGTAAGGTCCGTAAACAAAGCTATAAAAAACCCGTGGTCTACGAGTTTGTGGAAAAGTTATTAAATACTCATTAAATGTGTCCAAAGTTTTGTAATAAGGGAAGGAGACATATGTATTTTGTATTGTATTGTTTTTTTTAATGACTTAATACAATTTAATGATTCATAAAAGTCATTTTTCATACATAGAACATAGTTTAGATTTACAATAATAATATTGGCTGCTCCCTATTCGATTATGCAACCCCATGGTACAAATTTGAAACCTATTCAATACTGACGCCGCCGTTCAACGGCGGCGTCAATAAACCATGAATGATAATGTGTTAAATAGAAAAATGAGGAACAGCAATAAAATTGCCGATCAATGCGTTTATTTTCTAAAGTAAATTATTACAGTTTTGTCTTTGTCAAAAGCATAAAAACAATTTAAGTTTTTTGCTCAGCAAACCATGACTCGAAGGTTCAGCGAATCCAATTTTCTAGAAATAAAAAACTAGTAATCACTATTGTGGGTGTTTTACAAAACGTGTGGTATATTAATGAAATAAGTCAAGACACAATTTTTTCCATCCGTTAAAGCAGCCCTTTATTTGACAGAATAGTTAACGGTATAAATAATAGGGCCACGATAGTCCAATATCGTTCTCATGAATTTCGTTTGCAGTACCTTCTATCTCACTAGCCTTAGTATCTTGAGAGACAATTCATTTTAAGAAATAGTATTTAAAGACAATTGAACAGGAATGTGGGGTATTCACCACAGGGGTCCAGTCAGCCATGCGAATTCACAGCGAATTCACAGTAGATGTCAATTAACATGACTGGTCACTGGTAGACTAGCTTCTGTTTATCATATTCAGCTACTGTATAACTTCCTTACATTATGTACAGATAATGTAGGAAAGTGATGTTAGTTATACATACATTTTAAGACCCTCATAAGATGTTATTATTCTATTTTATCAGTTACCGTTTAGGTACGTAATTCCCAGTCAAATTAGATTATTAAAAAATCAACACTTACAGTTATTATATCATTATTTTCTTATATGACAGAAACATAAACTTTTTTTTTTTACTTTTAGATTACTGAAAAATAACTGTGATTTCAAAGTTAGATTGAGTAATGTTTTAAATACTCAATCAATTACTCTTACAACAAACCAATTATCACAAGATTAGATGTTACACTTGATACATAAGAGAAATTAGGTTTAGCTTATTTTACAGTTAGAAGAAGCGGTCAGTTGCACTTATAATTTACAAAGAAATAAATAGTCAGAAGGATTCTTTATACATCAAAAATGCATTCAGGCCACACCACAGGAAGGTGCTTAATTACTTGAGCATATTAACTTTCTCAGTATAACTTTAAAATCACAGTTTACTGCATGTATCTAAAATATTTTTCATATCCTGCAATAAAAGTAAAATGTCATTATTATATAAAACAGTTTATATAAACAACAGGAAATAAGTTATAAATCAATTATCTGTACAAATCAATAAAATTTATGGTTCTACTATTGTACTACATATCAAGTCTACTGACACGCTGCTGGACCTAATCAGAGAGGATTAAAACTGATAAGGGGCAATAAAACGATTAAGATATCTGACCACCTGCGGTTTGGGGGGGTCACTTATGAAGGACATTTTAATTGTCTTTAATTATCTGAGGAAAGCAAACTCACATATTAATCACTATGACTTGAAGAGAATATATATAAACGATGTCCCTAAGTGCCCTTTCCTAGGTCCCAAAGGTATAATTCCTGGGTTCCACTTCAAAATTTGACCAACTCAATGCTCACATAGTGTACCAAATGACCATATCTTTTACTAACCAACACGGCTTAAAGGGATTGGCTGAGGATAACCAAATAAAATGTTTTTTAAATCAGACGAGACGTTTTAAAGGAGATTTGTAAAGATTCTACTATAGCCATTTTAAAGAAGCATAGTCTCGCTCCTCTTGCAGTCATGCTTTTGAGAAATTTACACATGTTGAAGAAATTTGGTTTGAGTTCACACAAGGAATATTCCGTAAAATTATTTTAAATTTACGTCAGTATTTTCTGCAGAGACTTATTTTTTAGGTTTTCAGGTAAACGGGGCCACTATAATTATGCAAGAGTAATGTTCATGTGAAGGAATCTGAAATAAGATTGTATAAGGATGATTGCAACAGTTCAAAACGACTGATCTAGTAGTTTCAGAGTTGTTGTTTGAAGATAATGTTGACAACGTGGTACATACGATGCATAATGGATACACGTTGATCACAATACCACAAGGTACCGTTTGTCTGCACAATAAAACATTGGTTTCATACTCGTTAATAATAAACATGTCACTCCTACACTTCCAGTCTGTCAATCTGTCAATTAGCGTACAAGTTTCAGATAATAATCTCCAATGGGTTGTTAATACAACAATACTGGTGTACTTCCAAAGAAAACAATACAGTTTGGATACAAATATGAGGTAGTTATAAATTCATAATCCGATGCCACAGAATTTCAGCATGTACTCCATAGCAATACATTATACTTACAAATATGCTTACGCTTTCGTCTCTTCCTTGTACATAATTATGTTCATGTTGTCAAATGTACTGACTAATATTTAATTAGTAAATACAACCTGCAGCATATCTAATCTAAACAAGTTCAGAGTGATCCATTATTTAAATATAAACGTAATTTACAAAACGCAATCTACAGTTTAAGTTTGGTCTAAATCTACTAAAATACACCATAACAAAAACAATCTCATCTCTGTGAACAGTTTATTTAACAATATAATATAAAGTAAGACCACACGAAAAAATCAGATTGATACAAACATTTTCAAAGTCTTTTGTATTTATTTCTCTTCCTTCTATTGTCTCTTCGGCATGTACATACTAACAACTTTGAGATAATAATGAAACATACGTTGAACATTTTCATAAATGAATAATACAAGAGAACATAACCGATATATTTTTACTATATGCACTTGCATTTACACATTGCTTAGCACTTCTCAGGTTTACATATTTTCTCAATATTTGCCCGATATGATGTAAAATATCATCATAAAAATTCCGAATACATTTAACCTTCTAAAATCTTGTAAACGATATTTTGTCATGCATGAAAGATATGAATTGAGACTTTTACTCAATGTTAACCATTGCATCTATCTTGCCAATACCAGAACTTTCTATCCAAAGAGACTAGGTGAATAAAAATGCTATCGAAACTATGTCAATGTTGTTAGAGAGTGCAAACCGGCATTCTATCTAGATGCAGGTCCAGATTTTTTCTAGAATCAATGTTCAATATAAAGAAAACCGTGATATACCAGTAAAATAACGTAGGAATGCAACAGGAGTACAAATCAACTATATAACGTGACCCTGTCTGTAACGACCATCATAATGTCCTAGTGACACAAATCCCTATGTAAAGACCCTGTATATAGCGTGTCTATAGTGGTCAGCGGGCAGATAAAACGACACAAATTTGCGATTTAACAATCACTGCCGGAATTCTAGTTTGATAATGAATGAATAAAATTCTCAACTTGATGATTTGCTTTCCACCTGATTTTACGACATTAGTTTAACAGATTGAAATGTTCTTATAATTATTAAGTAACTGTTCTTATTTTGATATTTGTACACTTTATGAAACATCATTATTCGTTTTTTTAATTAGCTCAATTTTGTTGACAGTAAAACTGTTGTGTTGAAAATGTGTCAATTTACATTGTTTGGAAGAATGTATAAAGATTTATAGAAAATATTGAAATGGTTAAACAATGATAAATAATAGATGTCAATCTTATTTCTGTATTTTTACCCAACATTAACCATGCATGTGTAAACCTTGCTCTGGTGGTCACCTGTCTCCAGCATCCGTTCATTTAGTCCCTTTGGTAATCACTATAGTCAGATTAGACTGTTTAAGTATTTTAGAGAGTGTCTGATATTTTACTAGACATTTAGCTGTAAGTTATCCGTTTGATGATTGGCCTTTAATACGATATCGTATAGTTTCAATTTAGTTTTTTAAAATGACCAAATAATGTCGATTTCCAAATTATTTTCTCTTCTGTTATTGCATTGATACACGGGTTATTTTAGTTTACGATAACTTTAAAATTATAATAAGTATAATTACGCTAGTGTTAAGAGATGTTTTCAGATAACGGAATAATGCAATCGTAGTGACACCACAACATTATCGTTAAGTATACCTATAACTTAAGATAATGTTTTATGCTCTTATTCATGTGTCAATAAATAGTTTGAAGATACAATTAAAATGTTATATGATACAAGTTCATTCAACAATGCCTAACAATATAATACTGCAGGATTAAGGAGACCATCATATGTACAAAACGCACATTAACTTTAACCATGTTACATATACTTAAAGTGGTGTGCTGTAATTGTGTCCCTTAAACCTTCTAGATGATGTAATAACATAATTCTTCCGATAATATGACCCGTGACTAGCTCACTCCATGCCGGCTTGAAACATATCAAACTGAATAGAACAAGAAAACCTTAGTGAAATATATTCTATCGTATTCATTCTTTGAAATAAATCGAATGTTACAATTCTTTTTGTTTCTATCTATGCCAGTGAGGATTTGTCACATATCTTATCAAGAGCGCTTAACAAAATAAGAGTCATCAAATTTGATAACAAAGACAATATGAATACTGCATGCTCTTGTGTATTGGATACGTGTTCCTACACCTACTAGTAAATAGCACATTTCAGAGTCCTTACTCTCTGACTTTCTAACCTAGTGTTGAGAGTTCTCTAGTAGGAACAACAACGTTTGCAACTGATTCAGACTTCGATAATATCAACGATGTCATTGAACACAAAAGACAAGAAACAGATGTGGTAAATGAAAGAGCTATGACCGGGGTTTCAGATGTATACACACCAACGCCCTGATGAAAATAAAAGTGAAGCAAAAGTACTTAATGATGACATTTTAGTCGAAAAAATACAAATGAAAAGCGTGAACTTTATTTTTGCCACGTAAGCACAAACTCATGCTGTATCAACCAGTTTGAAATGTTTCGCAGTCTTTACTGTAGCATGCAACCATTTATTTACATGTATAAAGTTTATTTGACACATTAAGCATTGTTGATTACTGCGGTATGTTCGTAAACATGATCAATAATTGAAAAATAAAAATTTTCTATTCTATTCTGTTATATTCCATTCTATTCTAGACTGTCTTCTACGCTATTCTATTCTATTCATGCATTCGTTGGACAAGTGTGCAAAAAAATTTAATATTTTAAGTTCGATCACTGCATAACTCTAGATTTAAAAAAATCTACCACATTCTACTTAGTACAACTGTGAATATAGCTCTGACGAACAGGAAAGTGAAGAGCATATTAGACAGTTGCTCAACTGTTTCAACTGTAACATTTTTCACCATGGGGAAACGATCTTTAATAGTTTAGGATGGCTTGCAAGTGATGAAACAATAAACAACAATGCTTTTCTTCAAAAAGTCCTGAGACGATTTTACCGAACAACAAGAGAAATTGGTACAAACAATAATAGATCAAGAGACAGAAATTATGCCAAATGGCACATGACTTTACTGCTCTTTAAAGCATGGCTTGTAAAGAAGGAAGAAAAACAAGATCGGCCAGTAGGTTTTTAAGTAACATAACCGTAATATATAATGTCTTTTGTGAATTTCCTACTTTCTAAATTTATAACTTTATCAATTCCTTTTAGCTGTTTATGTTATAACCATGTTCAATGATCTAACTAATTAAGGAAGCAATTATCAAACTTATAGAAATAGAAATGTTTTAATGTCTTCCATACTCAAAGCAAGAGAAGTCCATTTGTCCACTTTCATACATGTGTACACAAGCATTTCTTCAAAAGCTATATTGAAAATAAACTGTACACAAAAGAGAGACATATGACAAAAATAACCAATATGTAATCAAATGAAGGTATCACATATTTAAAGCTTGCTTCACCCATTTCTGCCTAGTGGCTGCTAACATATAGCTTTGCTCGGAAGCAGACGACATCTGATCAGGATTTAAATTGTTAGGCTTTTGTGTCAGAATTCTGAAAAATATGTGCTCCTCTTTTTTTACATAAATAGACTTGCCAGAACTCCTATAGTTAAATTCCAGGTTTACATGGGTTAATTCATATGCAATAAGCAGGGGTCTTCATTTAAAGTCCAATACTCAGTATATCTTCGGCGCTCCCTCATATATTAATCATTGGTCAATGAAATAGATTTTAAGATTTCATTCAAACTTTTGAGTAAACTTGAAAATGATTAAACTGGCTTTTCGAGTAATAAAACACGCTTAACATATTATGGGCTTATTGTATTCGACTGGCTATTTCACCCTGAATATGTAGTATTTACTGATACAATGTACCAATAATTAACAATATACTAAGCGATTTCCCGGTCGAATTGTAATCATTGCTTAATAATAGTGTTTTTGTAGATTGAAGTTGTTTGTGTTCGTTTAGGACTGTCAGAAACACAAACTCCATAAACTAATTTACTTGGTTAAAATTTAGCAGGTTGGAGAATGCCTTAATAATAGAACAGTCGAATGCACACAATAGGCAACAATTTAGTAATCAATCGTATCTAACAATGACGGTAATAAATATCATTTTAAAGCGTTCAATTGATATAAAACCACTAATTTTTGGAGTCAGTCATGCAATACAATTTGTAACTCTGTATTAAGCAGAAATCAATATTCGTTTTATTTAACTATAGGTGCTGTAAAGTTTAAGTCATGACAGCTCACGTGCCTATCAATAAACGAGATTTATAATCATCAAAAATGTACGCAAGGAGGTATGAAACACAGATAGGTACATTTTGTTGAGTGTTTATCATTTCTATATAATATAAAACTAAAACATATCTTTTCATGTTTTTATATTACTTTATGTCATATAAATCTCAGTTAACCTAGATTCTGGCCAGTTTTCTAAAATTAGCTCGGCATGTTGAAATCATTATATAAATTATTAAAGCCTAAAAGAACAAGAAATTCTTATTTACGTATCAAGTTCATGCTGCCAATCATTTGAATGGAATTAAGTCGCCTTTGCTACTTAAGAAGGGGGGCGTTTTGGCATCATTTTAAGAATATTTAAAGCCTATGCGAACAAGTGGTCTTCGCATGTTCACCAAGGCGGAAATACCACGGCCGATCCGGACTATACATAATCTAAACGAACGAAGGATAGGAAAACAAGAAATCCTTCTTATCGTGTCAAATTATTTAGATTAAATAAAATCGCCTTAATGTTTCAGCCAAACGACAAAACATGCGTATGGTCGCACGTCAAGTTATCAAGAGCGCTTGTCAGTCTTGGAGCCAACAAATGGATGCGTCAACGGTACTATGACTCTTGCATGTTAGCGAGTATAGGAAATATGTTTCTGTATCTAACGGAAAATGGCAAAATTCAGCTATCTGGTTATACTTTAGATTATTTTGGGAGTCAAATTGAAGGCACGACAATGGTAGGAATGACATCGGACATTGATTGTATCCAAATTAAACCTAACGATGTCACTGTCGAAAATAAGCAACAAACATGTAAAGCAAACAGAAATATAGTTGTGATTGCAGACATGTTTTCACCACCAGGTTATGTAAAACTGAAAGTGTGTGAAAAAGATCTGTATGAGGACTTTCAACTTGTAAAGGATATCAAAGGAAATTGTTTCTTGTCAAATTTATACACAAATCTATGGAAACGCGCTTTCTATGCAACCTTTCTTGAACAGGTGGTAGAAAAACATGGACCCGCTTTAACTATCACCAACAGAAATGTAACAAATGGACATCTACCAAGTGATAATGTTGTAGCACTTCGTTGCAAATCAATTCCTTCCTTTACCCAGGAATTTTTCAGTCGTAGAAGGAGGTTCAGCTGGCCAAGTATGTCGACGTTAAACATTATGAAAAGCCAAGGGTGTTTACTTGTCCCCACAGGTCACAGTGAGTGTAGTCAATACCAGCGCAACTTGCAATGGAGGGTTTCATTTTCATTCCAAGAGCGGCATCTCATGCTTAATCTTAATAGAACACAATTCTTCTGTTATATGCTCTTGAAATTAGTAAAAACGTCTTACATCTCACGATCTGTTAATCTGACATCTTATCATTGTAAAACCGCTTTGTTTTACACGATGGAAAACACGGAAATCGAAATATGGAAAGAAGAGAATTTACTTTACTGTTTTATTCTATGTTTGAACCGACTGAAGAGATGGTCCAAGAAACGTTTCTGTCCGAACTATTTCCTCCCAGAGTTAAATTTATTCACGGGAAAAATAAAGGAGCAAGATTTGTACAAGCTGACTGATATTTTATCATATATAATATATAGTCCTATGTATTATCTCAAGTTAATTCATATTGGCAAATTTGGAGAGTTAATTAAGCTATATGAATTAAATTCATCAAAGGTTAGAAACATCGAATTTGCAATAGATATTCAAGTTTCAGCTCAACTCCAAAGACTTCTTTATCGTGCATCAGAACCTTTGGTAAGGATCAAAAATATTATTCTACAGAAAATATCATACAACTGCAACGACATAAATGAGATTATTAACCGCCATTACAAATGGTTAAAACTTCTTGAGGAAATTGACTCCGTAGCCGGAATTCCTCTCGGCGGCGTAAAGTGGGCGCTACCACATGTTTCTAGGTTTTTACATTCTAGTTTGGGCAGCCACTTGGGTATTAAAGCATGCGAAACTGACGACGTTATAATGAACTCCTGGTACACAGTCACGGCAGTTTATCACCTATGGACGGGACTAAACTCTGACTTAATGTCTGGAAAGATGAAACTCGCTACAATGTTATTGTATACTGGATACTTAACCTCAAAAACATTCAACTGGCTTTTTAAGGCAAAAGCTGTGACACATCAACTTTGTGTTTGCTCTCTGTCCGACAATTCTGTAGGTAAAACTCTTGATGAAAAACAGTTAAAAGATTTGAAACAACTGAATGCGTCTCAGTACCTTGAAAAATATTTATCAACGTGTACAGTTTTCCTGCCAAGTGAACGCAAGCTTACATTGTATCCATTGCAGTTTGAAATGTTTCGCAACTTTGGCTGTGCTAAATATCATATCTACGAACACACTTATGATATGAAATTAAGTAGTAATGTGTCACTCGTGTGCTGTGCAACTTTGGATTCCAACATTTACTATATTCTACTCAACATGTACTCTTCTACCAAACAGAAGCAGAAGCAGCTCGTTGAACAGCTGATTCAATGTAGCTCCTCTGACAGGTATATGCATAGAGAAACTACTTTGAATATTTTAGGCTGGCTTGCAAGTGCTGAAGAAACAAACAGTGCTTCATTACTGTTCTTAAAGCGATCATGTGATTCTTATGCACATTTGCAAGTCAATAGATGTAAAATACTTATGAAGATACTAGGCGAAGACAGAAATGCTGCAAAATGGCATCTGACTTTACTGCTTTATCGAGCATGGCTTATAAGGAACCGGGAATAACCAGTCAAACCTACATATCCAAAATAACATAAAAACGTACAAATGTTATGAGGATAGTAATTGCAGTGGCGCAGTAGTAGCGTGTTCGCCTCAGGATAGGAGGGTTCCGGTTTCGATCCTAATCAGTGTCATGGCGGTTGTGTCCTAAAGTAAACCACACTGCCTCTTTCTTTCTTCGTGATTGATTTCATCTGCACAATGCCTCTCTCTTTCTTCGAGATTGATTTCATCTAGACTGTTATCAATTTACATAAACTTTTGAAATAATTACATGCGTTACATGTATACTGTTTTACGGGGATTTGAAATACTGTTAATAGTACCTCCTTTATTCACGTCTAGTCAGATTTCGTACTCCTGAGTGTTGTTCTTGTGACCTACATCTATTTCTCCAGAGAGCTGCAACATAGTCAATTCAACCAGTTAAAGTTATGTTACAGGCTGTAAAATCGTCAGCGACATAGCTGTTTATATAAACGGACCAACTGTTCACAGGTTTGCAAAAAAGACTTTGGCAGACGGCAACTTTCAGGAACCTAGTGAAAAGCCACTTCTGGGTTACAGTATATAAACTTGAATAACATTTCTTACGATATTAACAACGTCTACACAAGTTCAAACTTGTTTCCAAATTGCTACTGATGACTTCTGCTTTGTCTGGTGTAGATATTATTTGTTTTAGTCTCAAATGAATACCTCTGAAAGTATTGAAGATAAAAAGACTCAACATTATCATCGATGCCGGGCGAGTACAATAGCGCTCCATAGTATTCGAATAGTCCCATGATAAGTTCTGATGTTCAAAACTATTTCAACACTTATATTACCAGAAAGATGTCTTTCCGAAATAATGACCGCTATTTGATCGAAAAGCATTCGCATCGTTACAGTTTAAATTGAAAGTACATGTTATATAAAAAAAAGCACAACGTTGAAAAAAGGAGGAAATGCTTTCAGACAGCGCCCTTTTGTGAAAAAGCGAAATAACTGAAGAAAGATAAATGTCATTATTATTGTTTTACTAAATAGAACACATTTCTATCATTATTATATAACGAAACTTTACCTTGTCCCTGAGAAGTCAAGTTTTGACAAATCCACATTGTTAGTTTCTGTAAGATTATGTTAAATTCAGCTTATATTTTCTGTCAAGATTTTGGAAGTTTGTCTTATATAAATCAAGGTAAAACAAGAGCCATGTTACACATGGTTAATCCCCCCGCCGGGAAGAAGTTACCTGAAGGTTGTACTTTCGTACATTTTACTTGGTGAGAGGAAATCCTTAAAAAGCCGTATAGTTATGGTCATGCTGAGTACAGTTTTCAAGTAAGTGGAAAAAGAATAAGGCAATGAAGAGAAGGTTTGCAAAATTAGTAAATAGTAGTGTTCATTATCAGTATAGGTATGATATTTTTCTATTTGACTAAAAGTAGGCAAGGTAGAGTTATTGTTCTTGCACACTGCACTTCCTACCAATGTGCTATGTCAGTGTATTAAGTTTGAAGAAAATCCTTCAAGTACTTTTGGAGTTATGCTCCGGAATTTTTTTTTCAAGTAAATCTGATATAAGGGGAATAACTCTAAAAGTAGGCAAGGTAGAGTTATTGTTCTTGCACACTGCACTTCCTACCAATGTGCTATGTCAGTGTATTAAGTTTGAAGAAAATCCCTCAAGTACTTTTGGAGTTATGCTTCGGACAAGTAAATCTGATAAAGGGGAATAACTCTAAAAGTAGGCAAGGTAGAGTTATTGTTCTTGCACACTGCACTTCCTACCAATGTGCTCTGTCAGTGTATTAAGTTTGAAGTAAATCCCTCAAGTACTTTTGGAGTTATGCTCTGGACAAAATTTTTTTAAAGTAAATCTGATAAAGGGGAATAACTCTAAAAGTAGGCAATGTAGAGTTATTGTTCTTGCACACTGCACTTTCTCCCAATGTGCTCTGTCAGTTAATGAAGTTTGAAGAAAATCCCTCAAGTACTTTTGGAGTTATGCTCCGGACAAAATTGGGACGGAGACACGGACGGACGGACGGACGGACGGAGACCATTACTAATGTCCCCTTCGCCTTCGGCGGGGGAATAAATAAGTACTCCTCGCGCGACACAATGGGTATGATCTGAAGAAAATTGGCAGAGGAATGTTAAAAGATGCTATACGCCAAATATCGTATATATGTACCTTGCAGTAACGTCTGTTGTGACAACGGTGTTACTTCCCCTGTCCAGTTTCTTTATTATCTTAGAGTTGTTTTAGAACAATTACGACAGAAGTCTTCTTGGCCTTTAATCGATCATTAGAAAAAAATAAAAACGAACTAGTTAACACTTGCTCTTCTTTTATCTGGAAAAACTACGGATGGTGAACGGTATCTTTAGTAAGAACACATCGTATGCAGTCTCGCCTAAGCCTGAACCCAAACATAACAAGACGAGTTGACCTCGTGTCCATTTAAAACATTGTATTTTAATATTCACTGAAATAGAAATTTACTGCCTCATGCCGTGCTATTAATCATTATAAGTACATTTATTTGCTTTTTGTTTGCTATATTTGTAGTCAGCATTGGTTATGCCAAATCTAGGCATAGCTATTATAAATCACTTCAGCTAGAAGTCATCGGCAAATGATAAATAATCATAATTTTATCCGTTTTTTAATGGTACACAAACTGGTATAAATTACCAGGTTTATTGCAAACATGTAAAAACATTTGACGGGGATTTGTAATTAAAACCATACACTGTAGTTTCACTGTAGTTTTACCTATTGAATTATTTTCTATACCTTTATCGCTATGTTGGATTAACAATGTGTGCCTTTATACCTTATTTATCGTAGTGTATAGTTTCAAATTTGAGTTATGTAAGCGTAGCTTACTTTGAGCAACTATTTTATTTTGCAACATTTCATAAAATGCTATTTGGCCTCGCCATTTTTAAAGCGCAATACAGTTAAACATTACAGAGTATAAATTGTGTTTGTTATTGGGACGATTGCGCGTTGAGCTAAAAAGCGGCATGACTGTATCAAATATGACCTTGACCTACAAAAGTTGGAGGCATCACGACCATTTTGTCATAAGCAATGCAATTTGAACGTTAAATGAAGAAATCTTAAGAAATTGCAAAGTTATAGCCAATGTTAAGTTTACTTGACAAAATCTAAATACAAAAAGGGACATAACTCTGTCAAATATGACCTTAACATACAAAAATTGCGTAATGACCTTTTTGCCGTTAGGAATACAATTTGAAAGTTTGATGAAGAAATCTTAAATATGGCAAAGTTATAACCAAAATGTAAGTACAAAAAGGGACATAACTCTGTCAAATATGACATTTACATACAAAAGTTAAAGGGGCGGCATCATGAACCTTTTGTCATAAGCAATACATTGTAAAGTTTGATGAAGAAATCTTAAGAAATGGCAAAGTTATAGCCAACGTTAAGTTTTTTGTGACGGACGGGCGGATCGACGGACAAAGCGATCCCTATGTATCGTCTTTTCTTCGGAAGGGCGACACAAAAACTAACATTTTCATTTATACACATTGTAAGGACTCGGAAGTATATAAGTAAGCACCATGATTACATGTATGTTTGGCAATAATGTTGGCGTCAATCCTTTGACTTTGGGCTACATCACATCATAACACTGCGAGTTCCATGCCAGTACACCGAAATGTCCTGTCAAATTTCATATATGGGCATTATTCAATACAGACAAATCATTAATTATTCGAAGAAATACTTACTATTTCTACTATTAAATGAATAGTGCACCGCCAATCATGATCAGAGTGCATGAATACGCAGGCAATTTAAAGACAACCAAAGAGGAATGTGAGATAGGTGGCCACAAGGGGCCAGGCAGACCTGTGTATTCACAGTATGGATATTAGCCACATACAGACTAGCTTCTGTTTTTGTTATCTACACAGCTACTATTACAGTAGGTAAAAGTTGATAAATGACAATGTACATACATTAAAAGAGTTAAGAACTTCTTATCTCAAAAAAACAAAATGAAGAAAATTAATATTTTACCTATGCTTTTTAATAGAATCTACGTATTTTTAACATAATTATATGTGCTTAGTACATTGTCAATATAATATCATAAAGGGATGCAGATTCTCTATCAAATTGAGTTAAGTGTTGAGCTATGTAAATAAATTACTCATAGAAGTTACTTTAGCAACAGTCTGAGAAAATTGCACAATATTTCTTTTCAAAGAACAGGTTATTAGATATATACTAATTTATTTATTCTCGATTATGAAACAAGTTCTTACAACTTAGAATGATCGCTCTCGAGACTCATTCCAGATGGAATTAACCTCTAAGAAAGAGATGCAATGTGGAATTGTTTGTGAACAAGTTATTCATTCTAGTCGTAGAGGCATACTTTACTTCATTCAGAACAAAGAACATTTTGAAAGCGAGTTTATAGATTAATGGTTTGTTAAAAATAAAACATTACAGGATAAGTGCAGTTTAACTCATTTTTTAACAAAACATCTTATTTTGATAAAAAAAATATGCCTATGAAATCACATGTTAAATATTGAAATGAAGTCTTTTGTCAGTTTTCTGTGATAAAAAAAGATCATTGTTGGATGATAAACTTATGCCTTAAAACAACAGACCGCAGGAAATAAGCAATAACCCAAGCACTCTACATATCAATCAAATTTATTGTCTAGTCATTGGACTAAATGTCCAGTCTAAAGACACCTGATCAGACACAGTCTTATCTCACAAGGGTGATAAAACAATTAAGGAAAAAGACTTCCTGCAGTTTGAGGGGGTCACTTATGAAGGAGTTTTAATGAGGCAGAATCATTTGCAGACAGCAGGATGAGAGTTGGGGGATAATTCCCAGTAATGCGTCTTCTGTTCACTGAATTAGTCTTGTTTGTGCGTTCATGTTAGAGCCCTGTTTGAGTGTTCATAATACCAACTAGCTAATAACAAATTTTGGTATCTTATTTTCGATAGGAAATATCATTCACATAATGCCAGTTTTGCAAAATATTGTAATTATATTTAGGTAATTCATACAAATACAAAGTAAAGGTAAATATACTATAAAACAGTTAACACTAACTATAAAACAAACCACAATCAATATAATCTAAGCAATGATGTTCAAATCAAGAGCAGTCCGTAAGACAAGACAGCATGCTCGACTATGATCATAGCTTGCCAATATAACAAAACTTTTATCAGTAAATAGCAAAACAAAATTGTTCTGACACTTTTAAGTATAAACTAGGGAACTATAATCATCAAAAACAAGTCAAAAGCTATGTATGGTAATTTAATTATTTGATATCCCTGAACACTATTGCTGAGTTTCAAAAAGCTCCCAAAAGTGGTTACTGAGGTATGCGCATGCTTATACCTTGCACACATAAAAACATTAACCAAAGTTTTTTAAGTTCAACAAGGACCATAATTTGTAATACATTAAATCAGGTGTAATCTTATCTGATTGTTTGAGATATTTAAAGACTACTTTGGAGTTTTTTAATCAATCCCATGAGTGGTTACTGAGATATGTACATGATAGCAGTAACCTTGCATGCAAAGTTGTAAGTCAAACAAGATCCAGAATTTGAATTAAGTTCATCCAAGAGCACTCTAACTTGACAGTCTGACACCCATGAATACTTTAACGAAGAATCAAATCAATATCATAAATGGTTACCGATACATGTCAATGATAGTACCTTGCATGCAAAACTTTAACAAATTTTCTAAGTCAAACAAGGGCCATAATTTCAATTAAATTCATACAAATGTTATCTAACTTGACAGTCTGACACCCCTTAAGACTTTAATGAAGTCAAAACAATATCATAACTTGCTACTGAGATATGTTCATGATAACACCTTGTATGAAAAACTTCCGCCGACGCACAGGTGACTATAATAGCCCCCTTTATTCTTCGAAAAGTTGAGCTAAAAATATACAAACTTTACAACACTGTAGCAAAGAAATACTGCTCAACCTAAGGCAAGCTGCAAGTTAAGAAAGGCAACCGTTCAAACCATGCATTTATATGATCGATTTATTTTAGATTTACTGTGAATAATCTGGATAATAATACCGGCTGCCCAAAGCATGCAGCTTAAATCAAGGCAATACATAATTCAAACAGCCACTTTATTTCCTTCCTTCTAAAAACCAATATCTATTGGCAAACATCAAAACTAAACAGGCACTACTACGTCATCATTGAAACAAGCCTTCCGCTTCAGCAGGTTAAGACTAAAATCAACTTTAAGGTAGAAATAAGCCAACGCTTTTTATCTGCTAAACATTGCTTAAACGGTTTCAGACAAATTAATATAAGACGGCTGATGAATGATGGTTACGTTCGTTTTTAAATTAGTCGATTAGAAGGATAGAAGTCAAAAGAAAACTAAATTAAATATTTAACAACTCACAAACCTTAAAACAGATGAATATGGTAAAATGAGAGCAGGCTATTGACATAGCTTTCAAGTAGCAAAACGGCAGTATTAGCAAAATATGATACTCTTCCACCATGATAAATAGCTTCATAACCAGTTTGCAATGGATATGATCTCAAAGATATATACATGTATGTATGTACATATATTTCTTACAAACTAATCTGCTAAAATATATTGTAAATAATATTTAATCAAACTGTGCTGTTAGCGTTATAAAAACCTAGTAATAAAAGTTCTTGGGTTTTTTTTAATTTATGTACACATGTGCGTTTCACCCGTAATGTCAGTATAACGTGCATTTTTTGACCATTTGAGCTAATGATTGCTATATTACAACTTGATGTTGCTTTAAATGGTCACATCTCCTTTAGAAAACGTACGAACAATAACTTATTAAGAAAATGTTTCCCATATTGTTGCAAACAATAAAAAGAAATGACACCGAGTTTCTATATGTAATGTACCAAACTCGTAAGAAAGTATGCCTGCACACTAAAAGCAAATATAGTTTTTTTCAAACTGATTCTTCACAGTTCATTTGTAGTTCAAATTATTAGTGACTTCGTACTGTAGTTGAAAGGCTCAAAACTCGTATACGACTGGAATAGGAGCTGAAGACTTAAATATTCTGGACTTTTTATGCTTAAATAGATAAAAAAAACAGTCGTGAGTCATAAGGCCACGTTTTGTATTCCATATGTACGTAAATGTCAATGTTTTGGTAATCTGTGACAGTAGACAAGGGTAATTAAAGAGACTTGGAAATGCAATTTGAGCCAAAAAGTGTATACCCGAGTAAGATATTTCTCTAGCTACTATAATGTTGTAAATAATATTCATCAATCAGTAATGCAACTGTTATTAAAGTGGTAAAACGTAATTTTACCGGGATGAATTGTTGTCTATACACGCCATAAAGTAAGTGTTTAGGCCGCTTGACGAATTTCTCGTTCTACATACAAATAAAACAAATAAATCTTAAAATGGCACATCAGCACAAACTCATAAATAATAAAATACATGAAAGCAAACACAAGTAATATTTCGAAAACCTATGTTGTCTGAATTTAAACAAATAAGGCTAGTATGTTTAATAACATTTAATTGCCATTTGATATAAAAGTGAGCAAATTGTCTCATAAATTTTGCTAAAAAAGCAAACAAGTGATTGCAAACCATGAATAATAATTTGTTTAATAGAAAAATAAAGAACAACAATAAAATTGCCGATCAATAAGTTTATTTTCTAATGTAAATTATTACATTTATCTCTTTTTCAAAGGCATAAAAAATATAATGTTTTTTGCTCAGCAAACCACGAATTGACGGTTAAGCGTTATTTGTTGACGTGACGGCGGATACACGGTGACCACAATACCACATGGTACTGTTTTTCTATGCAATAAAACATTGATTTCATGCTTGTTAATTACAAACATGTCTCTTCTAAACTCTCTATTTTCCAGACTCTCTATTTTCCAGACTGTCAATAAGCGAATAATTTTGAGACTATAATCTCCGATGGGAGGTAAATGAGACAATACTGGTATACTTCGGATACTGGTATACTTCTGGACAAAAATATGAGGTAGTCCAAAGTAATAGAATTTCAGCATGTACTCCATAGTTACTACATGTAGTACTTAGAAGTATGCTAATGCTTTCCAGACTTTCTTGTACATATGTCCATTCAATTAGAACTTTTTAGAGGACTCTGTACATATATTGCAGCTCATATGCAAAATAATGAAATTTTTTCTGAAAATTCACGTAAACTGTAATGCCAATTTTAAGTGAAGATAAACACTTGAAAATGTTGACTGGCCTTATTATTCAAGTAAAATTATTCTATTTCTATACTGTTGTAATCTCTACTTCTAGAAAGGAGCAGATAACTTATATGTCATGGTACAATGTACACCATTATTTTGTTCACACCTTATTCAACGTGTATATTCAACCCATGAATCAATAGTCTAACAACGTATTTACAATCATGCTTTTCATGTCTTTAGCCATGTTAACCAACAATGCAAATCTATTCCAAATATATAAAATCCCCAAAAGTCTTTATTTACCCTGCACAATCATATATTGTGATTTTGCCTTAAAACTAGGGTTCCCTGTATGTTATGACAAGACAAATAAAATTCTGCAAATAACAAATTTACAAGCACTAAGAGCTTTTGGGGCAATTAATGTGAAAATCATAGATGGTCGCATTTGAGTTTAACATCAAGATGGCAATAAAAACAGATATTTTCCACAATTTGTGCAGTATTATATTGGGTTGTATGACAATGAATATGGCACGGAACGCAGTTATTAGAAAATATGTCCGAAATAAAATGAGGGCCCTAGAATGTTCAGTATGCCTATGATAACATATGTATCAATCATGTCATTTACAGTGTATATTTTGCTCTCACTCGTCAATATAGAGGAAGGATGAGCTCCAAAACTGTAGAATATATATAACAACAGTTGTCAGTATGACAGCAGCGGATATGCTAATAAGTAGTGTAAGCCCTCGCTGCCCTGTCATATACATGGTAAAAGAAAAGTAATGAAATCTTTGGAGAACCACCCTTCTCCATCCTTATAGCATCGGGTCATCTAGTGATCAAGGTGTGACAATATTACATTCAACTTACAATGGGCCATTACTCCTGTGCTTCTGAAGCAATTCCATTGAAATAATAGAGACATTTACTCGACTTCCACAATGTTTATTTGAAACTATTAATAGTGTGGTAAATATGGCTCCGGACATTAATTAGACTTTTTTGTCTAGACGAAAAGTGTTATGGCAATTTTGCTTTCAATTTGCAAAGGGCTGTAACATTGCAAATGTAATAGATATGGCTACGGACAGGAAGTGTTGACGGACGGACTACCATCATCATAATTTAATACGTCTCTTTGGACATATAAAAATGTTCACAAAACCCTGCGGGCATACAAAAATGTATTGAAATGCCTTTGGGCGTATAAAAATGTTGTTAATTCAGCCAGCAGCATATCTATTCTAAACAAGTTAAGTGTGATCTATTATCTAAATATAAACATAATTTATAAAACTTAATCTATAGTTTAAGTTTCGTCTAAAATCTACTAATATACACCATAACAAAAACAATCTCATCTCCGTGAACAGTTAAGTTAACAATAATATAAGGTAAGAACACACGAACATATCAGATTGAAACAAACAGTTTTAAATTATTGTCTATTCATTTCTCTTCCTGCTATTGTCTCATTGCCATGTACATACTAATGACATTGAGAGAATGATAAAATATACGTTGAACATTTTCATTAAATGAATAATGCAAGAGAACAGAAACGGTACATGTTTACTATATGCATGTGCACTTACACATTACCTAACACTACTCATGGAAATAACATATGATACTACTCAAGTTTACATATTTTCTCAATATTTGGCTGATATGATTTAAAAATTCTGAATACATTTAACCTTCTAAAATCTTGTTAACGATATTTCTTCTTGAAAGAAAGACATGATTTGAGACTTTTACTCAATGATCACCGTTGTATCTGCCTTGCCAATAACAGATAAAACTGTAGTAATAATCTCGCATCTTTCAACCCTTGTAAAATCCAGTCAACCAAAGTCAGTGTAATACTACGTCAAATCTAACAAACACATTGTTTGATAACATATGTACTATCTACGAGTAACAATTACACATTCTTCATGTTACTTTATAATGCAGTCACTACCAATGTTCTCCTCCGTGAGACGTATCACTCTTGCCTTGGAAGATGTATTTTGATGATGATTGCGCTCCTACATCGTTTGAAGTTTACTTGAATGGAGCTGGCATACACTTCAGTCTTTCAAAAGCTGATTTTTCAAGGGATTCTCTATGATCAGGATGTGCTATATTAATAAGTTCATATGCTCTTTCTCGCATACTTTTACCGAAAAGTTGTGCTATGCCATACTCTGTGACAACATAATGCACGTGAGCCCGGGTTGTGACTACACCAGATCCTGTGATTGAAAATAAGATCAACATCTAAGATTTGTTATACTGCTATACCAAACCGACTAATATTGTGTTTTTATTAAGAAATGCACTTTATCAAATGTTGAAGCATCAACTCACAATGTCATATAGCGTGCATCAAAATCTTTTTATCAAAAATTTAATATGCATGTGTGTTGAAACTGTGATAATCGGGGGATCTGATATGTTTCTGATATATTCACTGTTACGTTTAGATGGTTGAGCGCAAACGCTGAACTTCCATATCTGTTTTCATTTCTGTATACACTTATTGCCGTCATCGCTCAAAATTATCATAATTGTCAATCCTTTAATAGGTTTTTACTTTTAATTCAAAGAATAAAAATATCTCTTGACAAGTTGACAGAATACACTGCAATGCTTAAAGCTGCAATATATACATGTATTTATCACTTACCTAGCTTTAGTGTGGGTACAATTTTTGTTTCCCCTCGGCGTGTCGCCGACGGCATTGCAATTATAGGTTTACCTCTACCATCCAGACATATTGCTGCACCGCGAATAAAGTCTATTTGACCACCAAACCCTGCAATATGTATTGCAACCTAGTCAACCGTCACATCTTGGTGTACTCTAACGTATGAAACTTGGCAATGTTTACAGATATTTAGTTAAAGCATAAAATTGTAAGACCATGAAATTCAATATGTAAATACAATGTCGAAATAATACTTAATTTACATTTTATTTCCTTATAGTTGAAAAAGAATTGGAAATTTTATAAACTCAAAATAAAACAAAAATGTTTTACTACTGCTGATCTTAACTGAAATCAGTAAGATGACAAAACTACCAAAAATTCAATATACAATCTTGCCCCTTTGTTGATGTTGGTGTATTTAGAACAAAAGAATCCATTCAAATCATTTCCAAGCGCATTTATATATCGTAGGCAAAGTCTAATTTTGATTGGTATTGAAATTATGTGACTGACACCTGATGCCATGTTATTTGTAAACTGTGATTACCTGAGTAGATTCGAGTCCCAATAGAATCTGCACAGATCTGTCCTGTCAAATCAACCTCTATACACGAGTTGATGGCCGTTACCTTTGGATTCTGGCAAATAACGCCAGTATTGTTTGTGAATGCTACATCACACATCTCTGTAAAAACAGAATATCATTGTTAGGGCAATGATTTCATACAGTTGTACATGAATGTTCTAGAAGCTACAGTGTTCTATCAGCAACTAAGAGGACACAGGTACCAATAAAACTACATTATATTAAAAATCAACCAGATTTTTCGTCCTCTGATTCTAACTACAAACATAAGCTTTTTCCCTAATGCTGAATTACCCAAAATGTATTTATGATGACTGTAAAAGTGAAGATCATTATGAATATTTTGGATATTATGTGATCGTATTTACTTAAAATTTGAAATGAATGAAAATAAGTAGGATAGCCCAAAGAATATAAATAGTAGAGTGCAACAATATAAACCGATCTATAAATTCTGCGGCAGCTATAAAATCTATGGGGAAAAAACAATATCTGACTTACCAACAAATGGGTTATTGTTCATGAAGTCATACAACCTCTTTGAACCTACTGCAAAACTGCTAACAATTTTCCCTGTCATGATACTTTTTTCTGTATTAGTAATTGCTCCTTTTTCACAAAGATCAACTACACCATCCGAGAACATTTCTGAGTGAACTCCAAGGTTTTTATGGTTACCCAGTTGAGCCAAAACAGCATCTGGTATAGATCCTATACCTGTGTCCGAACAAAGAAATATGTAAGCATAGCTGGGTAAATGTTTTTATCTTTGCCATCACTGAATGCAGCTTAATCAGTATGTAAGACTGTTGAATAAGTCCAAAAATGTACCAATCACTTTATTTTATCTAAAGAATAAGGCAGAATGCAAATCTGTATTTTAAGTTTTCAAATAATGTATACAAACCATTTTAAATTACATCAAAAAGGTTCATTGACCCAACAGCAGTTGTTTTCGTCAAATATTATAATTGGCTAATTCAACATTACTTAAATTCAAAAACACTACATCTTGTATTATATACCTATTCCTTTGAAAATTAGAAAAACTGTTCCTTATCTTTTCTAAATTTACAACATTATGAAGAAAAAATTTGTTATTGCTATGGCAAACACACTTTTGCCAAGGCAATGAAGTTTTTTCCCATGGCAAAATTGCTTTGCCTTCGCAGAGTGGATTCTTTTTTGCTGTGGCAATTTTCTGTTAAACTCCTCAAAAGCACATATGTCTTGTAATGTCATTTTTTGTTAAACCATTTTAATTCTAAATCTATCACCAAGCAAGTTTCAAATTAAAATAAGATTTATTGAGACAAACATCCTGACAAAGTTAAATGATGTCAGAGTACAAAATATGGCCCCTCTAGCGTTCACAAGGTTTTTCTAAGATTTGACTTTGTATCATAGTTTTTGATCCAAAATGACCTAGCTTATAATTTTACTTAAGACTTATCGAGACAAATATTCTGAGCAAGATTTATGCAGATCAGGTAAAAAAGAATTGGCATCTAGTCTAGTGTTACACACGATTTTTCAAAGATTTATTGTATATGCTATACCTACAATAAAAAAATTGTATTATATTATTGTGTTGCAATAGCTCTAGTGATCTTACTAAATATATCAGTTTTACAGCCGCCATTGTTATGTACCTAGAAATTCTCCTTAAATTATACATCAAACAGTATTTAACCAGGCCAGTTCAAACTTAAATTTTATTTCCATTCATTTTTTATGTTTCCGCCAATATGTATACAATATGGGTAAATCTCATTAAACATTTACTTTTTGTGATCCCCATGATACCTTATTCGGTCCTCTGTTTCTGTTTTCAATCCTAAATTTTAAAATTCTGCAGAAAAATTTTGTTTTTGCCATGGAAAATATACTTTTGCCAAGGCAATGAAGATTTTTGCTATGGCAAATTTGCTTTGAATTGGCACAATGGATTTTTTTACTGTGGCAATTTTTGTTAATTTCCTCAAAAGCACTTGTAGTGTCATTTTTACTTAAACTATTTTAATTCTAAATGCTAACTCATAAAGCAAGAGTTACAATGAGTGTAAGTTACCCATCTGTAGTGTGGCACCGTCTTCTACCAAATTTTCGGCGATCAGTTTTCCAATTTGTTGTTCTTCTGGCGAAAGTTCATTTTTTGGCATTTCATGTAAAGGTTCATCCCACTGTACCATGGCATCTACGTGTGACTGATGAATAAGACCATCACCAAATGTACGTGGTAGAAATTTATTTACTTGTGCTACAAAAATAATTTTAATAAAACTGCTAAGTACATACACTAAAATATTTTGAATGTTCCTGAAAATATTGAAAGTAATATTGTGTTTATCCTTTAAAGAAAAACTGTACAGACACTTCTTCTAGAAAGCAATGCTTTATGTTAATTCACCAACAAATAAACTAAAAGTTCTCAATTCATTCCCTTCACCTGTCTAGCAAAAAAGGGGTAGTATCACATTCCTGTTTAATGATACAAAACTCAAAACAATTTTGAGTTGCCATGCATTTTTCAATCAAATAAGCACATATCAAAAAGTATAACAGAAACAAAAATAACTTTTGCATACTTTCTTGATTTTATTTGGATACTTTGAGACTGCTATTATCTGGTTATAAAATGAGAAATCTGATTCATTCATTTTGAACTACAGTCAAACCTGAGAACAAATGTCATTCTTTGAAGAGACAAAATGTGGCCTTTATTGACAGATGACCTTTACTCAGAGGTCAAATTGTTCTTTTTAATCATTAATAGTTTCTGAAAGACTGGCCTTTACTTACAGATGACCTTTCGTTTGAGATGGCCGTTAGCACAGGTTTGACTGTATATTTTTATTGCCTGCAAAACAACTGCCATAGTGCTGTTTTCTCTAATATCTATTCACTTTGCCTTAGTTTTTGCCTTACCAATGATATACTTTGCATTTTGAATAGCAGATCTTGTACAGTCAACACTTGTTCCCAATGAGCAGAAGCCATGTTTATCTGGAGGACTTACGGTTACCAAGGCAACATCAAGGTTGAGAATCTGGATCAGAGAATTATATAATCAGACAATAACATTATTACCAATGAGAGAATAGTAACAACAACAACCCATCCTTTTCAAAATGAAACAGAAATTCTCAGAAAAACATTTCAGTACTGTGAATTAGGTTATTTTCGTGTGACAAAAATTTTGCGATTTGTGCGCAGACAGACTTATTCGCGAAATTTTATTTTCATGAAAGGATTATTCTCTAATAGTAAATCTATGTGAAATGAATCTTTCACAAGTTTTTTAAATAAGTGAAGTGGGATATTCACGAAAATAGCGAAAATTAAATCATGGCTAATATGACCCAATTTTCAGTATAGGTATATAAGTATGTGAATTAGTTTACACTCTTTGGTTGATGAACTGTATGTTAAAAGGGTACTCTGAGTCTATGCTGTAGTGCTGAAAATCCAAACTAGAAAACAATTGAATCCCAACCGACAAGAATCTTTCTTGTATCCTGTTATAGCAGTAACCTTAATCTGTGTGCTGATTAATGTAAGAGTAATATAAGTATATAATATAATTATGTACATGTATTTAATTTAAACATTCTTTCTTTAATATTTTTGAGTTCAGAAAAATCCTGCATTGTTTAGTAACATCAAACTAAAAGCTACTTGCATGACATTAATCAAAATTTTCACCTATGGATGGTGATTACATACAAAACTAAGAGCATTCTAATTTCTCAATTGATTTCACTAAAATATTAACATAAACATCACCTTCTGTCGAAACAATCGCGGAATTTCACTCAAAAATATTGGTATAGCATCTGCTCTGCCTTCTTTGATGGCTTTTCGAGAATTTCCACCAACAAAAAGTGAATTTGATCTAAACATGTCTGCAAAAGGAAATTATTAGTTTAAAATCATATCTTTGCTCACAACCATATCTACCAGCAAAAATATACTGGTACATTTCTTGTATAAATGACTCTGATGAGATTTTTAGTATAAATACATTTAGATTTCCTCAATCAAAGGTCTGTTTTCCTTAAAAGAAAACTCATCAGACAAATGACAGATTTAAACATTAGATATAAACAGTGTATTTACTCTACTATTCTCATAGACCCAAATATGCACCCAAATTAATACAAAGTAAAAATAGTTCCTGTTCTTAATAGCAATTGTCAAACCATTAGGCCGAGCTTTCATAAACATTGTCAAAAGTGTATTAATAGACAAGAGCTTGACTTAGAAGTTATAAGGTACTTGTATGGTCTGCAAAGGGGGAACAATTAAAGTATATACAAAATGTATGCATATCATAAGTGAACAGAACTACACCTATTCTTCTTCAGCTTTATGGCTAAAATAGACTCTTGGGTGAATATATATGTCATGGAAAATCTATATAATACAGTGAATGTTACCATCATATTCTGGTTCATTGTATAACCCCGGTCCTTCTGTATGAATGTGCATCACTTCACAGCCTCTGATCTCTGCCATCTTGCCGTGTTTACACATTGCCTCGATCAGGTGACATGGTGTGGCAGCTGCTCCATGTACAAAAATCCGCTGACCTACAACACATACAGAAGCCAGCAATCAGATCTTTTTCCAATATTGTACAATATCTGATTTTTCAAAAGTGGCTTATGTGAGCTTTTGAACCGACTTAACAGATGTTGGTGTATAACTGCCTTATTCTCGGCTTCGCACATCCGGAGACTGAAAAATTATTTACATTCGGGAAAGGTGATTCCTCGGCTGTCATCGCTGGTCTCTATGCATCTTTAACTTTGAATAATATAATAACCAATATTAGAAATGAAAGAAGACGACGATCTTCCAGTACCTTGAAGCTATCAGATTGTTTATACAATAATTTTATGTTGTCAAATGCTTTTTGTTTCGTTTAAAATGAATTTAAACTTGCATATGAATCAACGGTAAAGACCGAATTTTCACCTTTTACCAAATGAAGAAATGAACGCGACCTAATAATCTGATTGGTTTACTGGTCAGTATGACGTCACGGTGAAGCCGAGAATTGCAGGTGGAAACCAAAGAACCCAGTAGAAACCCATTTGTCAGATCTGAAGACCTACCATCTTGCATTTTACCCAAGATGGGTATTTGATCCCAGGTTGTACAGCGAGAGTGCTAACCAAACAGAAAATTTATACATTCTATGAAACAAATATATATTTTTCTGCCTAAACTGTTTGATTTACCTGACTGCACAACTTGTAAAGCCTCATCTGCAGTTTTCCAATCTGGGGTCCTATCAGGTAAGGGGTGGATCGGTTCAGGTGAATACAGATAGTATCCGCGCCTCAAATGTCTGTAAGGGGACTGCCCTTCAAGTATCTGCAAAACCCTGCCAAACTTCTGCAATGCCATTTCTAAACTCAAACGATATTTGAGCCCAAAAACTACAAACAAAACCGACCTTGAGTCAAATGTCACTTAAGGTAACACTTGAACCCGGCATTATTTGTTTCGTTTTAGGAAACATAAGCGCAAGCCGGGAACCAAGAATCAGTAGTGCGATATAGATGACGTCTGTACAGTGTAAGCGCTCATTGAAGTACAGAGGCTAAAGACCTTGACCGCAACCGACCTTGACCTTTTGACGAGACATGTACACAGAATAATTTGCAACAATGTTGGCCCTGTTAAAACCATTTTCGCGGCTTTTACCGCGAGTGTCAAGTGTCGGTTTGCGTCGCTCATTCTTCATTTATTCGCCAGATGCATTAAGCCCTCAGCCTGACCGCGAGCCCGCATGGAAAAAAGCCGAAGAAGCTATCCAAGCGATTCACTCAGGTCAGTATCTGACAGCCACAGTTTGTTGACGATTTGATCATCTACATCTACATCTACGGGGATACTCCCAATAATCAATTTCTGATCATAACTGGGAGGTCGGGGCAGTTGTTAAAAGAAAACGCTAAATTACATGATATGCATGTGTTAAGAGAGTAAAAGTAGTACTATATACAACTTGGTTAAAAATAAAAGCAGGACGATGACATTAGTCCATATATGAGTCTAGGCCAGATGTGAAGCACTGAAGATTCACACTGTCCTTGATGTTATAAGGCAAGGCGTTCCAGTATCTGATCGTGCGAGGGAAAAAGGAGTTCATATGATACTGAGTTCTTGAAAATGGTATGTTATAGTTAAGATTTCTAGAGACAGTCAGGTGGTTATGATCTACAATGACGAGGTTGTGTGATATTTTATATAACATTATTAGGGATGCGTGTATTCTTCTCTGTCCTAAAGTCTGCCATTTAAGAGTTTCAAGCATTGATGTTACGCTGCTTTGGTAAGAGTAATCATTCAAAACATATCTGGCATATCAGTTATCCAATAACAACAGGATGAATTGTTATTTCTATGTGAGGCTATATTTTACAGTCTATCCGCCTAGCTATTGAGTAATGAACTGACATAATGGTTAGTTTGGGGAAGTTGGTTATCATAATAGCTTTCAGGACTGTGTTTGGTGCATGGTTACTGTAGTGCGTAGCCGTAGGTGCCAGAATTGCAACTACCGTGGGTGATGGGGATGCCCTGCATGTATCGGAAAAGGTTACTAAATAGGCATGGTGAGCTGAGGGCCCTGCAGACATGGTAAAGCCCCATGCAAGTGATGACTCGAACTACGTAGGAGGTGGCCGCACATCAGTGCAATAAACATATAGTTCCAACATTTAATAACGTTCATGCATATTAAAGTTTTGGGACAAATATTTTAATGTGCGCTATATGACTTTGGAAGTCAATGCACCATACATTATCATAATCGTTTTGATGTCAATTTATTAGGCTATTATTTGCATTGATATTCAGGTAATTTTCATAAAACACAATGTTCATTCATCTGCAAGATTAGCTGCGGACGGATTGCAAAATTGCTCCGCATAAGAGCTTGGATAAGAACCTTGTTAGAAAAAGTGCAGGTAGGTTTCAGCAGATCTTATGGTTTAAGCGTTTCCTGAGTATTGTTTAATATATTCCACCAAAAAGTCAAGTGTAGGCACACCTGTTAGTTCACAAGATGTGATAACCTGACTAAATCTGTCTTGCAAGCTCACTCATCAGGAGACCAGACTAGGGTCTGTATTATGTTTGAACTCCAGAGGAAAGCTCACAGATAAACAGCAGTGGAGAGGAAAACAACAGAAAAAAGTATCTGATATTCAATCCCTTGATTTCAGGTCACAAAGTATTTGTACAAGGGTGTGCTGCCACACCCAACTACCTGTTGTCAGTTTTGGCTGATTATGGAAAGAAGGCCAATTTAAGAGATGTTGAATTGATACATATACCAACTGTTGGTCCAGCCACATACACGGAGCCAGAATATGAAGGTAAAGTTAAAACTGCATTTATTAAAAGTATCAGAGTGCTATACCAGTAAATGTTGGAATGATTGAGGGTCATGGGTACAATTGTCCTGCTATTGTGAAAAAGTTTACAGTTTTTTTTACCAGGGAAAGGTGTTTAGTATTGGTCCTTCATCAGAGGAACAAGGGTAAGGTAAACTGAAAAATGAAAGACTGTTGAAAAGGGTGTTACGCCCCAAGACAAATAGGTTGGAAAATGTAATGACATGGTAATTTTGCTTTATACAGGCTTTGAAATTAAATTAAAAAAAGGTCTGAATGAAAAATGAAATTATGAAGACAATAGAGACAAATAAGTCTGTTTCATGTTTAGAAGACAAAGCAAATAACATTGCTTGATACTGGGAATTTGGAGAACACCCTCGTATTAACATATTTCTGCTTTTTCTAATTGCTTATTTAAGATACTTGTATATTTCAGGTATATTTCGATCTAAGTCCCTGTTCATTGGAGCAAATTGTAGAAAGGCCATCGCCGAGGGACGCGCTGATTCAGTGTCAATCTTCCTCAGTGAAATTCCGCTTCTGTTCAGAAGAAAAATATACAAGTATACAACTTATATTGTTTATTCTCTAAACCTTGTGATTTTCTTGAATGGACATACAGTCTAACCTGTCTATAGTGGTCAGCAAGGGGACTGGGTGAAAGTGACCACTATAGACAGATGACCACTATATGCATGTACATCATTAGTTAACTTTCGTAAAGAAGTCTGTTATTTTCTTCTGATTTGTTGAAGCTGCAATCGGTAAACTGTCAGTGATTTGATCTACTGATATAACATAATCATAATTCAAACGCTTTTATTACACGAACTCGTTCTTCTAACGAAAGCGCTTTACGTTAAGGTGAAGACATTCTGGGAAAAAACTGGCATACAGACTGCCTTGTCATAGATTTTTATACCTTGTAATACAATACACCTGTCAAACTTACGCAAAATCACGGAAATTCATAAAAAATATCATGCATAAAAACGATATCGCTCAATCATTGCTCAAGATAATCACTAAAATATCAAGCAAACCAAACAAACTCACCTAATTGATCTAATCCTTTGAAATTTATGTATTATTCACACATGTTCAATGATCATAATCCACATTTAATCGGTTTCAATCAGCTGTTTAATGCTTCCGATGACTAATTGCCGTAATACTTGCACGCTGTATTGTTCTCGTACAAAACATGTCACTGGCCGTTTTATAATCAGTTCGGGACTAAAATAAGTGGCCGCTGACCGCGTTAAACAGGGTCTCGCTATAAACAGGTTACATTTAGAGTAATTTCCTGCTGTCGCACCATAGACTGACCGTTACAGACAGGGCCACGTTATATGCAGGTGACTGCTAATGCAGATTAGACTGTATCTGCCTTTCACATTAGATTGTGCAATTAATTGTTCAGAGGCATTCGGTAAAAATTTCTTGCATACAGTGCAAGCTTGTGTAGTCTAATCATGATCTGCATGAATTGTAAGACAAAATCCCTAGACGCCAAAATGATTTAAGATAATTAAAGATGATTATAAAGCAAAGCCATGAAGTCAAATTAACATTTTGTGAAATAACTAGCCAGCTCGGCTAGTCCAGAAAGTTTGCCACTGTTACTTGTATCAGTATACTAAAGGTGTTATAAAGGCCATATGACTCAGCAAGCCTGTTTCGGCAAATCTTTGAGATATGATGTGCTTTATCATTAATTTCAAAAGGTGTTGAATACTCTGTATCAGTGATTTCAATCACAATGTCACCTGCTCAGTGTCTTGTGGATATTCTCCTAGGTCAAAGCGTTAATGACTAAACTGTCCCACATCAGTACATTTTTTGTTTTGTGCAATAGTACCGGTAACTGTTTAACTTTTGTTCAATATATTATGAGTCAATACAAAATTTTCATTTCTAGTATGTCAGTACATGTAATGATGTATGAATATAATTTAAACTAGTTGGTCACTGTGAATGAGAAAGTATTTGATATTTTTAGATTGGATGTTGCTTTGATACACGTGAGTCCCCCGGATCAGCACGGTTTCTGCTCCCTCGGAGTGAGTGTCGACTGTACAAGGGCCGCTGTGCAAGCTGCTGATTATATCATTGGTTAGTATTTTACTGTCAAACCTGTCAACAAAGACCCCAGGCCTGATTGAGCTCATGTGGTGGTCTTCATCTGAAAGTGTTTCTACTATAGATGACAAATCGAGGGTTGACAACAAAACTGTCAAAAGTTCTACTTTAAAGACTCCTTCTTTTCATATAAGTAACGATGGTTTTGCGGTTAACCCTTGAAATGCGTATTTTTTTCCCTGCTTGTCTTTTATAGTTGCAAAGGTAGTCTTTTGTTTGGAGATGGTCTGAACACCAGTTTTACCGTACCATTGTTTATACACTATCTATTTACATATTTTGTTCTTTTGATGCAAAGAAAATTTGTTGAATTCAATTACATACTAGCCAATGATAGAAAACTTTGCTTTCAAAGGAAGTTTCTTGAATATAACTCTATGCAGGATATGGTTTTCCTTAACTGATTGAGAATGAAAAAGGGAGTAGCGAAGGGTTCCCGAGGTTTCTCATCCTTGTTATCCTCAGTTACACATGCAGACACCTGAATTCATTTAAGTTTTAGTTATACTTAATATATACATCACAAAAGTTATTGTGAAAAAAACATTTTTTGTCCAACGAAGCAGAAAAGTTGTTCATAAAGTTAAGTTTAGTGATGTCACAGACGCATTATGCATGCCATTTCACCATTTCCCTGCCACCAGAAAATGACTATGCCTTTGCGGCTCTCATGATGAGCAGTCTGCAAATTCATTTCAATCCTATCTTGATCTGCACTTGTCACAGTACAGTCAGTAAATTTTCATTGAGTACCGACTACCAACTATATCTATTTAAAAAAAAACTAAGAAAAAAACTAACAAAAAATGTACTAATTAGAACTGCAAAATGGTGATGTCCAAATTGAAAAATGGAAAAATCTGTTTCAAAAGTTTATAGAGAAAAAAGTTACTGCAAAACTACGTATTAACGAGTTACGCAGATTCTATGGTTATTAATTAACAGCGTCTGTTGCTTCTAGCTCAGGTGAATGAACACATGCCTAGAACACTGGGTGATGGCCTAATTCATATGTCGCACATTGACTGTATGGTAGAACACAATACCGCGTTACCAGAAATCATGCCAATCATCCGAACACCTGAAATCAACGAGATTGCACGGCTGATTGCGGATAATTTGGTCGAGGATGGTGCAACACTGCAAACAGGTATGAAAAGCTCATGTTTGCTAGCTGACTGTTGTTATCCTTCACTGTTAACAGAGGATCTTGTAGTTGATAGTTAATTTAAAGGTTTGAATCTCATGTAAGAGCTTAATTAAATTTTCAAATTAAAGGGGGCACTCCCTACATCTAACAGATTATGTTCTCCAAACATCAGTAGTGTGTTCAACTAACGTGAAATAGAAATAGTTACAATTTTAAAGAACAACATAATTATATTGAAGAATAAAAACGCCTTATTTTAGCACAGATAATCAACATAGTTACCTTCTGTAATATATTGCTATCCACCCATTAATTGTACAGTAACAATTTCTCTATACATTATTGAATGTTTTAAGGTACTGCAACATGTTTCAAAACACTGGTTTTACTCAAAATGACTGGAATTAATAGCTTAAATTTTTAGGTAAGGCAATCATACATGCAAATATTGTGGCTTTTTAAATCTTTAATTAGATGTCATTGGTTGCAGAAGACACACAAACTTTTATACATGTATATCTTGCAGGTATTGGAAACTTACCAGATGCTGTACTACACAAGCTGTACAACCACAAAGACCTGGGCTTCCATTCGGAAATGATGAGTGACACGGTCGTTCACCTCGTGGAAAAAGGTGCTCTGACAAATGCCAAAAAGACAATACAAACTGGCAAAATTGTCAGCAGCTTTGCCATGGGAACAAAGAAGCTGTACTCTTTCTTGGATGATAACTCATTTGTTGGTATGACTTTTCTATGATTTTATATAGTTTATATTTTATCATTTCAGATTAGATGCATGGGTTTATAACTGAGATTTTTTTCATTGGGAAAAGAAAAGTTCTATAAGAAGTATTTTCATTTTGAAACACTCATTTAAAGCTGCTCGCTCTCATATTTTGAAACACTCATTTAAAGCTGCTCGCTCTCATATTTTGAAACACTCATTTAAAGCTGCTCGCTCTCATATTTTGAAAACACTCATTTAAAGCTGCTCGCTCTCATATTTTGAAACACTCATTTAAAGCTGCTCGCTCTCATATTTTGATGAAAAGACAAGGTTCTTTGAACTGTCTGAAATTCTGCATTAACATATTTTAGAACAAATCATTAAATAAAAATGTTCCATTATAAATTCCTGTAAAGGATTTCTGTATTTTTGAAATGATATGCTACCAAATTATAAAGCATTTCAAAGGTTTTGAAAATCCAGTATAAACATGTAAGTGTAGCGGTGCCGTAAAACCAAGTTCACCAATATTTTTCAACAGATTTTCTCAAATTGCTGCCTAGATTTTAACTTATGTTGTTGAATCTAGCCATTACTTTTACATTTGATATTTTAGTTTATTACCCTTCCATGAAATTTGCGGTCTTCTGATTGGTCAACGATATTTAAGAAAGGGAAGGGTAATAAAATTGGGGGTTTTTTGTGTTTTTTTCACCAGAAATGAGCAGCGGTAAACCCCTAGGGAAATAATCACCCTGTTGAACTGTGTTTGTTTCAGCCTTACATGAATGTGACTTTACCAACAATATTTCCCTCATCTGCCAGAACCCACGTGTCACAAGCATCAACACGTGCCTTGAGGTCGACCTCACAGGACAAGTGTGCTCAGATTCAATCGGAACTTACATGTACTCAGGTTAGAGAAGTTTAATCATGTAAGACATTACTGTGAACCAATAACTTTTGCTCCAATTAATGTTTGCATTTCGTTCAAGTCTGACTGATACGCGATAATAAGATTTTAATTTTTAGAAAAAATAAATTATAACACAGTAAGGATAAATTATTTGCATATTCTAAAGTTTGCGAAAAACTGGCCTCTGCGAATATATTAAAATTAATTGCATACAAATATTAGATCTAGTTGGTTTACAGAATTACAGTAATTGTTTTATTGTACAATGTGACATGTACAATGCTTCTGACAGCTGTTACTGCTTAGCTTAAAATGTATTTAATGCATATGCACTGTAACGGAAATTGATCAGTGTGATTATATGAGCTTATTATTCATTGTTGAGAAAAAGAAAACTGAACTCTGTTGGAAGAGTACAGAGGTGCTAAACCTTTATTGGTTGATGCCAGGTGTTGGCCGAGTGTACTTCTGGTTTCATACATGAGTGATTTAGTATGGGATTCAGTGGTGAAAAGGGGCTGTTTTATTCCACAATACCAGCAATAAAAACAGATTTCAGATTTTATTCATTGGTGCAAATGTCAAGAGATAAGAAAATGCTTTTATTGAAAATCTGTCAGCTATTGAGGCACACATAACTTCGATATTTCTTTAACAAAGACAGGAGTGTCACTTGATATGAACATATATTAGACTGGATTGCAATATTGATTTGATATGAGAGTTTTTTTATCAGTAATGCAAGAACCAGGCAAGATTTAATTCACAGACTTCTGTAAAGGTTTGTATTGCACTGTCATGCTTAAGGGCTACTGGTCATGTTTTATGTGATACATGTATGAAATAGAAGGAAATACTATTAAGTGTTTAAAGGTTTTTTTATCAAAAACCATAGGGGCCGGTATCAAACTCTTTTTGGAGAAAAATGAACTATATATTACACTACAGCATATAAAGTATATATATTTTTTTCTGCAAAAAGACTTTAGTACTTACCCCTGTGATGAAAACAGTTTGTAAATATTATATTTAGATGAAATCAAAGTTTTTCGTGAAAAATAATAGAAAACATGTGCAAATACTCTGGATCTTTTATTAAAATTGGACAGGGACTTGTTTTTCTACGTCATACTTTTGTAGAAAATGGATTGAGTCAACTACCATGGTTTCTAAAATATTCCAAATTTTTTTGTTCAGCTAAGTTATAATTTTACATCTGAACTTTTCATGTAGGATTTGGCGGGCAAATTGATTTTGTCAGAGGAGCAGCGTTAAGTTTAGATGGAGAAGGCAAACCAATTATTGCATGTACATCAACAACTGACGAAGGCATTTCACGTGTTGTTCCCACACTCAAAGAAGGTAAATGAAAGTGATACAAGCCCAGGGTTACTATCACTCAAGATCTCCTATTATATAAATATCTTACAAAATTTTTAAACCAATTGGATGTTTTCTAGGTTTTGGCGGTCAGCTTGACTTTAACCAAGGTGCAGCGCTGTGTTTAGACGGTCTGGGTAAAGCTGTAATAGCATGTACAGCTACAACGAATGATGGACAATCCCGTATAGTACCTACACTAGGAGAAGGTATCTTAGGAATGAACTGTCCTTTCTGCTTGTGGGACACCTATTTCAGCTTCTACATACATGTATATCTCTGACTGCATCATTTCAGTCTGCTCCCACATAAAAATTCCAAATATGAATGCAAAAATTTAGTTCTGCTTGATTTGAAATTACTTGCACTTACAGCCTTTGCTCTGTATTCTGCGATGTACTCTGACAATATTTTGAGGCTCTTTACGTACCACATTTGGCAAATTTTCTTTTTTTTTATGTTTCAATAATTATTTGAGCTGTACACTTTCTCTTTTTGGTACCTTTTTTCATGACTGGTGGATTGACTGTACCCTGTGTGGACTAGCGTCCTGTCGCATGTCTGGTTTCCTGTCTGATTTCCTGTCTGGCTCCCTGTCTGGTTGCATGTCGATGCTGTGCTGTGCACAACCAGGAATATCTGTTTTTTTCTGATACTCGGTTTTACTTATTTTTAGCTTGTCTGATTATAAATAAAGACTTTTATTGGGATAGTGTCATTTGGTCAAGGAAAATGGGAAAATACAAACCTTTAGTTCCAGTTGAATTATTGTGACCAAACTCAGTGTCTAGTAATTATTTACCAAAAGCTTTTGTGGGATCGTGTTTCGGGGTCAAGGACATTGTTACTTAAAAAATGGTAATAAACTGTAAAAGGATAAAATCAGATGAGTGCCCGGCATCCGCAGGCAGTGCTCTTGTTTCAAATGAACTTTCCCAACTATTTGTTAGGGCAGTACTGTTATTTTTCTTGTAGGCAAAATGAGATAGCTCCTTTTCATAAGCAGCTTCCACGATGAGGTGGTTACAGTCAATGACTTTTAAGTTTTTAACCATTAAGCCACACACTGATATGACGGTCATGGGTTTGAGTCATACTACCCCCAGCTTATCGAAGTACTGTTGAAACCTGGAGAAAAAATGATTATCACTACACAGTGTTAGAGAATTAAAAAGTAAATGATCATGAACCATGCAAATATTTCTTAAATGAATTGTAACTCTTGTTGAAATGCTCTTAAAAAAGATGCAGAGTGAATTTTTAGCTCACCTGGCTACGCCAGGGTGAGCTTTTCTGATCGATGATTGTCCGTCGTCCGTCGGCTGTCAACATTTTGATTCAAATGACATCTCCTCTGAAACCTCTAGGCCAATGTTGATAAAACTATGCAGGAATGTTCCTTGCATGAAGCTCTACCAAACTTGTTCAAAGAATTCCATTCCATGCAGAACTCTGGTTGCTATGGCAACAAATAGGAAAAACTTTAAAAATCTTCTTCTCTGAAACCACAAGGCCTAGAGCTTAGATATTTGGCATGTAGCATTTGTCTAGTGGACCTCTACCAAGATTGTTCAAATTATGACCCCCGGGTCAAAATTGACCCCGCGGGGTGGTCACTTAGTTTTGCATAGGAATATATAGGAAAAAATTTTAAAAATCTTCTTCTCTGAAACCACAATGCCTAGAGCTTAGATATTTGGCATGTAGCATTTGCTAGTGGACCTCTACCAAGATTGTTCAAATTATGACCCCCGGGTCAAAATTGACCCTGCGGGAATGGTCACTTAGTTTTGCATAGGAATATATAGGAAAAACTTTAAAAATCTTCTTCTCTGAAACCACAATGCCTAGAGCTTAGATATTTGGCATGTAGCATTGGCTAGTGGACCTCTACCAAGATTGTTCAAATTATGACCCACGGATCAAAATTGACCCCGCACGGGGGGGTCACTTAGTTTTACATAGGCTTATGTAGGAAAAACTTTAAAAATCTTCTTCTCTGAAACCACAAGGCTTAGAGCTTAGATATTTGGCAGGTAGCATTGGCTAGTGGACCTCTACCAAGATTGTTCAAATTATGACCCACGGGTCAAAATTGACCTCGCTCCGGGGGTCACTTAGTTTTACATAGGCTTATATAGCAAAATCTTTAAAAATCTTTTTCTCTGAAACCACAATGCCTAGAGCTTAGATATTTGGCATGTAGCATTTCCTGGTAGACCTCTTCAAAGTTTGTTCAAATTATGCCCCTGGGGTCAAAATTGACCTTGCCCGGGGGGGGGGGGCGGGGATCATTTGTTTTACAGAGGCGTATATAGGAAAACTTATTTGGTATATAACATTATCTAGTGATCTTCCACCAGGCAAGTGGACTTGTACCAAGGTGAGCGATATAGGGCCATCTTGGCCCTCTTGTTTTAATGTTGTAGCACAAAAAATACTCTTTTCAGTAAGGCTTTGCGTTAATGGGTAACAAGGGAGCTTCTCTTTGCTAAAACTTTTGTTTTTGTGTTTGTAGCCATTGTAGAAAAGGAGGCGGAAGAGAAATAGCTGTTGAACATGCTTATTAGTATTTATGCTATCATGTTACTGTGGTTGTCTGTGATAGAAGAGCTTAACTTTTACCCCAAAAAATTCTAAAATGGACTTGTCCAAGTTTCAATTTAGGCAGTGCCATTAATTATTAAAAGGGGTGTTATGTGAAAATTAGGGATGGCAACAAATAACCGGTTAACCGGTTACTCGATTGAACATCCAAGTATTCAGTAAGCAAAACGTTCATGGAATATTAAAAAAATATAATAAAAATTGCAAAAATCAACTCGTAAAGTCATAGGTTATTGCTATGTGGTTGCTCTAATTAACAGTATTGTCATTATTATAATTTGGGATCGTTATCCAAACACGCCAGGTGATGTGCAAAAATTCTATTTAAGTACAGGTGTTAACAGTGACATGCAGGTTTTGCTATGATTCTATGCTGCTTATAATCTTAAAACAGCATAGACTTACAGTACGATACTTTGCATTTATTCCAGAATCTGTCTATGCAGGACTTGTTATTTGACTTGACTTAACTTGCGAAGAAGAGATCCTTATAGCACAATTTTCCTACATTGTATATAAAGAATATAGTGGTCTTTCAAAGTCTCTTTTCACAACATCTCCGTAATCTGTACACTTGTCTGTAAAATTATTTGAATTAGTCAAATGTGAAATATGCCTCTGTCGAAATCATCTGCCATAAGTCAAAACAAAGTCAAAGATAGTCCATTAATCTGTTATAATATGTTGATCATGTGAATGATCATTTTCCTAAGTAATCGATCGGAAGAAGGACCGAGTACTCAATTCTCAAATTTGGTACTCGTTGCCATCCTTAGTAAAAATGTATTGACTGAATAATGCACAGTGCAGATCAAGATCAGACGGCACAGTTGTAAAGGCTGATCATGATCTGCACTGGTCGCAAAATCCATATATCATTTGCCCCCTGCAGAGTAAAGGTTAACGGTTTAGAATCAAATCAGACTGCATAGATGTGCGGGCTTACCAGATTCCATGCTGGTCACAGTGGTCTAACACTGATTCCAGCTTCGCAGGCTTAAATATTTCTGGAAACACTTGCAAACACTTTATATAAGTCTTCAATCCTCGACTTTTACTTTACTATTGCTTTCATGCTGTCTAAAAAATTTTCAAACTTGTATGAAAAACATGAATCAAGTTGCTATTGTATCATGCTACTGCATATTTGTATAGGAAAACACTTTACTGTATTACTGATAATTTGAACTTTGTGTGGAGGCGGAGCTTAGACTGTGTTCTATCTGTAATAGAGAACATGATCTATCTGAAATACGGAACACTTTTCGGATTTTTTTATTGCCTAGATTTTTGGTTTACACGAATAATTTGGAAAAGTCTCAATAGGCTGGTCAAAAACAAAATAAAAACAAATACACTTAATTGCTCCGGTATATGATTTTGTAGGCTACAGAACACTTTAAAAAGCAAACAAGTAAATGTAATGATTTTCTTTCAGTAAAAAAGATTGAGGTCGCTACCAAACAATCTTGTTACGTCACATGATATCACGTCACACGATATTGTAGGGCGTGAGAACTGTCAATCAATGTGCCATGATACAAATCAGATAGAGTAACTGTTGGCTCGAATAATTACGTCATTTCTCGGAGGCATAGCCTCCTCGAAATAACATAACTATTCTTACCAACAGTACTCTATCTAATACTTATTTCATGCTTTCTGTTTTCATAATCAAATCATGTCTTAATAGTGTACTATTGGTTTTATTAACAGAAGGGTATATACTATTGTACATCCTAGTACCAAGTCTCGTCAAAGCATTTCAAGCTACAGATACAAAACTTTTGACAAAAATAATTTGATATTAATAGAGTAGGACACACAATTCAACTTGTCAAATTGTTACCATCCATTCTAACATGATTAGCGATTGTGTCTCTGTATACAGAGTATGATGTTTTGCATTTATTTACTTTTTGTAATCTTTTGTCATGTTAGAATTGAAATATTATTCTAATACGAGTGTCTGTATTTCCTGTTTAAACATATAGGGAATGGGCTATATTTTATTTTATGATAAAATACAGCATGTTTATCCAAGGACGACGTTTATAATGGATTATAATTACCCATCATGATGACAAAAAATTGTTTATTAGATGATTGATCACTCTTGGTACGCATTCGTGATGTAATTACTACGCATTCTAACTCCTGACTGTATTTTATTCAACGACAAAATACAGGGACACATTTATTATTTCTTAATTCTTTTCAGTGTTGTTATCATCTAATAAACAATTCTTTGTCGTCATGATGGGTAATTATAAACCACTTAGGCCTCTGGCCTTTGTGGTTAAAAGCTTCGCATCAGACTCCAAATCATTGTTTATTAGACAAACAGCACTAGAACAGATATTATTTCATAAATAGAACTATTATCATTTAATAGGTGATATTTGATGATTTTAACTGAAATATACCCCGTTTTAAATATTGCAATATTTGAAATCATATTGCAATATATCATTGCCTAAAAATATATTGCAATAACCGGTATATTGCAATATATTGCCCACCCCTATGTTATAGTATATTTTGCAACAGTGTAATAGTAGTTTGAATTATATTTTCGATTTCTTTCAGGAGCGGGTGTTGTCACCACAAGAGCTCATGTTCATTACATCGTCACTGAATATGGAATCGCCTATCTATTTGGTAAAAATCTTAGACAGCGAGCGTATGAAATGATAAAAGTAGCACACCCATCGCAAAGAGAGACACTGGAAAAAGCAGCGTTTGAACGATTTAAGTGTATGCCTTCACCATGAAAAGGTTTATGGAATGTGTATATAGGTTTTATGTTGTAAAAATTTATATATATCAGTTGAAAGTAATGCTTTGTACAGTAGGTTACAGTTTTTACCAGTACTGCTTGTTGTTCCACTTTTCTATATGCTGTGCATAAATTGAACACAATTTCCACTTTGGAAATGTGTTTATTTTACAGAGGAAAAGATTATTTACTTGTTAATAAAGATTATCTTTACCATGTTTACATAAGGCTGCCAGGTAATAATGTTAACTTTTAAAGAACTGTAAGTGTTTTCTTCATTTTCATATTTAATGCTGGTTTGTTTCTTGAATACAAAGTAAGTTGAGTTTTATGAATTCAGTTATAAAAATCTCAGTTGAAATAGTTCAAGCCACGTTAGTAAACTTTTGGAAATTATCCCATTATCTGTACCAAAATGTGTCACATCTCATTGATGTCATTGTACCCAATTGATGTCATATTTCAATGATGTACTTGTACCAAAATAATGTGATATCTCCAGGATGTCATTGTACCAAATGGAGTGACAATTCCCAGTTCTATTGTAGTATTGAAATAGTGTGACATCTCAGTTATGTCATTGTTTCAAACTTATTTGATATCTCAACATTGTCATTTCACTTAAATGACGTGACATTTCAGTGATGTCATTTTACCAAAATGGACATGTCATTTCTCCTCTGAGATTGAGTTGCTGGCCGAGTTCAGCCGTGTGAAAGTGTACTGGTATAAGTTGTAGTTTTGCTTTCACTTTTTGTTTACAATTTCAGATCTTAAGAGCATTATTGGTGCAAGATAATGATAATGTCTTATTATCTATAAGATAATTGTGCAGTAGTTATCACCTATGTTTAAAAAGGACTTCAATATAGGTGTCTGTTGTCTATAGCAGTTAATAGATAAGTCAGTTCTTGGTGATAATTCTTGCTAAATGAAAGCTAGGGAAACTTTTAAACTATTTCAGTGCTATATTATATTTATTGTTATAAACAGAAAATATTTAAATGTAATGGGTTTTGTTAACTCAGTATTAAGTAATGTAACTTTAATTGCAAAAGAGATTCACTAAAATGGTACAGCATGTTGTGGGAAATGTTTATGGCATATACGTATTTATTTTTTGCTTCATGTTGATTTATGTGAGACCCAAATTATACCCAAAGTAAAATATTATCATTTACCCTCTGTTTGTAGAAACAAGGGGATACAACTCTTCCTTAGGAATGAAAGTTATTCTATTTTAACCATTGTTAATGATAAAATATGTAATCGACCATAAATTATTTATCATGGAATATGTAAGGATATATTACGCTACAACAGGCTACTAATACTATATCAGGGCTGTTTTTATTAAAATTCTATGCAGCATCATTTATTCATCAATAATCAATGCTTTCTAGTTGTGTTGAGGCAATAGGAAGTGTAAAACAAACTGGCTGTAAGTCATAGATGATATTGCTATAAAAATTCTGTACTATAATTTTGTATGTTTGTTTCATTGTTGTTTTGTTATGTCCCCTTTTTAGAATGACTTATTGTTATGTCTTTTTTTTTAGCAAGACATTAAAATAGTAAATGTTTTACTGATAAGCTTTTTCTACAAGTGACTATCGTGTACATTACATTACTGTAGAAAACATGAAGAATTTTTATTTTTAAACTCCTTATTTGTTCAAGGCAATTTTCTTTTATTTTTTATGTCTGTTACATACCAGAAAATACACGTGGCACTTGGAATAAAATTACACAAGAAACTTGACACCTAATTATTGAATTTTTGTTACTGTGTGACAGTACCTAGAACATGTATATAACGGATAGGATGCGTTATCAATAATGTGGAATAGATTTTAGATAAACTGTAATATGTAGTTTATATTACACACATGTTATATTAAAGAAATAAAAGTTGAAACAATAATCTGTCTCCTGCTTTTTCATGCATTCAGTAGAATGACTTTAGAGGTGAATAGTTTTTCAACGTTTCTTTTCGTATACAAATTAGTAATGTCTATAGGGAAAGTGAAATTTTTCTACTACACTAAAAGTCTTGTCATTTTTATTCTCTGGAAAGGTAAGAGTAGATCTAACAGGAGCAATAACACTTCCTAACACTTCACCGAATTTCTAATATTAACTAGATTTTGGAATTGTTAATACAAATTGCTAGCATAGGGGTTACAGTTATTTGGACCGCACCATTAATTGTGCAAAGGGGTGTTCACTGAAAATTTTCTGACTGAGCAGGGAGCACTGCAGATTATGATTAGACCAGACAGATGTGGATGCTGATCATGATCTACACTTGTCATAAAGGCAGAACCAGTTGCTACCAGCATGGTAAGAGTGAAACAGATAATAAAATACTATTGAACAATCTATTTTTAATCAAGTTAGTGCTCGGACAATCACTTCCGTTTATTAAGCAATGTACGTTTTCAGTACCAAGGGCATTGGTACAGTGACTTTTGTCGTAAGTAATGATCTAACATCAGTCTGACCCCATAACATTAATACTGATCATCTAGTGTTCTTAACCTGATGCGATCTACATACAAAATTTCTGAACAACGACCTTCAGTTGTTGTGAACCTGTTGTTCCAAATTAAAGGTGTTGGCTACCATTTCCTGTGTGTATATAGGGCAAAAATTCCCCTAATGTGAGAATTTCTTCAAACTTGGTATGTTGATCGAGAATCCTATCTGAAAGAGAAATAAGAATCATAGGTTTCTGGCCTTGATCTTGAATTATCTGCCCTTGAAAAGCAGAAAAATATAACAAAATTTAATGTTCAAGGGCATATGATTCAAAATTAAGCCTATAATTCCTGAAATAAGTTACTTCACAAGCAGTGCAAAAAACTAACACCATTGTTTTAAAGCACACACTCAAATAACTGTATCAAATTGTAATTTCAGGGTTATTGAGAAAACACCCATTTCATAGTATACCAGTAGTTAATTTCTCCATTGCAAAAAATATCATCTTAATTTTATGTATCAGAAATGTAGAGATTGGAAACAAAAAAAAGTGAGAAGTGACCAGTCTGGTGACAACAAGTATATATTAGCTTGAATGTCCTTTGAACTAGCACAGTACAGGACTTCATGTTTATAGCAAAATGTAACTGCCAAATAAGTAAATTCACACTTTGCACTAAGAGCAGTTTACTGTTAAAATTTTACCTATAAAAAGGAATAATACAAAAAAAGAGTTTGTTTCAAATTGTTTGTTTGAATTTTATTTCCACGGTGGACCAAGGTCTTTCAAATGGTCCGGAAACGAGCGTAATACGATAAATAACTTGCCTCGGATTACGTGACAAACATCCGGGTACCCGCAATATTTGGAAAAATAAAGAAAATATTGAAACTTTATATCTACGTATATATCGATATTTTACCAATCAATTTGACCAACAAAGAGATCCTTAATACAATATATACTATTTTAAAGACCTTGTCCAGACGTGTCATCTTGTTGCAAACATCAATTACGTCAATCAGGCGATAAGTATTACCCCGGGCAATGACCAGATGTTACTGACAATCAACACTAACGAGCGTAATAAAGGGCCGACTTTCGTCACCTAATCAACCGATTATCGATCTCGCCTGTCAAGGTTTTGACTTTGTATATTCAAACTTGGACTTAAGTGGGTATTTAACGAATTTTATGGATTTTCTTTTCTTTCAAGACAAAATTTTGATTTATCGGGAGATTTGGGTGTTTTTGCGAGCTTCGCCGGGGCGCCGGGGTAAAGGTCTAAATATCGGGAGAACCCGGCGAGTAACGGGAGAACGGCATGTATGTTTCCACCAAATTGGCGAGCAATTTTACAATCAAAGAAAAACATATACAAGTACATATTATTTATACAAATTTCATTATACATGCATATTTATGACATTGAAAGATGCCCCCTGTCCCTCCCCTATATAGAAAAAGTAAGATGACTTGAGCTTCTATTGATGTGATGGAAACTTCATTAATTTCTTCATAAATCTTTCACATTATGATATAAACCTTTCTGTTTAAAGTGTACCAAAGAATAAAAACAACAGCATGGAGAACAACTCCTATTACAATACAAAAAGATACAATACAAAAAAGAGAGTAGTTCAAAGTGTGAATTTCATCAGTACAGTTCAGTACAATACAGTAAAGTACAGTACAGTACAAGTACATACAGTACAGTACAATTCAGTACAGTACAGCATAGTACATTACAGGCGTCCCTACAAGAAAAGTACAGTACAGTACAGTACAGTACATTAGTAGGACAGTTCAGTAACTGCAGTACAGACAGTACGGTACAGCTTCAGTAAAGTACAGTACCAAGTAAAGTACAGTACAGTATAGTACAATACAATACAATACAATACAATACAATACAACTATACAATACAATACAATCAGGTTATTTAACATTGTACTATACAATACGGAGATATATTTGGATGAGTACCCAGCTGAGAAAACCACAGTGGACGAGCCTAGCTTGTCCAAATATATCTCCGTATTGTACAGTACAATGTTAAATAACCTTTTTATTCTATATCTATTGTATTTTAGTTTAAATTAAAAATGATTCACTGAATATTGTATTTCTGCATTTTCCTCGTTTTTGTGTTTACAAGCAAACGACAAATAATCCTGATTTCAAGACGCTTAAACAAACTCTGTACATAGAGCGCCTACTTCATCCGATTTTCATTGGGATCATTTTCACATGTTTTGGGCTTTATCGTATGTTTAACATGGGCCTGTTGAACCATCCAAATATGGAAAAAATGCAGGACTTTTTGTACGCACATGCGTCCAATATGGTAATATATTGTACGGTCATGTGTTGCAAATAAACATTCACGATTGGATAAATAAAATAAATGTACAATACAATACAATCATAATTCTAACAAGGGTAGCAGAAGAGTAGAAAGCAAAAAAAGAGGATACTCAAAATAGATTAAATAGTGCCAGATCACTGCACGCTGCCCATATCATTTTTTGATAGGGCTGAGACAGTATTACAATGTAGACAGACAGACAGAATATTAAGACAGAGTGAGGAAAAGCTGTTACACAAAATCAGGAAATTTTAAAGTGTTGTTCCAGAGTTAAAACGCTTTTTGTTAGTATATTTAGGGGAAGTAACCACAGCAGGAAGTTTGTTAATTTGGTTGCTTGTTACCGAGAATTTGGAAATGTTCACGACATTCGAATAAAACGCTGCACAATGCCAATGTTTTGAAATTGGAAAAACAGTCTATTTTGCATTTTAATGCAGTTTTTACCTCAAAATGCGATTCTCTCTTTCACAGAATCAGTACATATTGATAGTTATATTGACAGTGTTTAGTAATTTCACACATGCAGCATTATGGGATTGGTTATGGGGGAGTGATTCCGCAGACAATTCTGGTAACAGAGTTGTAAGAACAACTGGCTTGAAATTTGAAGTGCAGACGTCAGACGACAAGTTTCTCCAACTAAAGGATGTTCTGGAAAATCTCTCAGAATTGGATGCATGTAACCACGCTGTACGCATTATTGTCAATAGAATACTGGTTGAACAACAAAGATACTCATTTGAATGATTTGACATTTTTTTTTTTTAATTGTTATCACTATTTCAGTCACTTAGAGTGGGGGAACCTATGCTGGAGGTATTTTGAATGTATATCAGCTATTCAGAAAGCAGGAAATCCAAAAATTTTGATTTGCCTCAGTGAAAACATAATGTTATCCCTGCTAAATCGAAACAAGATGTTGATGTGCGTCACATCACGTGATTATGTTGTTCTGGGAGCTATTGACACGACATGTCAAAACTTGTAATTTCACCACGAAGGGAACCAATGCTGGCGGTATGTGATATTTGACAACCAACAGGTGGGAAACAATTTTTAGAGGCTAAATACTAACAAGAGTTACCAGTTTCCATGGAATATATATTTTTATACAAAAGAAATAAGTTTTATCAGAAATGCTAACTTTAACTGGGTGATTTTGATGTCTATATTTAAGAATGTTTCTAGCGAAATGGATCGTGAGTACAATTGTATCGGCTGCTGTGACGTAACAAAGCTGTTAACGCTAGGTTTACAACGTTTGCTGTAAAAGCATTTCATCGACTGTCAATAGCTGAATATACCCTGAAAATGTTTTCTTCATCTGTTTTTCTGTAAATAGCCGTTTTTCGGAGATACCACCAGCATAGGGATACTGCCAGCATAGGTTCCACCACTCTAGAGAAAATCTATGCCTGTGCCAAGGTATGGACTTGATAACAGTTGGGGAGAAAATGTGTAAGCGGCAGGATAGCTCAGTTTGGAGAGAATTGACTGTATTTAAAGCAAAAGGTCCTTGGTTCGAGCGCCAGCCAGGCTGCACATTTTTCTCACCTAGTGACATTTGGCGCTCAACATGGGACTGACACTTGCAAAGTTAATTTAATTACACTTGGAGCTAATGTTCTGAAATTTGAGGACAGGTTTTCAGTTTCGCAGGGGCGAATATCACAGTACAGACTTACTCACAATTGGTGAGAAAATGTATAAGCTGCCGGGTAGCTCAGTTGGTAGAGCATAATATTTTGTGCTAGCAAAGGGTCCAAGGTCTGAGTCGTCATCAGGCTTCACATTTTCTCACCCATTGACATTTTCTCCACATTGGCCACTGATATGGGTTTATTTTCTCCTCTGCTGAGATGGGGCTTGTGACAAATTGTGTTTACCACACCTGCATAGGCACAACAATACAAGAAAATAAAAAAAATTCTGGCGGAGAAGAGAAAAAAAGTCTGATGTAAGCCATACTGACTATTCCAAGGGCGCATGCACCAGGTGAAAAACCAGGAAATTGAAATTTGTTAAAAGAGGCCTGTCATGCAAAATTAGAAGTTAGGTAATGAAATGAGATGAATGTTGGTGTGAATGAAAGAAAAATGAAATGAGTGGGGAATTTATTGATGGGATATATGGTATGGTAAAGGGTGTATGGCCTATAATATTACATATCCATAAACAGATACTGACAAATACAACAGATATTATATATGATTTACAAGGAACATGAACCGGACATAAGACATACAAACATAACAAAATTACTGTGGTATTCAACCTCGTGGCACAGGGCAGTATACAGCTGACCAGTAGGTTCAGTGTTATTTCCTTTGAGTAGGGAATTAAAGAACACTATGTAAAACTAGTCACTTTATACAGTTATATGGAAGCAACTGTGAAGCTGGTCACTTTATATTTTATTCAATCTGCACCGCATCATCTGTATGGTTGACACACACGCAGGTCGCAATACACAAGCTGGAAATGGTGCAGCCATAATCAGACGGGTCAAGAATTATTATTCAAGATACGCTTGATTTGATAACATTATTCGAATCGTAGTACCGAAAAGCCCTGTCTCACACATAAAGATTGGACATACATAACATAATAAAGGGAAAGTCTGGGACTAACATAAATAAATGAAAAAATAAATGACGGTAGGTGACTGTGCATGTTTTGTCGTATATGACCATTTATACTCGCCTATGTATGATCTATTGTAAAGATTTGTTTTGTCACAGGTTGTTTATAAACTAAAGAAGAGATGTGGAGAATTAACAGATGAAGAACTTGGCAAGTTGGCAGTACAGCTCTTCAACTGTCAGGCCGCTGTGGAAGAAAGACCAACATATCCATGTACAGATGACATGGTAAACAGTTACTTGTTTTCCAAACACTTCATCATTTGTTTTAGCATTTTAAACATCTTAAGTCTACATGAATTGGTCAGTAGGCATATAGTAGAACAACTAAATTGTAGTGGACTAGTTGCCAGGCCTGTGAGAGTAGATTGTGACCATCATTCAGGTCCCTGGAGGTTTTGGTTTGATCCTTGGCATGGCCACTTTCTTACATTCAATTGATAAAGGATCTTGATCTCCCAAGTCTGTTTAAAGTGTACATGAAAAGGCAACCTTATTTTAACATAATAATTTTAATTTCCAGGCTCTGGCAGAATGTACCAAAGCAATGGATGGTACAACCTGGAATGGTTACCAGATTGTCAACAATCGAGCACGTGCTTTGTGCTACGCCACCCAGCATCAACAGTTCCGTAGATTGACTGAAGTCACTGTGAATCAGTTGATGTCACAGGCGCATGGACAACTGGAATACTTGCAGCAGCTTCAGGTATTGTGGTTGTATTCATGCATGTTTCTTTATACAGGTCTATGTTTTTAACAGTTTCTCTGTTAGTGATAATTTTTGATAAACATGAAACAGTCTTTGTAGATTAATTAATCGGCATAATTTCTGGTTCCATCAATACTCGCTTGCTTTGAAAGCTTAAATATTCCTCAGCTTGCTACTCAAATTATCAATGTAGGAGTTATCTATGGTATAATCTAGTTAAACATATAGAAGACAGTTGCAGGGATGCATGGAAACTGCAAGTGAAGTAATCAAAGGTCCTCAAGTAATCTATGCTCAAGTAATGTTAACTTTTTAGCTCACCTGGCTATGCCAGGGTGAGCTTTTCTGATCAATGATTGTCCGTCGGCTATCGTCCGTCAACATTTTGATTCAAATGACATCTCCTCTGAAACCTCTAGGCCAATGTTGATAAAACTATGCAGGAATGTTCCTTGCATGAAGCTCTACCAAAATTGTTCAAAGAATTCCATTCCATGCAGAACTCTGGTTGCTATGGCAACAAATAGGAAAATCTTTAAAAATCTTCTTCTCTGAAACCACAAGGCCTAGAGCTAAGATATTTGGCATGTAGCATTGTCTAGTGGACCTCTACCAAGATTGTTCAAATTATGACCCCTGGTCAAAATTGACCCCGCGGGGGTGGTCACTTAGTTTTGCATAGGCTTATATAGGAAAAACTTTAAAAATCTTCTTCTCTGAAACCACAAGGCCTGGAGCTTAGATATTTAGCATGTAGCATTGGCTAGTGGACCTCTACCAAGATTGTTCAAATTATGACCCCCAGATCAAAATTGACCCCGCATGGGGGATCACTTAGTTTTGCATAGGCATATTTAGGAAAAACTTTAAAAATCTTTTTCTCTGAAACCACAAGGCCTAGAGCTTAGATATTTGGCATGTAGCATTGCTTAGTAGACCTCTTCAAAGTTTGTTCAAATTATGCCCCTGTGGTCAAAATTGACCTTGCCCGTGGGGGGCGGGGGGGTCACTTGTTTTATAAAGGCGTATATAGGAAAACCTATTTGGTATATAACATTATCTAGTGATCTTCCACTAGGCAAGTGGACTTGTACCAAGATGAGCGATATAGGGCCATCTTGGCCCTCTTGTTTCTTATGGTTTAGGCCTGTATGCTTACTTTAGACTGAAGTATTTCAGTTTTAGTATTCACATGTAGGCAGTATATAGGTAACAACTGGTCCTAAGGAGGTACTACATTTTCATCCTCCGTAAGAAACTGCCGACTTTCTGACATGAAAAATCAGGTCAGTAACGGGACTTGAACCCATGACACCTAAATCAGTGAAAGATTTAATAATTTCAAGTGAGCAATATGAAACACTGAACCATGGAGGTGGGTTTAATATTTTTTGGTACTTGTCTATTCTATAGAATAGAATTAATTGCATGTCTGTTACAGGAAGGTCAAGAACAGTTACATCACATGACGACACAAACAGTACGAGAGTTGTACGAGAGCCAGCAAGATCTAATTGGGAACCAGCAGACGCTGCGTACAGCTCAGGATAACACGCTCTCCCAGATACATTCAAATATGGAAGATTTACGTCATGAGAAAGCTATGATTGCCACAGGAAATAAGGAACTGGCAGATCTTACAGAGAATATCAAAACAAAACTAGGTAAAAATATTTTCATGCTTGGCCAGATTAATATATTGGATCAGGATAGATATTTCATGTATCAGCCACAGGTGGCCGGCGCGGGGTTTGGACCCCCATCCCCCAGAGGCCCCTCTACAACCCTGGTACCCCATATATATCAAAACAAAATAATAAAACAAAAAAAATTTGTTTTCACTATATACATATAGTAGTAAAGGTATAGCACTATCGGGTCCGAAAATCACGAAAAATGTACACTGACCTTATTCAACAAGGCCGTGTGTTCATAATTTCTGACCGATTTTCAAAAACTTGGTCTTGTTCAACGAAGAAATAAATACTCTGTAACATTTTGCATATATTTGGTCCATAAATAGCTCTCGCAAAATGCAGCGAGCCAACAAACTTGTAAATTTCAGTTTACACTACAATGTGACCGCTGTTACATTACGTTCGATTCAGTACACAATTTCATAACACTTCGTGATTCCCAACCCAGACCGACGTAAATCAAAAGAAAATCAACTTTGAAAAGACTTACCATCGACGAATTTAACATCACTTAGGTATACAATATCATATGGGGTACCAGGGTTGTAGAGGGGCCTCTGGGGGATGGGGGTCCAAACCCCGCGCCGGCCACCTGTGGTATCAGCCCCATAAATTGAAGAGGCATTTAGATTCATTTATTGGATTTAGTTTTTCTGTCATTTCAATTTGGATTTCATTTTTTTTTTTAAAGAAAAGATTTCAGAATATCAGCTCTCAGTCTACTATAAGCAGTTGTGCAATTTTGTTTCACTTTGTAAATGTTAGACTTGTAGAATAAGGGCAAAGTATAATAAATTTACGTAGTCAGATTTGTGTCTCGGGTTGTCTCCTGAGTAGCATGTTAAAGACCAGCTAGCACATTGAGTTATGGAAACGCCTCAGCTGATATGTTCAGTTACATCAGCCTGTCCTCATGCTGAGGAAGTTACATTGCCCAACCAGCGAGCTCAGGCAGTTACTCCATTAATTAACTTGGACAATTACTCAACTGATCCAGGTAGCTCAGGGAGTTATTCCAACCAGCCAGCTAGTTCATGTAGTTACATTGCCCAATTAGCACGCTCAGTTACTCCATCCATCAGTAGACAGTTACTTCAACTGCCAGCCAGCTCAGACAGTTACAGTAACTTCAGCAAGCTCACAAGTTACTTCATCAATGCTATCTCAGGAGTGTCAGAGTTTCAGATTCTGATCCTATCAGCTATGTATAGAAGAAGGCATTCAAAGGTGGTAAAAAAAACAAGAGCACTTTGTGTCCTGAGGACTGTTGCATAACATAAGTGTTCTTTAAAAGTAACATTAATTTAACATAGAGGTAAAAAGTTGATGCTAAATATAATTGCAAACCCAGATAATCTGACTGTATACATGTATGTATTTGCATCTCTTTAAGGGAGACTTTGCAGTGAAATTGAAAGTAGGTAAAAACTAACAAAGAATAATTTCAGTATTAAAAGTGTTAAGCAGGTGCACAAGGGCATGACAGTTTATATCACAGAATGATATTTGTTGCTTTACTCAACTTAACAAAATAGTGCAAAAATGTACTTCCTAAATTATATGAAATTGAAACGATGTGTAGTACTGCACAAGAAGTTCCACATCGTCTGACATTTGTAGGAAATATTTGGGTGGAGGGGATGAACTTCATTGACTTTTTAAAAAAAAGAAAAGCTCATTATGACATGTAAAACATGCTTCACCAAATTGAGGCCTGACCGCAAAACTATGGTACGTCCTGATTTATTTCATACAACTTAAGATAGTTTTGCGGACAACCCTCAGAATAGGTATGATAAAGTAGATGTTTCTTGTGTTACGACGTTAGTCAGCATGTCCTGTACTTGTCTGTCCGTAGAAGGAAATACACATTTTGCCAGTTTCTTTGTTAAAACTTTACCAGTGTTCATGTTTTGTTCTTACATTTTGTACTTACATGAAATGTTATTCAAAGGACACATTAGCTAGGACTAGATAATTTTAGTCTTGACAGTTTAACAATTTTTATTCAAATGTTCACTCAAAAAAAAAATTATTTGCAAAAAAGCTGACAGTAAAACATAGAGGTTGGTACCATGCTGCTTTTGCATGGTTTTACACTTAACATGCAGGATACAAGTATTTTTGTCTTTAATCAAAGCTAAAGTATCTTTTTTTTCAAGGCTGAATAGTCCTAGTCTCAGTGTCCTACTGCTAATTCTGTTCATTTGTTATGATGTTAATGTTTTTCAGTTTTTAGCTCTACTCGACAAAGTCCAGTCGACCTTATGCCATGCTGGTTTGTCCATCATCTGTCTTTCAGTAAACTTTTTCTTGATAACACTCTCCAATTTTCATTCAACTTTCTTCAAATTTGCTCAGAAGGTTCCCTTAGCTACAACCTGTAGATGTTCCCTATTGTTCTTTTAGGTCAGTAGGTCAAGGTTGCCAGGGTGTTTGTTTGACCTGAGCTCCCGAGTTTCAACCCGTGAAAATCTCATGTAAAAACAACGCCAGATGAGTTATATTTGACCCGTAGTAATTTTTAGTCATGCGTTGATTTCTTAGCGTATGTGTCAATCAACTTGTTAATTCCAAACACTGACCTTTGAACATTTTCCACTCAATATCTTGAGATCTATATGACTCACAGTCTTCAAACTTCACAGGACGATTGGTCTCACTAAGTAGACAATGTGTATTGTTTTAGGCTCATTGGGTCAAAGTCACAGTGACCGCCAATAGCTTTTCCTTAAAAATATCTACAGATCACAACTTTCATTTTACTTTCATGAAAATTGGAAAGGAAGCATGCAACCTGAGGATGATCCCTAAAGGTCAAGGTCACAATGACTCAAAATTTGAAAATCATTTCCATTCAATATTTCTAGACTTACGTACAAGAGATTCACTTTAAGAGAATTCTCATTTCACGAATATAAAATTCTCAAATATGTCTGTCTAATTGCAAATCGCAAATTTTTCATCATGCAGAAATTACCTAATTTACAGTAATGTGAAGACTATGTAAGGGAGATCATTTTAGACTTTTACTTGAGAATATACATGAATTTGTATTCTATTAAAGTTTTAAATTTTAGATGAAGCCTCTGGTCAGTTACAACGTCAGGAGAAAACACAGCTTCAAAGCCACCAGAAAATCTTAGAAGACCTGACATACATACAGAAAAAATCTCACGATGCCCTGAAGAAACTAGGTATATATATTCTGACCCATGTAAAACAAACTTTGTTACACAGGCAAATGTGCAACATATGTTTGACATATGTTAACCATGTGTTGCAAAACATATGTGCAACATGTGTTTCGGACCATGCATGTTTTACATATGTTACTAACACATGTTAAATACGTGTTTATCGAAACATGTGTGACACATATGTTGCACATTTGCCCGTGTAGGCTTTTGTAAGATTGTGAAATAAATGACTCGCAAATATATAAAGACTTACAGTACATTAATCTGCATAGGAAATGTTAATGTTAAATGTTACTATATTCATCTATCTACCCATTACATCAATAAAATATTGCAAACATTAATAAAATATCTTTAAAAAATTGAAATGTATTGTACAATTTGCTATCCACTCTATATTAAGATGATAGTTCTGCGCATTTGGTGAAGAATCACGAAGAAATGTTGAACAATTACGAACGTATGTATGACAACATGATGAGAATCAATGCCACAGTGTCACACCTGCTGTCGACGGTCAACGTCATGCAGCACCACCTAGATGAAAAGATAAACTGGTTCTCAACACTTCTTCACATGGCTGGTATGGTCTTTTGGATTTTTATCTGAGTGTAGATGTTTAGGCTTTATCAGATAGCAGGGGGCCCTTAAGGGTTGCAGGGGAGGCAAAAAAGGGACAGGGTGTAACATCCTGCTAAAACACTGTTGAGAAGATTTGCTGTGTACATTGTTTCATAGTTTGTGTACTGAGCAGTCAAATGTGTTTCAGGCAATAGAAATATTCAGTTTTAATGTTAGATGTATTTATGCAGCACTCACTTAACCTGTGCTGCTTCAGTACCTTTAACCTGTTTATGCCCAGTCAAGATGAAGATTGCACTGAGCTAATGGTAAAAAGGCACCTTCTAGAACTGAGTATAGCCTATGTCGGTGGTTTTTGATGTTGTCGAGGCTTTGTGATCTCTCATTCAACAATTACCTCAAAATGTCTGTATCAAAAGGCAAAGTCTTTCTTTCAACTCTCGAACAAAATTAAAATCCTTTACATTGCTAGAAGTAAATGACACTGTCTTTGCAACTAGTGCATATCATGATCAGGCTGTGCATCCATGCAGTCTGATTTCATAATCTGCGCTGTTTGCTATTCTGTAATTAAATTTTAACAGAACACCCCTTTTAACAATTAATGGTACTGCCTAAATTGAAAGATGGACAAGTCCATTTCAGAAATTTGTGGGGTTATGATTAAAAATAAAGTAGATCTTAAAGTCCCAGGAGCACAATTACAAGTAGCTCTTATTTTACCAAGAACGATGTCTTTCCAGCGAAAATGACCTTTATTTGTACCAAAAAAATCCTATCTTTACTTTTTAAGTCGATAAATTCTTGTTAGAAACATAGCGCAGTATTTTTGCAATGCAATGATATTGCAAAAAAATAAGAAAAGTTTTCTGGCAACTCTTTTTTGTGAAGAAACAACTTAAATAGAATAGAAGGGCATATGTCAACATTGTTTTAGAGTGAACAGAACATGGTTCTATCATTACCTTATTCATGAGTCAATTTATTTTACTATTTCAGTAAATTCAAAGTGATCCTGGGACTTTAATCTGTTTGTACAATATTGAAACAGTACTAAAAATTTACGGATGAGATGTGTTGATTTACTTTCTGTATATATATAATTGATTATCCATTTTTCGTTTCAGATGATAAATTGTCGATACTTACATGTGCTGCATTACATGTTGGGTACTTCCTGTTTGCTGCCCTTGCGGTGGCCTTCCTGCAAACCCCACCAGCTACACGTGTGGTCCTGTTTATACTGGTTTCACTCAATGCCTCAATGGAAATACAATATGGTCACAGCTTAGACTTTGCATCAATTTCTCTCTTCCTGTTCATAGTCTGTTTGGGTAAGTATTTTTTTTCGGTCGCTGGTGTAGAGATACGAAGTCTTTGTTGATCCATCAGCATTTTTATGCCCCGAAATGTGGGCATATTGAAATAACTCCATCTGTCCAGGTGTCCAGCATTCCATTTTTTCATGTCCAACTAATTTCGCTTTATGTTTCCATCTGTCAGTCCATACAATCCCGTAACTAAGTTTAACAGATAGATGGAATTTCATCAGACTTGGAATGAATATAATCATCAAACTAGGGCAGTGCAGTTTCATGTCCCTTGTAGTATTCAAACTGATGCATTAGTGAAGGCTTACTTTGTGAACAGCCCTTGCTTTTAGTGAGAGGGGAAGGGCCTCACATCCTTTTTTGTGTGGAAAATCAGCTCTTTGTTTTGGTAAAGGGGAATAAAAATCCTGAGGTAAAGTCAATTTTGGGGGAAAACTGCATGATTTGAAAGAAATTTCTTAAGGGGAAGATGCCTGTAAATAGCCCTGGTGAAGCTTTACCATAGTTTGGGGTGCTGTAAATTTTGGGAATGTAGTTTTTGACTTGTACTTAGTTCACAAAGATCTTTATCACTAAAAGCAAACCAGCATTTTTAGCTCACCTGGCACAAAGTGCCAGAGTAAGCTATTAGGATTGCATTCCTTCCGTCGTCCGTCTGTCTGTCTTGTCTGTCGGTCCACCATTTCCTGCAAACAACATGTCCTCTGAAACCACTGGGCCAATGTTGATGAAACTTTGCAGGGATTTACCTTGCATGAAGCTCTATAAAGTTGTTCAGGAAAAATTTTTAAAATCTTCTTCTCTGAAACCACAAGGCCTGGACTTAGATATTTGGCATGTAGCATTGTCTACTGGACCTCTACCAAGATTGTTCAAATTATGAACCCCGGGTCAAAATTGACCCTGCATGGGTGGTCACTTAGTTTCGTATAGGCTTTTGTAGGAAAAACTTTAAAAATCTTCTTCTCTGAAACTAGAAGGCTTAGAGCTTAGATATTTGCCATGTAGCATTGTCTAGTGGACCCCTACCAAGATTGTTCAAATATGACCACCAGGTCAAAATTGACCTTGCCTGGGGTGTCACTTAGTTTTACATAGCCTTATATAGGAATAACTTTAAAAATCTTCTTCTCTGAAACCACAAGGCCTACAGCTTAGATATTTGGCATGTAGCATTGCATAGTAGACCTCTTAAAATTTAGTTCAAATTATGCCCCTGGGGTCAAAATTGGCCTTTCCCTGGGGGGGGGGGTCATTTGTTTTTCAAAGATGTATATAGGAAAACCTATTTGGTATATAACATTGTCTAGTAATCTTCCACCAGGCAAGTGGACTTGTACCAAGGTGAGCGATATAGGGCCATCTTGGCCCTCTTGTAATTATCTTTGTGGTATGGCCTACACATAAATTTTTATAGAAATGCCTTAACTTTATTTTGTTATGTATTTTTAAGCTATATAAACATTCCTTACTTCCTACAGTGAACTGGGTGTACATTTGGTGGAGCAGACGGCACAAAGTAACTATGACAACTGGTTCACCATTGTTTTCTGGTTCCCTGTCTGCTCCTGGTGCAGGGAATCTGACAGAAGATGAGGATGAGAACCAGTATCCTGACACCACAACCAATGCTGGTTCCCCAACTGAGACTCCATTATCTCCAGTGGAAATGAGACAGCTGACAGCTACTCTAGGAAAGCTGTATAATTCATGTAAGTTCAATCTACATGTATTAATAAAATGTATCTAATTTATAAAATAGGACTTCAGAAGATAAAACAAGTAACATTATGCTTTTCACAGACACAGCTTTGTCTCCAAAAATTCAGTGAAACCTCTGTGTGATAAAGATGCAGTCCTTACAAGAATATCAGCAACGTTTTGTTAGTCTGTTAATGGTTTCACCAGAGGGGACTTAAGGTTTACCCTCTGCCTGGCCAGGGTCCTGTGTCTGTTAAAAAAAAACCTGGATCATTTGATATCTGAAAAGCAACTGATGCTAGTCAATGAAACTTGGTTTGTGTATAGTTGGCAATATTTTATAGAGATCTTGCTTGTTCTATTTCTTAATATTTAAAAATGTTGCATATTTAAAAGCAAAAACCAAAACAAGTTTGAAATTCTGGTTTGTTCCTGTATAAAAATTGATTTAGGTATCGCACTCAAAAAAATCTATATTATAGTATGATTGAATATCTGTCTGATGGTCACTGATTCAGTGATAGCTCTCATTTGTACCAGTGTTCTGTGGTATTTATAAATTAAACTAAATGTAAATTTTTTGACAGTAAATGATAGTGGATCAGCAGGAAAAAGTACCTTAACAGGAAGGGGAAGTAACTCTGAACCTAGGAGAAATGCAGGGCTGTTTGCAGAGCCACGTCCATCCACAAGTGCCTTCACACCATACAGGAGAGCGGAGCAAGTCAGGGCAGACTCGTCAACAGCAGTATGTATAGTTTCTGTTTTATTACATAAGGTGGATAAAGAAATAAACTCAGAATTTAATAGGCAAAATTTTGAATTTCTTCGAGCTTCTGATTTTTAGCTAAGCTGATAGATCTAATTAGATCCCATAGTGAAATCAAAGAAAAGCCTTGTTAACACTCTAGAAGCCACATTATTCCCAATGATGATGAAAATAGGTCAGAATATTTGTCTCTCTGGTCTGAGACCACTGGTCTCTATTGACTCAATGGGGTCAAAAACTATGTCATGCACTCAGGTGAGTGATATAGGGCCCTCTTGTTTCAAATGTTTCTGTGACCCTGTGTGACACAAAAACTATTATAAATGTACATGTACTGTAAATGGATAATTTTTGCTGAACGAAAATTTCGCAATTTGTGAGCAGACGGGCTTATTTTTATGTTAAATTTGTGAAAGGATAATTCTCTAATAGAAAAGGTGTGTTTTAAATTAAAGAAAAGGAAAAAGCATTATTATCTTTTTAGCTCACCTGAGCTGGCTCAGGGTGAGCTATTAGGATCGATGAATGTCCGTCGTCCGCCACACTTAGTTCGTTAACACTCTGTGGTCACATTGCCCAATTGTCACGAAACTTGGTCAGGTGTTTGTCCCAGTAATTACTCAGACGGAGTTCGAATATGGGTCATCTCAGTTGAAAACTAGGCCAGACCCAAAAATAGAAAAACTTGTTAAAGCTCTAGAGGCTATTGTTTCAGTCCAAATATCCGGCAATTTGTCAGAAAGGTGTTTGGTTGATTTCTACCTAAGTTTTAGTATGGGTTACCTGGGGTCAAAAACTCGGTCACACAGCCCAAATATGGAAAACCTTGTTAACACTCTAGAGGGAACATTTTCAGCCCAAATATCCTGGCAATTTGTCAGAAAGGTTGTTAAGATGATTTCTAGCTCAAGTTCGAATACGGGTCATCTGGGGTCAAAAACTAGGGGTCACAACAGCCTGAATATGGAAAACCTTGTTAACACTCTAGTAGGTAACATTTTCAGCCCAAATTCTGATATGTCAGAAAGGTGGTTTCGATGATTTCTAGCCCAATTTCGAATAAGGGTCATCTTGGGTCAAAAACTAGGTCACAGAGCCCAAATATGGAAAAACCTTGTTTACACTCTAGAGTTACATTTTCAGCCCAGATATCCTGGAAATATGTCAGAAAGGGGGGGGGGGGGGGGGGGTTTCGATGATTTCTAGCTCAAGTTCGAATATGGGTCATCTGGGGTCAAAAACTAGGTCACAGAGCCCAAATGTGGAAAAACCTTGTTAACACTCTAGAGGTACATTTTCAGCCCAGATATCCTGGAAATTTGTCAGAAAGGTTGTTTCAATGATTTCTAGCTCAAGTTTCAATATGGGTCATCTTGGGTCAAAACTAGGTCACACGCCTGAATTGGAAAAACCTTGTTAATACTCTAGAGGTAACATTTTCAGCCCAAATATCCTGGAAATTTGTCAGAAAGGTTGTTTCTATGATTTCTAGCTCAAGTTCAAATTTGGGTTATCTTGGGTCAAAAACTAGGTCACAGAGCCCAAATATAGAAAAACCTTGTTAACACTCTAGAGGTTACATTTTCAGCCCAGATATCCTGGAAATTTGTCAGAAAGGTTGTTTCAATGATTTCTAGCTCAAGTTTCAATATGGGTCATCTTGGGTCAAAAACTAGGTCACACAGCCTGAATATGGAAAAACCTTGTTAATACTCTAGAGGTAACATTTTCAGCCCAAATATCCTGGAAATTTGTCAGAAAGGTTGTTTCGATGATTTCTAGCAACTTTGTTAAAAGCACTTGTACTTGGGTGAGCAATAAAGAGCCATCATGGCCCTCTTGTTTTGTGCAGATCTTAACATGTATTACAGATGTTCTCTGTTCACTCAGGTGAGTGATATAGGGCCATCATGGTCTTCTTGTACATTGTACATGTATATGTAAAGTACATGTAGTTAGTACTCTTCCACAGTTTACTTGTTATGCTTTTGTGTACTTGTTATTCTATTATTTACTAGATGTGAAAACGGAAAAAACTAAAGAATTGCTACACTTTGAAATTTGAGAAATTTGTGTTTATGTTACAGAAAGAAAATGTTGCCAAAGTTAGAAGATACTTAGAGGATCTGGAGGAGTCGTCTTCACTTGGTGGAGATTTTGATTCACCTGAAAGTTTAACTCCTGCACCTAGGTTCAGACAATCTACACCTCAACGATCTTCATCCAGGTATACATGGAGAATTTTATCTGTCTCCATTCACGCTTCAGAAAATTTATATATTATAAATGCAGTTTGTTTGTGTGTTTTTGTTATACGTACATGCACATCAATATATGTGGTTGAATATGATCTAAGGTCAATGGAGTAATGATATGCATTGATAGCACCATTTGATTTGATTAGAAGTGAATAGATAAATCTTGACATCATTTTGTACTTCAAAATTGTATTATAGTTTTGACAGAAAAGTGAAGGTTGTGGGACTGGCTTACGACTTATCTTTTGATTACACTTCACCTGTTTTGTATGACACAGTGTAGTTTTACAAGTTTTGTTTATTCTTTCTCCAGGGCTTCCACGTCAACAAATCGTTCACTATGTCAGGGATTTACCAAGGCTGGTACTCCATGCCGGCTCGGATGTACTGGCGGCTCCGAATATTGTTATCGACATCGAGGTCAGGGGTCATCATCATGACAACAGATTGCACGGAAATAAAATTCATTCCTGAACAGTATTTTTGATAAATGATCAAAATAAGATGGTATCCCTATTATGTACATGTTTATACACTCTGTATATTTCAACATGTAAAAAATGCCAACCATTTAGTTTATGTATTGTGATGTTCCTTCAAAAAGATGAAAATAGTGTTGGTGCAGTCTTTGCGATAAAGTTTTTATTTAATCAAAGAAGAACTTACGGAATATTTTGTTAAAACAGCTTTATTGATAACTGTGATACTTTAGTGTTATTTCTAGGATCATCTTTTAGGATGGGCAGAAAGATAGCTACGACTATCAAAAGTAATTATATTAAGATTTCTGTTACATTATCATGTGTAACTGCTAGTAATCACATTACTGATCTAGTAAAATATATCAGTCTTTCAGAGGTAAATGATCTTCAGAGAAACTTTGTGCCATGATAATCAATTTATTTCACTGAAGTTTGGGCTTATGTCACAGATTCTTTTTTGTCGCATGACTATAGTATTTTTTATTTTTTTCCCCTTGTATCTGAATAGGAGAGAGTTCTATACAAGAGCAGGTCTTTTTTTTCTAAAATTGAATGTAATACAGCTATTGAATACCAGATATCAGCCTAGGAGACATCAGAGAACTTGATTGTATTTTCAACCCTAATGAAGGAGAAGTGGGTTCGAAAGAATATCTTGGAAAACATACCGTTTTGATCAATGATTTCTCTTTAGAAATACAAAACGATGGGAGAACTTTTTGGTTAACACCTGAATACTTTTAAATGTTTGGACATATTTAATTCAAGAAATAAGTCTCTTGCAAAAATACTTCTGGCTAATTCAGTTAAATGCTTATTTAGGTTAGTACTGGCAAATAAGATACCTACTGCTGTGTTTTTAAAGGGAGACTACTCTCTACACTAACACTGATGTCTTCTTGAATACAGAAGAGTTTGATATCTTTGTACATTTGAATTTTGGAATAGAAACTGTTGGAACACTTTTGTTCTTGATTTATACAACATGTGTTTATAAACAGTTTGTATACTTTATGATGACTTGGAACATATTATTTTTAGGGAGTGATTGAAGTAATTTAAGATGCCACAACTAAATGTTCACACTGGTTCCAGGCTAAAATGTTTGTGCATTAATCCAAGAAATATGAAAGAGATTTAAGAAAATGTTGATATGGATCTTTATGCTTTTGCAATTTTAATTTGTATTTTTCATGATAATCATGCATGTATTTAATGTCATTGTTCTTGTATAACCCTAACCCTGCTGTCAGCCAGTGAATATGATCAGCCTGTGACCTTGCTGTTAGGTCATGGTCTGCACTGTTTGCTATTCAGTTACTAAATTTTTATAGAGCACCCCTGTGAACACTTAATGGTACTGTCCACACAGAAAGATGGACAAGTCCATTTTAGAACTTTAGCAGGGGAAGGGTTGATCCATAATATTCTAGTTAAATCAATTTATTGTGTTCCCTTTTCAAAACCTTGCCAATCATGTCTCGGTAATTAAAGTGTACTGGTGCTATATGATAGTCATTTATTTTGTAATATTTTAATGTGTTTGCATGAATATTAGAAATGTTTGTTAAGGGACAGAATGCAGAAAAATGATGTCAGTTATGTAGATTATTAAGAAAGGGGAGATAATCTGTGTCCAAAAAGTGATGGTTTATGTGTAAGAAAGGGGAGATAATCTGTGTCCAAAAAGTGATGGTATTTATGTAAATTATTAAGAAGGGGAAACATTCTCAGTGATAAATGGTGCTGAGGACGGTTACCTACGTTAGGTCACATTGGTAGGTATATTGACCCTATAATTATGTAACTGTGGCCGAGGTGTACCATTGTCATAGAAACAAGCAAATTCTCATGTGATACCATGTAACCCGTTCATTATTGTAATCAAACCATATCCTGTGTAACAGAGAGCACTCCCAAGGTGGATATGACTTGATAAAACTTAATATTCTATTCAGTGGTGTGTTTGACAAAAGTATTAATATTTAGTAGTTTGTTTCACAGAAGTATCTGTTTGTGAACAAATTTGTCAATACAGAGATGTGCATTAGCCAAATACTTCCAATATATCTCAGGTTAAGAACAGAATTATATAATTATTGTAAAAATTGTAATTTTGTAATTATGCATACATGTTGTAATTGTAATTTAATTACCAAAGTTGAATTATGAGAAATTTGTGATGCAGAAATTCGTTAATACATGTGTAGAATCATGAGGTTTCAAAGGTAGCAGCTTCTGTTAAAGATCTGTACATGAATACTTACTTTGATGGTAATATAGAATAATACATGTGCATGTTGACCTTGATTGAAATAAATTTGTGTTTATGAGAAAAAATAAAGAGATGTATATATTTAGCTCTCCTGAGTGTGAAGTGCTCAAGGTGAGCTATTGTGATTGCTTGATGTCTGTTGTCTGTCCTCACGAAAACTTGTGTATGCACTATAGGCTTCATTATTCACTGAATCTTCATGGAACTTGGTCAGAATGAGTGTCTTGATGAAATCTAGGTCAAATGTAAATATGGGTGATCTCTGGTCAAAAACTAGGGCACCAGGTCAAGTCATAGAAAATTAGTTTCTTGCGTGAGCACGCGGTTCAGATGGAAATATCCGTCACTGAGGGTAACTGTTTTGGCGGGAACGAGGCTGTGCCGAGTTCCAGCGAAACATTTACCTGAAGTGACGGATATTTCCTTCTGAACCAAGCATCTCATGGTAGAAACTTTTTCTTGCATACCGTCTTGCACTTTGAAATAGATATTTAAATTCAAACTTATCGAAATGATGCATTTGGATATAAATCAAACGTAATTCAGATTCTGTGTATGGGAAAGTGACGTCACATTGTTTATAACATTAGGTCACAAGTAATTCACGCGAGTTGTCTTACATGGGGGGTGTAAGATGAGATTTTCCAGCACTGGTAAAAACTGCAGATATCCCCATCTGGTTTGCAAGAAAACCCTTGTATGTGCAATAGAAGCTGAATTTTTCATTGGATCTTCGTGAACAGTTGTCAGAGAGAGTGTCTTGATTTAACCTAGGGAAAGTTCTAACATGGATCATGTCTGGTCATAAACTAGGTCACTATGACAAATAAAAGGAACACTCTAGAGGCCAGATTTGAACGCCCAATCATCTTGAAAATTGGTCAGAATGATTTCTTCCTTTATCTCTATGCCATGTTCATAGCTGGGTCACATGAGGTCAAAAGCTAGGTCACAAGGTCAAATAAAAAAAACATTTTAACACACTAGAGGCAACATTTGATACCTACCCAATTTGCTTGAAAATTGGTCAGAATGCTTGTCTCTGGGGCACCTAGGGTAAAAAACTATGTCACTGTGGCATTTTTCAATACAATAGAGGCCACTGTTAACATTTAATCATCATGGAAATTAGGATATTTTTCTTGAAGAGCAATGTCACTCAGGTGAGCGATATAGTGCCATCATGGCGCTCTTGTTTGAATTGCTAAGCTTTGACTTTGTGCTTCCTTTGCTGTTCTGGTAATTTTTTATACAAGAGGGTTCATTTATCAGTTAAAAGTATTTTGGTGGATTTTGTGCAAATGTTTGTTTATAAAAATGTTTTTAAGCTCACCTTATCATGAAGAGCTCAATGTGAGCTAATAGGATAACTCAATGTCTGTGGTAAGTTTGTTGTCTATACTTGGTACTACACCTGATTTAACAGGCATTGCTCTATTTCATTTTGCTTACACACACTGGAGGACATGTGTCTTAAAAAGCAATCATGAATATAATGTGTATGACCGAATGATCTGTTGAGCTTCATTCTCAACGTGAGTGGATAATTAAATGTTGATCAAGAGTTATGTGCCCTTGCTTTATTTAAAAGTACTGTAATAGCACCCTCATTACTTCATTATCCAAATCGTTTACAGGCTAAAGACAGAAATGTGTATAACGGTAAGATCTCAGCCAAGGTAAATTAAGGTTCCATTCATACTAAAAATTGTGCCATCTCAAGCAAATGTGGCGTGTCAAGCAAAAACCTGTAGAACTGTTCAGCAATAGCGAAATCGTATAAAACACCATATTCAATATGCATTTCATGAAACTTGGTCAGAAGGTAGCATTGAATGTGTATTTGACGTTTATAGAATTTGGGACATGTTTGGTGAAAACCTGCAACACAACATTTAATTATAATATCTTAATCAAGCAACCCTTGTTAGGGTTTCAAAATTAATTTCATTTTGATTAACTTGACCTTGTCATGTAGAGCACTGGTACTTAGGTGAATGATAAGGGTCGTAGATGCCTTCTTGTTTATATCAGTTATAGTTAAGACTTTTATCTTTTTCCACATCCTGGCCAAGCAGTCAGCTTTGTAAAATATTTGCTTTCTTGAAGCAAGCATTGGTAATAAATATGAGGGGAAAGGGAGGGGAGGGGGGCTTTTTAGATATTGTATGTTTGCTAGTAGAAGAACTGCTGTTAGAAAAAGGTGCTTGCATCATGGAAGTTTGGGGTCATAATGTCTGAAGGGACAGACTTTAGCAGAGGTAAGAAAGTGTGCTCAAGATTGCAGTGCAAGTTCAGTAAGCCAGCTGTTCAGACTTCATAAGTTAAAGTAGGTGCCAAAAGAAAAGTTTTTTTCTTCTTCTTTTGTCAGCCATTTGGACTTTCTTATTCCCTGATTTCATGTACAGATAGATGGTTTCCTGATGTACACTTGTTATTGTTGTTTAGTTGCTTTTCCTTTGCAATAGATGTTTTGAGAATTGATAGGTGATTGAAAATCAGGTGTCTAATAAGCTCGTAATGAAAGTATATGATTTTTGCCTGTTGTTTATGGTTTTGTTTTGACTGAGAGGTTTAATTTTTTGTTCTTTAGCACACAATGATGTGTAAACTTATATTTTTCCGAATGCAAATAAAAGATTGCTCAAATTTATGTACCTTGTTATGTTTGATAATTCGTTTCCTGGAAAGTAACACGCTATACCTATGTGGTTATATCAGACTTCAGGTTTTCTTCGCATTAAAACATACATGTACGGTCAAACCTGTATTAAAGTCCACCCTGTGAATAAAGACCAGCAGGGAAATCATAGTACACTATTATTCTATAGTAGAAACACCTGTGAATAAAGACCAACTGCAAACAAAGACCACATGTATAGCTTCCCAACAGTGGTCTTTGTTCACAGATTTGACTGTATGTTGATTGTGACTGCCATATTGACACATGGGTGGTAATAGATGAAGAAGTGGCGCGGTTTAACTACGACTATAATATCTAGTGATGTTTGATTCCTGGGACATTAACATGTTTTGTAACAATTATAATTTCTGAAGAGAAATTGAAAGTGTTGGGGGAGCGGATCAGTGCTCTAGTGATTAACACTACTCGCTCGCTCCTCCACTAACGTAACAATGAGACCTTAAACCGAGAAAATAACTAACCTATTCTGGGGGCTTTTCAGGTACCCACCATAAAACTAAATTACACACAACAGTGTTGCCGTGTGTAAAAGTAATAAAAAGTATCGACAAGATCGTTGTGGTATATGGATCTTTAAAAAAAAACAACAACACTGAATTCAGTTAGTTATAGCCATGCCGTTTGTTACCTTATACTGCTAAAATATGAGGATGACGTATAAATGGTTTGAAGGACGTGTCGCTGCAGTTTCTTGTTTGTATGTAGAGCCAAAATCTTCCCTTTCACAGAATTTCTTCAAACCTGGCATTTTGACTGAGAATCAAGTTTAAAACAGAAATCTGAAATAAAAGTCATAGATCCCCGGCCTTGAATAATCTGAATTACATGAACTTGAAAATCAGAAAATATAACAAAATGCTGTCTTCAATGGTAGATATATTCTTTTAAAAAGTCAAGGCCTGTGACATCTGATTTTTATTTCAGATTCTTTTTCAAACTTGATTCTCAGTCAACATGCAAAGTGTAAAAAAAATCTATGGAAGGGAAAATGTTGGCCTTATATCATAATTATGGTAATTTCTATACGAGATTGTTGAAAATATCCAAAAATGGTTTTACACTAGTTTGGGGTTGTTGCACCAAATGTCCATCGAGCTCGTGTTGATTGCTATGCAATGACACACTGAACCTAGTATTTAGGCAAGTATGCCGTCTGGTAAAAAAAAACTTCACACAGTTAAAAGTGTGTTACATTTCTGTAAATTCGGGCGTTACAGGTAATTTACAAGATCAAAACTAATCATTGTTTAAAATCTCTGATTAAACATTACATTTGAGAGCAAACATTTCAAACATTTGATCCAGTTCTCTATTTACAGGCCATACTATATTTATCTAAATCTTGAAACACCCGATATAAATACGAGTCCCGTGATCAAGTCAACTGAGATGTTTTCTTAAAATGCTGCTCAGATTTCTATTGCCACTGAATTATTGGAAGCCTTGGCTACTGATATTAACTTTATGGTGTCGAATGACTCCTTATTAAAGGGAGATTTTAGTCTTTTTAAACTTTTTAATGGGAAGTTTAAATCATTAAATATCAGTTCGGGTCGAGAATGAAACACGAGAGAAGAAATTGTTTTGGTTTCATTACTTCATATGATACGTCGGTGATTGTATTGTTAAAGTTGTTACCGTCCTCTGATATCGCATTGTCATTCTTTTCGGGGATGATAACTGGTTGATATGTCGGTTATGAAATGAAGAGACAAGATATTTGAATAAAAAATATTAATGTTTAAATTAGGAAAGGCAAATAGTTAGGGTTACTGAAGGAATGTTTTTCTTACAGGTTGAATGCTCTACCCAATGATGTACCCGGCTGCTTACACATTTTCTCCCCATTTTGTGAACAAGTCCATACCGCGACAAAAGGCTTTTGAAAAGTGTAATTATTTTCTATAATATATTTAAAATAAAGAAATCTTATTTAAAGAACTGCGCAACACATGCTTTTCACTTAGGGGTGTTTTTGTTGTTGTTGCTGTTGTTTTGTTGTTGTTGTTGTTGTTTTTTTTGGGGGGGGAGAGGTTAAAATTCGGCCGATGAAAGGAAGGTCGTTTCATCCTCATGTTTTTACTACATTACCTGTGATAAGAATAGGTAATCGCCCTATCATACTTTTGTTACGTTGTGTACATTTTTACGCAAACATCCTCTAACATCGTTATTAACGCACACCGTCACTGTTAGAGACATCCAGGATTTTTCATAAATGTATCTAATGTTAACCGATATAGGAGGTTCAACGCACTACGACAAGATTATCGTACTTACGATAAGATGGACATGACATTTCGCTGGTAATCAATCGCGATGGCAAGTTAAAAAACATATTCCTTGCTTGCACATTGCGGAAAGTGAGGTTTATTGCGGACAATTACTGGTATGCACTTTTCAGCATAATAAGGAAGCTTTGAACCCCGGTTATTAAGTTTCATCCGGTGCAGCGGAAGAAAGATCCCTTGTAAATATTTCAACAATTATAAACAATACATACAGGGCTTTTGTTAAAAGAGTGAAATTCTCGTATTTTCCCAGCATTGTTAAAAGGGTGAATAAAATCAATAGGCAGCAATATTCACAAACAAGGCAGTAAAAACATCTTTTGAGAAAAATGCACTGTACAACGCCGCGTATACTGCGCGCCGCATATAACACACACCCAGCTCTAGCTTTATGCAGCGAAAAAAGCATGTATACCCCATAAAGGAAGCCACAGGGTGTTTAAAGATCGCTTACAAATTAATTCTATAATCATATTATATGATAATAATGTGCACCGCCACACTTCAGTCCAATATGTCCTGTTTTCGACTATTTTGTATGACGAAGGATCATTAAACAAGTGTTTATCAAGAAAGAAGAAATAGAACCAGATCTATTACCAATACCACTTCCAGCGTTGCTGTTGCTGATTTGTTAGTGCTGGAGTTAGTGCTGCTGCTATAACTTTTTCAGTTTCATCTGGTGCTTCGCATCGCTCCCCCCCGTCTGCTACTACTACCGCTGAACACTGCTGTTAATACTGATAAAACAACTACTACATGCACTGGGGGAAGTGGCAAGAGCAGTAACAGCAGCAGAGATAGTAGTAGTTGTAAAAGTAGTAGCAGTATCAGCAGTAGTAGTAATAGGAGTAATAGTAGTAGTAGAAGTAGCAGCAGCAGTAGAAGAAAAAGAAGCAGCAGTGATAGTAGCAGCAGCAGAAGCATTAGCAGTGGCAGTAGTAGCAGCTGCAGAAGAACTGTACTAATAGTAGCAGTAGTAGAAACTGTAATATAAGTAGTAGTAACTGCAGTAGTAGTAGTAGAAGCAGTAGCAGCAGAAGCAGTAGAAGCAGAAGAATCAACAGAAGAAGTAACTGAAGCAACAGTAACAGAAGCAGTAGATGTAGTATTAGTAGCAGCATCAACAGTAGAAGTAGTAGCTGGAGTAGACGCAGCAGCAGTAGAAATGGTAGTAGTAGTAGTAGTTGTAGTGACAGCAGCAAAAGTAGTAGTTGTAGTACAAGCAGCATCAGCAGTCGTAGAAGTAGCAGTAGCACGTCAGTTGTAGAAGTGGTAACAGTAACGCAGAAGAAGCAGTAGTAGCCACAGAAGTAATAGTAATAGAAGTAGTCCCAGTAACAGCAGTAAAAATAGTAACAGCAGCAGCAGTAGTGAAGGAAGTAGCAGTTGTAGCGGCGGCGGAATCAGTAACAGCAGAAGTAGTAGTTGTAGGAGAGGGAGCAGCAGCTGCAGCAACAACCATGAACAGCAGTCAATAACTACAAAAACGTTTCCAATGTCCAACCATTCTTTCATTATCCTGTTTTGAACTCATAGATTTGCCAGCTTTCATTTCTTGAACTATGAGTAGAATTTAAATAGAGTATATGTTTTCAACAAAGCGGGGTTTGTGCGGGATCAATGCATATTTATGCGACGTTACAAGGCACATATAGATAAAATCAATCGGTCATTATTGTTTTAATCGAATGTGTTGTGTTGCTGGTATGTTCATTATTGACAATCACAAAGTAAATAAACAGGTGCGCATCCATACATTCTAGGTAAATATCTATTTGGCATTTTTGTAATTATTTTGCCCAACCCGCAGTAGTAAGTTACGCTTTAATTAATACAATTAATGCGACACTGACATTTGAGAAAGGAGTTTATATATCGCTTTAGGAACGGATGGTATTTCAATCTACCTTCGAGGCAAACCAAAGTGAATTCGCCGAAGCGCTGACGCAGCATCACTTGGTCAACGGTTCGATCTCTACCAGTCCCATTGTGGTTATGTCCTTACACAAAACATTTAAAATTCCGCATTGCAGTGAGTCTCGTGAGCGATCAATCTATGTTGCACAAAGATTGAAAATAATTAAAACGGCATAATGTAAAAAAAGAAAACCAACGTTAAAAAGAAGGCTTTGCGATCAGTTTGCATCGCGGCCATCAGTTTTCCAAATCTGGTCACTTAACTATACATATTCATCATAGAATAATTGATGTAATTAGCCTAGGGTTCCGGTGGGGCTATATTGCTTTGCAGCTGTCGGTTGGTCGGTTGGTTGGTTGGTCGGTAGATACTTCGTTTCCGTTTCATAAATTGAGAAAACTTAAACATACTGATCTCAAAATGAATAGGGAACATTATGTCACTGGTCATTACCGTTCAGTCGCTCTTATATGCTATTATTCCTACGAGATTTTTTTATCGCAGCTTCGTTCACTTTCGTGAAACTTGTTAGTTTCTCGTCATTGTTTTGAAATAGGCCTTCGTATTTTGAATGCAACATGGACAAATATACATGTATTTGTATAGAGATGCGTGACAGCAAAATCATCGAATGTTTTCCCCTTGCATAATTACAAAGGAACCAAACTAGAACCCTTTTTTCTGAACACCTTGTGAAAGAAAAGATACTAAAATCCGATAATATTTTTTTTTTAAATAAACGTTAATTGTATATTTTATTGAACACTACATTTGTGTATACATGCATGTATCTATGCGGATACGGCTTAACGTGGAAACGGTTAAAGAAGACCATATAACTAATGGATGAAAAATGTCCACTGTTAAAAGAGCAATTAAAATTTGTCCTATACTATCAACATAAAAGTTTATACAAAGTTTACTTCATTTGCCCGAGAACAAATACAACGACAGTATTTAATGTTTTGAGTGTAGTTATGGTAAATTTGCCTGGGAGGGTTAGATTTCATGACGTCAAATTAATATAAAAGATACACATCTTAATAAAATTTTGTAGTAATTTGGATAAAAGAATTTGCATTGCATTAATAGTACTGCGGCCAGGTAACAAAAATACGCGAGAGGCCTTTCATAGGCCGAGCACAACCATTTATTTGGTTTTCAGTTCCCCTGGAATGTATAGTTTAGTTTCAAAACAGTTTTGGTTAATATTTATAAGAAGCCACGTAACAAACAGTTTATATTGTAATTACATCACAGCGGTACTCAAATTCACATTCGTTGAGTTTTTAGGATATATGGGGACTCGTTTATTATGACATTATTTTTTTCATTTAACTCGTTAAATACATGTATAGTATCTCACCATCGTAAAATGTTGTCAAATTGAGATTGGGTTTTCGTCTGCGAAATTAATTTACTCTTTAGAGTTTGAAGTTCACGTAATAGTAAGAGAAAAACTTGAAATCACTGTAACCACTCATATATTGAGGATCATGAGTTCGAACCCTGCAACAGACCATGTCTCATTAAGTGAAAAAATTAGCAATTTCTTACAGAGGATAGAAGTTTAGTACTGGTTCTTTCCGTGAACGATGGTTAGGTAAACTGTCCGCCTGTTAAAATGACTGACAAAAAATGCGGATGGAACGGGCGTTAAACTACAAAGAAATAAGCGCAAACAGCCTTGATCAGTCGCTAGTAATGCATGAAAATGGTGTGTCCGGGACTGATTAAACGTATTTATGTCGCGAAATTTGACTTTGTGGTCCTTTTTCTGAACCAAGGTAGATCTTACTTCTGTAAAGCACGGAATCATTTCATTTTTTCTCATATATATACTTAGTATGTTGAAAAAGAAATGAAAAATGGAGGAATACGCATCACTAAACGTCTGAATTCGTACAATGTAATAATGCAGTTCCAATAAAACGTGTACATGTAGTTACTGTTGCAATTAATCGATTAATTGCGATACGTCAGCGGCTTTCAGTTTATATGTTATATAATATTTATTAATTTATTAATATCTGTCAATGATATATACCGACCAACTGCAAAGATCTGATCACGGTACTGATAAGCCTTAACATGGCAGGAGCAGAATGGAGGGGAAAACATTTACAACAATAAATATATCATTTTTTTCTGATTTCGTGGGACAGGACAGGGAACCCAGTCTTTATTTAAGATGCCTGCCCCGTTAAACACGTAGTACTAACTTAGAACCGAAATATTTACGGTATTTTTACAGTGAATGTTTTTAATTAAGTTTGACTAAAACAATTAATGTGGTATGGCTTTAGAGCGCAAGCAGGAAGAAAAGCGAGTGTCATAGACGAAACAGATGTACTTTTAAAAGTGTCCTATAATGTGATGATAGATACTGTTTTATCTCAATTTATTTTCTGTGAAATGACTATGTCACTTTAAGCGTTGTTTTGAAAAATGGAAAAATGGAAAACTATGTGAAGTTACGTGAAAAAAATGCGTTTATTTTTTGTGGATAACATACTTTTAGGGTTTATAAAATATCGCAGTTATGCGGGTTATAACTGAAGGAAACGAAGCGAGGAGAGAAGCAAATGTATGAAAGTTAGACCCTATAGGTATTATTTACACTACCCACCTGTGCGATTAACTTAGATAAAAGTGATAATTAAAGTACTGTGTGCATGAAACAATGACTTCTACAGATATATTTTACTGAAAAGAAGTTGCAAGAGAAAATTAAGCTCAATTCTTATTGAGTTTGGGAAATTTATGGGGAAAAAGGCTGCCCTGTGTTTTGTATGCGTGGATAAAGTTTTGTGTCGGACTGATACTTGATACTATAAAGTGTCACTTTAATAAATGTATAGAGGAAAAGATAGTGTGCTGCTTATTTCTTTACAAGAGAAACTGAAGGGTGGATAAATTGACAGATGTGACGGGGCCGCTGTGAGTGTAGGGTGCGAGATAGAACCAGTGCTACACCTTTCGAGTAAGTTAAGTAACGTTTAAGGAAAGGGGGGAATGACAGATCATATCAGAAAAATGTGATTGTTAATTATTAATGCACAAAAAGACAAACATTTTGATGAAATGTAGCTGTCAACTAAGTTGATGTGAAACGTTTTACAGGACTTTTCAGTTCGAAACAAATGTAAAAAATCTGTGCAAAATGATGTCGTGACAGGGAAAATAGACGGTATGTTAAACGGACTAAAAGGTAAGATTTACAAATTTTATGGAAGATAATTCGAAAAAGATAAAATAATGTGTGTAAATATCCTTACCACGCTATATTTGTAGTTTTTTTTATATCCTTTTCAAATTGTGATTGAATTTTATGAACATATTATTCAAAAAACTATATACTACTCAAGTTAATTTTGTTTATGATGTCTCCATTTTTTTCCTCTTATTTTCATAAATCGTAGTATTGCATTTTTATTGTTCATTTGTCAACTTGACAGGTTTATATGGTTAAATAGGGCAGAAAGACATCAATTAACGTATAATTAGGTACGTCTTCTTTGATGTTGTGAAAGAAATACCCAACATTTTCATGTTGTTAAATAAATTTGATAACACGGATTTCTACCCTGTGTAAACTTTACGATTTACAAACTGTATTTGGTCAAATTTTCCTCGCCAGTATGAAAATATTTAGATCTATATTCTTGTATCCGCAGGCTACCTTCGTGCATTTTGGAGATACTCAAATTGCTTGTAACCAAATGAGAAAAGCAAAAACAACAAAAATAACCTAAACGAATATCAAACCGTGTCAGTGACGATGCAAACATTTGCAAATAATTATGTTCAGAGCTTTTGAATATTCTGTTTATAAAATGAAATCTCTCATACGAGATCAGCTAGCAAGATCCTTTTATCTCTTACAAAGAAATACGACAGTGTCATGAATTTTAGCCGCTGTTCTCATTTTTCATATTATTCTGTTTTCTATGCAAATGACATGGTTGAAAACATAATTAAGTAAAGTAAAATATTTCATGTTTAAAGGCCCATTATCACTGTTACCGATAGACTATTGATAGAAGTGTTTTAATCTATAAATAGTCCTGTAAGACAGTTTTGACGCAAGTATTTCTCTCATACTCGTGTCGTCTGTTCAATAAAAATGGTTGTTAGAAAACTTTTCTTAATATTATATGCAATATCATCGAAACAAATACATGTCGCGTTTTAATAAATAAGCAACTTTAGGAATGTCTTGTCTGTCGTAACGTACAATTAACGATCACTTTTGCAAGGTATGTACTCGGATTAATTGCAACATCCATTGCGAACATGGGCCTTAAAAGGGGCCATAATTAATCATACAGTCGAGTCTCGATTATTCAAAATGAACCCATCGAATAATGCATGGGTTCGATTAATCGAAGTCCCGAATATGGGCATAATGACTGATCTGGGTATCCCTCCCGGGACCACAGGCTTTCGGTACTAAAGATACTTACCATCTTTTGGGTCCTAGTCACGCACCGAAAGCCTGTGCCTGGGACCGAGGCCTTTGCCAGATTGTATTCTATTTCGTTTAGCTTGACTAAAACTTAATGTGAACTTTATTTTTCTTTATTCGCTCTTAATTGACCACTTAATATTTTGATGACGTCATTGTAACACTACCTCAAAGATACAAGAGTATTACGTTGTTTCCCCACCAAGATAACTGTCTTCTTTGGGAGATTGTTCATTGCTGAAGTTGTCATATAACCCCCACGAAGAGAACATCTGTGATGTATCTGGGCACTACAGTATTGTCGTTTATGACTTACAAGAGTTGTACACTCCTAAGGTACCACCGACCCTTGCCATAGTACCCAGTGAAAGTGCAGCAATGTCAGTCATTGGTTAGGGTGGTTTGTCATTTGCTTGTCTCGTCTCGTTGGTGAAAGAAGATCGCGAAAACGTATTATTTCAGTAAGAGTTACAGTACGCCAGGGACGATCGCAGGACCCAAAAATGTAAAAATGGTCACAAACAGCAAATAATATTACCACATAAATATGTAAAGAAACTCATATGTTAGACAAATGTGAAAACCTATCACAAATGTGAAATAATTTTATCCCATATGTAAAAAACTTTCGGCAAATGTGAAATAATTTCCAACAGTCAACTTTAATATTTCACATTTGTGACCAGTTGTCACATTTTGAGGGTCCTACAGACGATGTACCGATTTGCTTCAATGTACAGTGCAAAAATACACGGAGACCGTGGAGAAATGCAGGCCAAAGGAGGAGTTGTAGAACAGTGGATTTCAGATAAAACTCGAGTACATCTCGCTTATTCCTGCCACAAGGCTTATCAGCAAGCCTGGTAATTATATCGAGAGGGGTGGTTCTGTCTATTGTTTAAATGCTGATATCAGATAATATTTAGACTGCGAAAAACAATTCAGGGAATTCTAGCAATCTGTAAGGCCAAAGGGAATAAATTGATAGGTTCTGAAGACAGATGTTGAGATCTTGTATGCCTGTGCGTCATTTTAGATAAGATATTTTCATCTTTCGATGCGCAGTCTCATCAAATACGGGTGTAGTTAAAACGCTATATCTCATCAGTGGACATTCAGGTATTGACATAAAAATAAAAAAGTACTTTTATTACATTTCTGTAATAATTGCATTCAAAACATTTCAAAGCCCTGTTTGTAGTAAAATTTAAGGTGTGGGCTTTCAGACTTATTTTAAGTAGGCACCTACATTTTTATTATTCTGAATCATGTATATATGCATATTTTCTCAGCCATCATCGTAAAACTTTCCCAAACTCATCAAACTCGAATTCTTTTCGAAGTGTTTTTTTGCAATGAAACGGTTGGTTAACTATAGAGATATGATCAGAGGTAAATAATGAACACTCTGAACGTTCACCCATGTGTGATATATCATAAATGGTGTCATACCGTATAGTAACAATGTTCATCAAAATGTAAACCATGGGTCAAATTTCAATGTTTTATATTAATAATTGCTTTAAGTGAATACATTCACTGGATAATATGATTTTAAAAAGCACATCGACACGCAGTTTTAGGCATTTTGGACGGCCTACCCAAAGGAAAATTTCCGACGCGATGTCGTCGATCAGACATTGAATCACACACGAGTGATAGGGTCCTATACTTTCAAATTTATCGCAATAAGCCAATAACTAGAGTATTGTAACGACCCATGTCACAAAAAGAGTCTCCGTGACGGGTCATGGATCAGTTCGGACACCAAACCAGTTCAACTGTCACACACACACACACGCAGCACCCTTGATTCATACTGCCCGGACTTTTAGATCACAACATCAAGTTTCTACAAACGTCTTTCTCAAACGTTTGTGAGATACGGTTAAAGCTGCTAAGCTCAAACACTGGTTATTCGTCGTGCCTGGCTCACCGAGTACATCCGGTAAAGCTTGAACGACGAACGAAACGAAAGTAGGATGTAATTACCACATTTATCGCAACACTGCAGTCCGTCTTACTCAGTATACAACATTTTAGGTGCACAAGTATACAGTCAACTTTTATTTAATGACATAGGTATGTGTAACGTAAACAATTTGTATATAGGTGACCTAAATACCAGGATACTTTCCAAGGAGTTTAACGACCATTCTTAAATTTGCTCATTTTAAGACTTGTTATCAAATTGCCATTTAAATCGTACGTTTTACAACAGTAAAGCCACGAGAAGTAAAGAGCAACTTTCAAACCTATTAAAATGTCATTAAAATTCACTTTAAATGTCATAAAAAGCATTGCTTTTGTTAAAGAAGCTTAAAAACAACCAAAGAAAAACATTATATTTTAATTTGTGTTAATGTTAATTTATGCTGTGATCCCACACTACACCAGTGCATAATATTGGATTCAGCGATGCTCTTTTAAAATCACATCTTCTATAGCTTGTTTACACAATCAAGACACCTCTTTCAAAGAATTCCAGTCAATTAAGTGTCTTTTATATACAAAATATTTTATAGTAACCAAGAAAATTCCCATTCAGCAACTTCTTGAAAAGTTATGTCAAATGCTAAAAATTGTATAATGAAAGGTATTCAAGTTTTTGGAGTGAAGGACTTGGACATACCGCTTAATCTATAAGAAAAAGTGGACAAAGTTTCACTTATCAAGAGACAAGACACAAGACAACCTTTATTAGTATAAACAGGTTACACATGAACATTTTCAATTAATGCATGGGGTAACAACAAGACAAATTTTCTCAATAGTACAAAGAATGGGGGGAAAAAAATAATTATTTTGATGGTATTAACCACTGTATAGGTGTTGCAATTTTATGATCCGGTTTCACGGGGAACTATAACATATAATATCTCATACCATTTTATTGGGGTGTATCGTAATCAATTTACTATAACATGGATAAAGTACGTGACAAAGTTTTTGGGGGGGGGGGGATGGTGTTTGTATTATCATGATTCTAACAATACACTTTTAACGGGGGAAAAACTTTATCAATTGGCGTCGCGGGTAGTAATCGCGATGTAAATATCAGTCACACAATAGTCGAAGTCGTTACTATTTTTTTTTTTTTTACATTTTCACCCAAATATTTTATTTCTAAGCCGTTGAATAGTTATTTGGTGTTTTCAGTATATACGCTATTATTGTTCAAGGTTTGTAGAAGTAGATGTTATCCTAGAATTTTCTTTGACAAAATTGGGTATCAGTCACACAATGTAAACTATCACCCAAAAAAATCAGATTTTGTTTGAAAAAAGAATGACTTTCTATCCAATCAAGGCCTACAATGAGCATGAACAGCGTTCTTTGAACGCAGTTAAACTATAAAAGAAGCCACAAAAAACTTTCAAACCTGGCGAACTCCCTTACCTTTGAAACGGCTATCGTCTTTTTCACAAGAGACGTACCCTATTGAATATTTAAGATGAACTTGTCTATCTATCTTGTTGAATATTTAAGGTGAACTTGTCTAGCTTTACATCTTGACAGTACCATAATTGTTCGAGGTGATACTTACTAAACAGCAGGAGACAGACAGAAGACGGATGTGCAATCTTATCTTAATCTTAACTGGTCGTAGAGAAAGAATCACTTGCCGCTCATAGTAAACATAGTCGCATTACTATTACCAAGTCCCGCAGCATATTATTATTACCACATCGTACCACTATTGCCGCATACCGAAGAGTATTACTATTACTACGTACTGCAGGGTATTTTCATTCACACGTGCCGCAGTGTATTACTATTACCATGTGCCGCAGCGTATTACTGTTACCACGTGCCGTAGCGTATTTCTATCACTACGTCACACAGTGTATTACAATTACCACGTGCCACAGCATATTACTATCACCACATCTATTACGACGTGCCGCAGCATATTTCTATTACGACGTGCCGCAGTGTATTACTACGTACCACAGCGTATTACTATCACCACATCTATTACTACGTGCCACAGCGTATTACTATCACCACATCTATTACTACGTGCCACAGCGTATTACTATTACTACGTGCCGCAGCGTATTACTACGTGCCACAGCGTATTACTATTACCAGGTATTACTTTTACCACTTCATTATGTCTAACAATTTATCACTTATTCATTCTTAATAAACGTAAACTTAGCATTTAAAACACATACTTGTTTTTTTACAGGTTTAATACATCATACTGTCAAATACAGACCGCATTTTAACCTATACCGTGTAAGTTATTTCATTTTTGACATGATTTTTAAAGTAAATATTGTTTTGTCCATCAGTATAATGGAATGACAGTATTACATCATTATTGTGATGGAAAATTTGAGATAAAATCTCACAAATTATCTCACGCGAGGTCTCCATTGTGCAGGTTATGCGAAGATGTACAATAAATGTCTCCGTACATTAAGTTTTAACATTAAGGTACACGTCCGCACTGATTGCCTTGAGGTAAAAGCGAATCACAAAACTTTGCTCTATCAAAACTAACATCTATGATACGGCAGTATTATGCAAATATTAGTTAAAATGAGAGAAACGTCGTTTGGTTTCTATCTTATTTATTTTTTGTTCAAAGTTATATTATCCCTGCTTGTTGAGCTGACATGCCACGTGGCCCGGGCAGAAAGAGCGTCCAGATTCTACCGAATTCGGATCGACCAATACTATATACTGAGGATCTGCCTATTACCACTACTTTTGTACAAACATGTATCTGAGATCAGAAAAACCTGTCTGGACAGTCACCAGTCCACAACAACCAACTCTCTAAATAGTCACCAGTCCACAACAACCAACTCTCTAAATAGTCACCAGTCCACAACAACCAACTTTGAACAGTTATTTGTTCATAGGAACGACCTCTATAACAGTCATCTAACAATAACAACCACCTCTCTGAACATTCGTCTGTCCATAAATTAGTTTAGTTCATACTAATTTATTTTAGTTCGATTGTGAAGAAAACTTGTAGCTTATCGAGTCACTCTCGAGTCCGCTTCCTGGAAAACCAGTACTGGTGTCATATGAGGAAGTACAATCGTGACCCCAGTGGGGCTCGATCCCGCAACCTCCGGGATGAGCGGCCGACACCTTAACCTCTACACCACCGCTCCCCTTCTGTTGTTCATAGCAACGACAAAGAAATTGTTCATAGCAACGACCTCTAGGGTCAGTCATCTGTTCATAACAACCACTTCCCTGAACAGTCATTTGTAAATAATAACTAAATATCTGAAAATTCCTCTGTCCCTAACAAACACAAACAACACTGAACAGTCATCTGTCCGTAACAACCAACACTAAATAGTCATCTGTCCGTAACAACCAACACTGAACAGTCATCTGTCCGTAACAACCAACACTAAACTGTCGTCTGTCCGTATTAACAACCAACACTGACAGTTATCTGTCCGTAACAACCAACACTCTGAACAGTCATCTGTATGTAACAACCAACACTCTGAACAGTCATCTGTCCGTAACAACCAACACTCTGAACAGTCATCTGTCCGTAACAACCAACACTCTAAACAGTCATCTGTCCGTAACAACCAACACTCTGAAGAGGAATCTAACCGACGACCATCTCTGTACTTGAGTCGATTTCATTCTTTAACTAGAGTGGTTGCTGTTTGAGTGTGGGTGTTGTACTGCAAGTCGCAACAATATAATAGACTTGCACAGCATCTGCTGAGGCGGAACAGTTCTAATAAATACAAAGTTCGTAAGTTGCCGTGTGTGGCCTAGAACAGAAAACGTCGATGAATAAAAGCATATACAAACAATAGAAGGCAAATAAGTTCTCAACATTTGTAAAAGGCATGAATACATTTGTATGGTGCCTAGTAGGGAAAATCATTTCACTGTCTTATTCTGAGTTGGAACCTAACGACAATCAGGCTTTCTGATAGGGGCCTAGTATACTGCTTTTCCTAGGAACAATGAATACCCGCCAGTGAATAACTGAAATAATTTTGAAACGGTGAAAGAAAAAAAAACGTTTTGTCTTTTTTGCAAACAACAACAATTGTTTTGCCTTAAACACTTCTCCGTACGAACGAAGTAAACGGGAGTAGATCTACTTGTGTTAATTGCTGATTAGATGGTGGCCATCAAAATTGTGGACATTAAATATACATAAAGCCCGACAAAAACTCCATAAATCGACTGACCTCTGTGAAAATTTATCCGAAGGTCAAAAAATAAGTGATGCGAAGTCAGTGTGGCTGACAAGAGTTATGGAGTGTCACGCACGGTGAAATATGAATACGTTCTACATAGGGCGACTGTATCTTTACCGTAGGTTTCCTTCTACACCGTACTTACTCTTTAAAATGATATATTTGAATTTTTCTTGGAGTCTAACCCCAGTTTTAATGGTTATTTTGTTATTGTCAGGTGGGCAGTTCACCTGAAAATCGTTTCTGTGAAAGACCAGTAAACTCCCATTTATACTTAATCTTAAGCTTTCCATGTGCAGACCGTCAGGATTGTTTTCCATAAGTCAATTTCTTTCATGTCACTCCAAATGCGAATTCATGTTTACTTACGTACATTGATTTTGTAGTTTTTTTCTTATTCCATGAATGTAGAATTCTACGCTCTCGGCTCATTATAGCACGTACAATTTTCAAATGAAACACAATAGAAATGCTACCAGATTTTTAAAACTTCTTTCACCTGGCTAAAATGCTGTAAACTACCACGATGAAATGATGAAAGAAAGTGAATCTACTGCTTATGATTTACATACTTTAGTAAATGTTTTTTGAAGTTATATGAAAAAATGCATGTATCAAAAGTGATATACAAAACAACAAAAAATCTGACATAGGCCCTATCTGTTGCCATTCCGTATCTCTTTAGTTACAAAATGTCAAACTCTTGTTTTCAAAATGATACAAGATGAAACAGATGGAGAGAAGAGTTCCTTTATTTTTTTCACTATTTCTCCTAAAAAGAACGTATTTAATTACACATTTTGCATCAAAAATTTATTGGCCCATATCATATTTTGCATAGCATGGCACGGAATGTTAATGTAGAATTGTCATCATGTTGTATACAGTGCTTGTTTTTGTTTCACGAATATGTTTGAAATGTTGTTCTTACGGTGTCCGTTGACCATAATCGGTTTCTAATTTATCTGTTTCCATGGCAACATAGTATACATTTCAAACGCCTTAGCCGTTCATTTGTAAATTGACAAGGGGTAGAGTCAACGTACACCCTTACCCGATGACAAAAACCTGTTCCACATCTGTATACGGCTACAATACGGGTATTTACGTCTATAGTTAAACCATTTAGTCGGATTCACCCATACGACACAATGGGAAGCACGCCTTTGAAGTGACTTGTGATCAATAATACAGTGGCAGTATCATTCAGCTGTTAGTTTAAAGAATGGAATAAGTTAGTTTAAAGTTAACAGCTGAGGTGATCGTATTTAAGCATTATATCAATGGGTTATCTCACAAAGTAGTAACTAAACTGTTGACTAAATTTATTCACTCCACGTTCCGGAACAAAAGTGAATGATGCGTTTTATACACGATTTAATGTGATCGAACATTATATCAAAGTTTATTTGTTCATATCAAACAACAGGGAATCTAACAATTGTGTTTTTGCAGAAGTTGGTGCAACTGGTTGCAATTCCTAATCACTGGGGGACATTCCTGTGACTCCACCTAGGAACATTTCTGTGACATCATCTAGGGACATTGCCGTGCCGAATGGCCTAAATATCCTGCAACATATTGCAAAGCAATTGCGTGTAAAATAAAAAAAGATGGAGAAGGACGGTTGCAGCCGTAGCGAAAAGATGTGAAGACTGAAGAGACTGATTGGGGAGGTACAATAATTGTCAATGAGCAGAGTTGTATGGTACGTTAAGAATTTCCTGCAATATTGGCAAATAATAATGCTGTCTTTTATTGGTTAAACACACATGAGAAATTTGAAGAAGTGCATTTGTAACGGAAATTATTCTATGAATGGAATGACTTAATAATTTGAGCACACATATAAAATATGATAAAAAAACTCGAAAGAAAAATGACTAAATTTACTGAAGCATTTAATGTATTCAATCAGAACATTGACTACATAACAGTAAGACTTGAATACAGTATTTCAAAAATGTTTGGTTTTCATAGTATACAAATGTAGCTCATGGTATGGGTTGAAAATACAAATCTACCGGAAGCTGGGTTTTCAACATCAATACCTGCGGCAATGAAAACCGTAAAAATGAGAAGCGATAAACGAATAAAAATGGTTTCGGTGGCTGGAGATTTGAGTCGTAAACTTTTAACACTTATTTTTTCGTAAGTATTTTATCAGCACATTGCTTTTCTACTGTTTGTATGCAAAGTGTCATATTTATGCAAATTAATAGAATTTGATTTATTTAGTGTCACATCTGATTATTTTGAAGTTGATTAACTGTTTCCAAAGATTTACGAAAACTATACAGTAGTGACAACAAAATAAAGCAAAATCATGTGCAAATATTTAAATTCATATTTCAACGGTGAAAAGATCCATAAAATCAAACCAATTATTTCGTAACAAACTGGCAATTTCGCCTGACTTTATAATGTGACTGCGATGTAACATTGCGATAAAAAATTTATTGAATAGATCTACTCAAACTGTTCATCTCTGTTTAAGCATGGAAGCATTTGTAATGCGTTCACTTTCTCGTGTCCACCTGTCTACGCTCAGTATCAAGCAGGTCATAGCAATTGCAATCTTACTTTTCTTCTAGGGTGATACGAGTTGCTCTGGTTCTCAAACAGTGTAGGTGTGGCCTTCCCAGTAGTTTCCTGAAAACTGAGGCTACTTTTTTCGCACAAACGCTTTGCAACAGCTACTCCCGAATAATTATATTATATTTTTTCAGGTTATGTTGTCGCACATGAACTTTTGCAAAATACATAGACTGGCAAAGCGTGTCCACATTGCACAAAGAAAGGAAACCTGTTTGTATAAGGTAGGAGTCAATTGTGGAATGAATGACTGACAAACGGGGATTTGCAACGTTTCACTTCTGAATCAACGATGCAAAAGTGTGTGTGCGATAGTTTTAAGTTTTGTCCCTATCATTTGTTCTTTCTTCTTTTGCGAGTTGCTTCATTAGCATATTTTTTTCCCCTGTGAAATACACAGGTAACAAATATTGGCAATTTATCTCTAAAATCCATCTTATACCACGTGACGTCCCTAGATAGGGGCCTTTGGCATCTTTCATGAATATGCACATTTTATCGCGATCTTCGTCGACGGTTTATTTGCTTTAACACGCATACATACTTTCGACGTAAATTTCATTAAAGAATTAAGTAATTGTATTCAGTTGCATGCTAAACGTTCATGACTACACACCCACAACACCTAAGATCAAGAAGCACAGTCTTTAGTTTTTATATTTGATAGTCGTTCGTCCCGTTGCATTTCGAATAGTATTATCCATAAGCAATAAAAACATTACGATTGTGAATTTATTTATACAAGCCCAGTCCGTTTATCCACAACATTGGCCTTTTAGTATAGTTTACGATATCTGCACTATTAAACTATAAACCAAGATTTATTTTATGAGAGATCTAGGGCCTAGATTATAGTAAATTTTAATCAGCAACACAGTGTGTGCGGTCATTTATGTTTTATAAAAGTTTTTTTAAAATCATGACAAGTGGACATATGATAAATGAAAAAATTACTGCAATTGTATTATTACGTTTACGCACAAAGGTTTAAAGGGGCACTACCTATATCTACTATCTAGCAGATTGTATTCTCCAAACACAGAATATGTGTTCAATGAACGTAAAATGATAAATAAATACAATTTCAAAGAAGAACCTATGGCGAAAAATGCCTCATTTTACCACAATTAATCAATGTACTGTAGAGGCTTTCTGTAAAAAAAATTGCATCCACCCATTAAAATTGTACAACCACTCTACATCAATTATTGAATAGTTTACGGTACTGCAGCACATTTTAAACCGTACTGTAATGACTGAAATGCATAGCTGAAAATAAAATACTTCCAAAGATTTTATTATTTATGTTTTGGGGTTATTTAGGTTGACAGCAGTTATAGGGTATGCCCCTTTAATACATAAAAATGCTACTACTATGGATACACACTTCGTATTGTCATAAAATGGGAGAAAACTTCAAAAACGTATCAGTGCAAATGCATTTTGTTTTATTCAAACTTTCAATATTAGCAAATTATGTGCTATGAAAAATAGAAATGCAACCTTAATTTGAAGCAACAAAATTAAAAGCTTAAATTACATAGTAGGGGCCTACAACTTGCATTTCAGAATGAAGAAATTGCCTTGATGTGCTTTATAAACTTTGGAAACGATATGTTAAACTAAGAGTTTGTAAAAAATTAATATAAATATCACACTGACATTTTGAGTTTAGTTTTAACTGATTTTTGTAATTGTCAAAAACTCATTCTTCTTGTCTAGACTCCTTTATTTGTCGCGTGTCGAAAGTCATGTCCATTTCCCAATTGGAGTACCATAAAATTTACACCCTTTGACACGAAGAAGTCTGAATTATTTGAAGATGCGACATTTACATGAAATCTTTAATAAATCACGCGTGTTAATGGTGTCCAGATGTCATACCTTTAATTTGACGCAATATTTCACATGGTGAACTGCTCAGGTTTCTACCGATGGACCAACCAATTAACTCTCCCAACTAATTTAATGAATACACAGCTATGAGAAGGCATTTGACAAGGGGGTGACACATTTTAGGGGCAAAAGATGACAATGGACCACTAGTTGTCATCAAAATACAATTACCTGAATGTATTTACAAGATGGCTATCGCTTTCTACAGTACAACCAAACGACAAAGTGAGCTGTATCCCTCAGGCGCTTGGAGTTGCTTGACATGGTAGTCATGTGACAAGAGTCACGCTTGAGGTATGCGAAACGCTTGGGTAGCACGATAGCATCAGATGAATGATGAGCGGCTTCGGCTGTCATACTCAGGGTCACTTTAGGTGGGAAAAAAATGAACAGAGATATACGTTAATATAAATATTGTTAACCTCATTTCTCAATTTTCTTTGCTAGGTCTCATACAGGATTAAAATATAAGTGTGAACACTTCAAGGAACTGTAAACGTAGTGATTGCAAACATATTTGGAACTAGACCTGGAGATGAGTCGGTACTTCCGTACTCTATAAAAAGGAATATTTTCTGGAAAACATCGCGTGAAGAGAGGATGTACGAAACTTGGTACGAAAACGTTTTAATGTCGGATAAACTAGACGTATCTATGACAAACTTTAAGCTTAAGAAGTGCGTGCAATATAATATTATGTACACTTAAGTCACTAAGAAGGGGTGTTTTAATACCGAAAGACACACGAAGATGTTATGGTTAATTATATAAACTTTTTTTTTTCAAGTTTACATTTTTTGACTTCCTAACCCTGAGTATAGAGGAGTGTGCTACCTTTGCAAATTAATTCAGCCTAAAAACCAGAAGGCGTGAAATTATGTATCACTTTATCTCGTTCTAAAATTACGGGTACAGTTTATTTCATCTTTGTAGCTGTAAAATATGTAGGAATATCGAAAACATAAATGTCAATGACTTTACTCACTGTTTTCTTTTACTTGATGCTGCCTGGCATAACGGTATATTACTGATGAACCCCGCGAAAAGGGAAAATTTCACTTCGATGGTTTATTTTCTTTATTTTTAGTTTTTTTCGAAGGCCACTTTGCGAATAAGAATATGTAATTTGTTTCTTACATAACTTAATGTGTTACACCTTCGTTCAATAAATAAATTAAAAGTATTTAAGGTACAGTCAAACATGTGTTTAAAGACTACCCGACCATAAAGACCAGCAGTGAGAAGTGCATATGTATACCGATATTCAATTACAGTAGAAACTCGTGTAAATAAAGATCACCCGTAATCAAAGGCTACTGTAGAGCAACTGTAGATTCTTCCGGCTCGCGGTTTTTGTTTACGGACTAGACAAACTGCATTTTCACTGGTTTTGTTCATTGCATACGTAGTACAGGAAGACTGATAACGAAGCAAGTACAAATCGAGTTTCATAAGCATAATATGACAGCGGATCATTCACTGTGACATTGTATGAAAATTCAAAACCGGATGCCAGGAATTAAATGGTATACACATTTCGGAACCCGATATATTTTTCACGCAATATTTGCATTTTTTAGACGTAAAATAAGAATAATTACACATCTTATTTTCATCTAAAAAGCGAATTGTGGTTCCTGTTTATACGTGGGTGCTCACGCGTTAATAAATTGAAGTTACAGTGTAGCTTATGTTACAAAATATATCAAAAGTAAGTATATGCTGTCATATAAGTATTATTTAATGATATAAGATTTAACTTTTAAAAATATATGTTAGTATTTATCTCTTTTCTCTTTTAGTTAAAAGTGTAAAACAGTCAAAACAATAATACAGGTAGTGTGGCGGGTGTAATATTACAACATAGCACGAGGAATTTGAGGACAGTGAAGCACAGACGGACAAAGCACCAACACTACAATGGAGGACGTGGATATTAAGGACACACGGAAATACAACAGAACATGGTTACACCACTTGAAGACTGTTTTACAATCTAGACACTTGTTGGAATAGGATGGGACATAAGAATGCGATAGACACGTAAAAAGGAGTGAATCACGGGACGACACCCTCGTCTCCATGCCATAGAAACAAGCATGAGACAGTGTGTCCTCCCATGAACCGCTTCCGCTCTCAACAAAAGACCCGGATGCAGACTCCAATGTCCCTACCTGACACAGACGATATTCTTGTTGTTTGATGAAAACATTTCTGCCTGATCTTATTCGGATTCAACGTTACTCTATAAAGAACCATTGCGGGGAATCGACGATGCTTTTTTTAAATCACCGTTGCGGAGTTAGAGAAATGGATAATGCATAAACTGGAATACCTATGGCCCCTTTTCTCAGGGTTGACCCGCTGCTCCCATGGTGACGACCTTCACATGAGACAGTGTGTCCTCCCTCAGGTTGCTGTGGCCAAATTTCTACAGATACACCTACACTTGATACACAAGGATCACCTTCTTAGACATCTGGGTTTTGTCTCATTCGGACCGAGACGTTGAAGGTTATATTAAAGCATGTACCTATTCCGGTATGGACGGTGGATGAGATGTCAGCTTCGAGTAAAGAACGGTGACCGTTTGCCGTTTGTCTGACATAAGACAGATGCGTCCAGTAATAATAAAAAAAAAGAGAACTTGTTAAGATCCAATGCCAAGTTGACCGATCTTTTGAAAGGTAGAACAAGATACACATTTTTATTTCGAGTCGACATGGTATAATTATGGCATATTATTAGTTATTGACCAACAATAAATTACATATCGTTCCTTTCTTGAAACATATGTAGATGAACAATGTCGAAAAGGTTCCCAAAATGCTTTCTTAGTGTAAATTTTAACAAATTCAAGAAAACGAAAAGGCTGAGTCCCAATGAGGAAATTAAAGTTGAATTATAACTAAGATCTTTCCATCTGGTACATGTATATATTCTCCCTACAGGTAGCACTGGCTCGTTTCAGGCACTGGAAGGTTAAGATGTCGCATGCTTATTGGGAAGCCATCGGTAACCATCACACAGGAACAGATCAATTTCTCTGAATTACATATTAAACGTGCAATAGGTAGTACATACTATCGGTTTATACTGGTTACATGTTATATGTTAACATGGTGCCAAATGATGTTTGGGATGTGTCCATTAATCCCGCACATTGCCATGTCATACAAGTCAATGTTCATACAGTAAAACCTGAATCTCATTATGCTATAAATAGCGTCCAGTGAACCGTATCAGGTTTAAAGTTTGTGATACAACGGTAAAAAAACCCAGAGAAAAACATGTCCGCCATGCCTCACTTACTATTGGTGAAATGTCATACTTATTCTACAGCCGGAACAAGATCTAAGCGAAATGTAACCGAGCTTACGACTTTACTGGTATCGGATGATAAAACTGTAACATAATATAAATCGTTTGTTTTATTTCTTATTTAGAGTTGGTATTGCAAGACGGGGGCCTGTCCAAGGATGGAACCGATAGTCCGGATACCCTTCCCGAGTAACATGACTGGATGTGCAACAGGAAGAACACTGTTGCAAATGTCCTCAACCTTTCTTGCTTTTGCCACAGGTACCCGGCCCCCATCCCCCCCCTACAGATATATTAAAACATTTTTATCACTATATACATGTATACTGTATGGCGAAAAAATACATTTTATATACGTATTATTTTGTTTAAATATATCAGTATAATGGGGTGCTGGGGGTTCATATCCCATGCTGGTTGGGTGCCTGTGGTTTTTGGAATTTTAACTGGTCATGGGACACTGTGTTGCCTACCTACTGAAATAAAAAATCACGAACACAAAATAGTTTTCATTCTTTATTGTATACAGTCCTGTTGAATAAATATGAATGACACAACAAACTAACCTTACAGGTAGATACATATATATGGCTTTTTAGCTGTCCGAGTGTCTTTAGAAAATACACAACTGAATATATGCCCAATGCACTACGATTCATTTAGTACGATGATTCAAAATTCTAACATTTTATTTCATATCTTCCATAAACTTCAAGCAATTGAAAACTTGTATGTTTTACATACAGATGTTGTTAAGCAAACTGATATTTCATTGTATTAATAGTTTACTAACTATAACGAATTAAAACAATAATAAATAATAATTTTTTTTTTTTTTTTTTTTTTTTTTTTTTTTTTTTTTTTTTTTTTTTTTTTTTTTTTTTTTTTTTTTTTTTTTTTTTTTTTTTTTTTTTTTTTTTTTTTTTTTTTTTTTTTTTTTTTTTTAAAAAAAAAAAAAAAAATAAAAAAAAAAAAAAAATTAAAAAAATTTTTTAATTTTTTTTTTTTTTTTTTTTTTTTTTTTTTTTTTTTTTTTTTTTTTTTTTTTTTTTTTTTTTTTTTTTTTTTTTTTTTTTTTTTTTTTTTTTTTTTTTTTTTTTTTTTTTTTTTTTTTTTTTTTTTTTTTTTTTTTTTTTTTTTTTTTTTTTTTTTTAAAAAAAAAAAAAAAAAAAAAATAATTTTTTTTTTTTTTTTTTTTTTTTTTTTTTTTTTTTTTTTTTTTTTTTTTTTTTTAAAAAAAAAAAAAAAAAAATTAAATTTTTTTTTTTTTTTTTTTTTTTTTTTTTTTTTTTTTTTTTTTTTTTTTTTTTTAAAAAAAAAAAAAAAAAAAAAAAAATTTTTTTTTTTTTTTTTTTTTTTTTTTTTTTTTTTTTTTTTTTTTTTTTTTTTTTTTTTTTTTTTTTTTTTTTTTTTTTTTTTTTTTTTTTTTTTTTTTTTTTTTTTTTTTTTTTTTTTTTTTTTTTTTTTTTTTTTTTTTTTTTTTTTTTTTTTTTTTTTTTTTTTTTTTTTTTTTTTTTTTTTTTTTTTTTTTTTTTTTTTTTTTTTTTTTTTTTTTTTTTTTTTTTTTTTTTTTTTTTTTTTTTTTTTTTTTTTTTTTTTTTTTTTTTTTTTTTTTTTTTTTTTTTTTTTTTTTTTTTTTTTTTTTTTTTTTTTTTTTTTTTTTTTTTTTTTTTTTTTTTTTTTTTTTTTTTTTTTTTTTTTTTTTTTTTTTTTTTTTTTTTTTTTTTTTTTTTTTTTTTTTTTTTTTTTTTTTTTTTTTTTTTTTTTTTTTTTTTTTTTTTTTTTTTTTTTTTTTTTTTTTTTTTTTTTTTTTTTTTTTTTCCCTTTTCTTTTTTTTTTTTTTTTTTTTTTTTTTTTTTTTTTTTTTTTTTTTTTTTTTTTTTTTTTTTTTTTTTTTTTTTTTTTTTTTTTTTTTTTTTTTTTTTTTTTTTTTTTTTTTTTTTTTTTTTTTTTTTTTTTTTTTTTTTTTTTTTTTTTTTTTTTTTTTTTTTTTTTTTTTTTTTTTTTTTTTTTTTTTTTTTTTTTTTTTTTTTTTTTTTTTTTTTTTTTTTTTTTTTTTTTTTTTTTTTTTTTTTTTTTTTTTTTTTTTTTTTTTTTTTTTTTTTTTTTTTTTTTTTTTTTTTTTTTTTTTTTTTTTTTTTTTTTTTTTTTTTTTTTTTTTTTTTTTTTTTTTTTTTTTTTTTTTTTTTTTTTTTTTTTTTTTTTTTTTTTTTTTTTTTTTTTTTTTTTTTTTTTTTTTTTTTTTTTTTTTTTTTTTTTTTTTTTTTTTTTTTTTTTTTTTTTTTTTTTTTTTTTTTTTTTTTTTTTTTTTTTTTTTTTTTTTTGGGGGGGAAAAAAAAAAAAGGGGGGGGGGGGGGGGGGTTTTTTTTTTTTTTTTTTTTTTTTATTTTTTTTTTGGGGGGATATTATTGATATAGATGTTTCTGCCAAAACTGAAAAACGAAATCCCACTTACATGTATATCTGTGAAATTAAACAAAGTCTGTATAGGAAAGTAAACCTCCTAAAATTTGAACAAACTTCAAAAATGGGTTCTGAATAGCTCTAAGTGAACATTAACATTTTGAAACCAATGTAAAATTTCTTTTTTTTTTTTTATTTTTTTTTTTTGGGAAAAATAAAAATTTTTTTTTGAGGAAGAATAAATTTTTTTTTTTTTTTTTTTTTTTTTGGGCACGTTTATAATTTTTGGTTTTATGGAATTTTATGAGACCAGTCTAAAATTAAAGTATCTATGGAACCTTTTTGAGACCAGTCTAAAAAGTTTGATCCTAGGTGAAATTTTCTGGGAACAGTCTAAATTTCTGGTTCCTTGGTGGACATGTTGAGACCAGTCTAAATTGATACCAAACAAACTTTTTGAGACCAATGTAAAATTTCTTGGTTCTGAATGCTCAATATTACTTTTTGAGACCAATCTACATCTAGGTATTGATCAACTCCAAACAAAATTTTTAAGACCAGTCAAAAACTGGATGACTGGCTACAATACATACAGCATCAGTATTTGCAACATCCACAAATTGCGTAAAATTGCACAATAGGCAGTTTCTTTGAAACACATTATAGTACCCTAAAATACATAATAAACACAGTTTCTAAAGTATTAAAAATATGAACACGTTATTGGTGAGACTATTCTTCCAGATTCAGCTAAATTGGTGTATTGCTTACACTCAACGGTGAATGTAAAGGGTTCAACCGTCGTTTATTCTTCCCACGAGGCCGTGTTGGCTGCGGTGACAATGGCTCCGAATCTGATGCATCACTTTCGTTCTCTTTCTCAGCGTGACCTGAAACAACAGAAACATCTTGCAATTGTGATGTACTAAATTGTGCTGCAACTTTTTACCATTTAATAAAGTTAATCAACAAACTATCTGCCTTATCTTACAGTTCAATTCTTAGATTAAGTTAGTACTGAACTAATTGGGAAGTCTTGTGTGAAGGAAATAATTTGAGAAAAGTGAATTTTTAACAGAGAAGGTATAGCATTAGTATGTGAAATCACTCAAATAATCTCTAGTGCTTTTCATATTATCCACAATGCACTTTCACAAAAACTGTTCAGATTACCCACAATGCACTACTTCTATCACAAGATAGTTTATATTACCCACAATGCACTACTTCTATCACAAGATAGTTTATATTACCCACAATGCACTACTTCTATCACAAGATAGTTTATATTACCTACAATGCACTATCACAAGAAATTTTTCAAAATCAACTAAATAACAAAGAATTTTCTACATAAGCAAATAAGGTACATTTGTATGTAACAAGTTTGCAAAAAAATAAAACAACAACATAAGCTAGATCTGCATAAACCATTTCAGAAAGACAGCCCACAAAAATAGTTACTGGGTTACGATTGATTGTTTGCGATACACCCCATTTTTTCACAAATGTAACTCGACTCATTGGAGGACAGATTAAAGTATACAAGGGGAGATAATTTACAGTAAAATATCAGAAGACTTTTGCTAATGTGTAAAAAGTAAAAAATTTTAAGAAGTTATACTAAGTCATGATAAGGAATTCTAACATATACAGGCAGGTAATTAGTAACTGAACATCTGCAGAGTTATGTACCTTAAGAAACTCAATGGCTGCTTAAATTATGATTATGCAAATATGTACACACTTTGAAAGCACTGCAGCACATTCTAATAAAATATACTGATAAGGGCATGGCATTCTTTTTCCTGTATAGCTCTTCTTCAAACTTGTTTTATGGGGGTATTAGAACAAAACTAAACCATTGATTGATAAAGGAACTGATAAGTGTTATACTGTATCATACGAATACGAATACATATGTGCGACTAAGTCATGCACTCTACATGTGTGTAACAAAGGGTAATCTAAGGACCATACAAAATCCATGCAAGTATCTACATTTCTTTAAAAGTCCTCTATCTAGAAGAATCTATGACAACCCTCAAGTTGAATAGGGCACCAGCTACATTGTCCTTGTCAATCTTGTTTTGTAAAACTTCTAGAATGGTTCTAGGATGGATAGAAAGACCCCCCACCCCGAAAAGACACATTTTCTTTCCTCATTGACATTAGAGGCATGTGGATGACGAAACCTATGAATATGTAACGACCCGACCTCCCTAGAGCCACAACTCTACAACAAACATATATCTGTGTTCCCAAGGAGATTTGCTCCCGAGAAGTGATACTGTAGGTCTGTGAAATCATTAGTTTGTTAACAGTAGTGCAAGAAATCAGTGGGATTAGTGTTTAGTTCAAACTAATGAGGGTTTTCTTACTGGTCACCACGTTAAGTTCCAATTTATTTTCTACCACAACAGGATAGGTATATACCGCAAGCAAAACAACAACTACGGCCAGACAGAAGTAACTCCATATTGTAACATTTTAGTAATACCAATGGAAGATAGTGACATTTTACATATGACATCATCTTGGCATGTCACTATACAAAACCTTGGTACTTTTGATTTGACTCGGTACTTTGTGTACTAAATGTTGTGTTAATCAACCCGTACACTGTTGGTGGCAAGTAATTCTGCCATTGTGACCAGTGCAGATCATGATCAGCCTGCACACCCATGCAGTCTGATCATAATCTGCAAGGCTGGTCCATTAATTAAATTGACTCAGTAAGGTCTAAAATGTAGTAAATCACTTAACTATTACATCTTTAAACAATTATTCTGAAGTACTTATGTATGGCTCACGGTGTTACTGCAGCTTAACAAGTGTTATAAAATTAATCAATGTGATTTTACATCTCTACTCACCACTTATACCATGGTTAAAGGTTAAACTAAAGCAGAACAATAATTGAGTTATAGCACTGATACATGGACTAACATCAGATTTAAGTCAAAACTGACCATAAAAGAAAGTTTTTGATTATACGGCTTCGATATAATCAAATACACGATATACATGTAAATATGAAAACTGAAATTGAGGAAGTGATGGCAACCAATACTGAATAGTGAAATGGGCTTGCACTTTCCAAGATATCTTCACATTCCAAACATTTATATCAACAAGTCATATTGAAGCTGAAGCAGGTCTAAATCCACTAAGGTTGCAAATACATGTATATGATCCAATGCCAAGATTTTACATCTTCACTCTAAGCTGACATGCTATTAAATTACAGTTATCTGCATACATGTTATTTGAAAACAAGGTCTTTTTCGTATATTTTTGAAATGGTAAGATGCTTCCGGATCACAAAACTACATGTACAAACAACTAAAACAAGAAACATGGCAATGCCACGAAACCAGGTTTTCAAAAATGTTGTTCTGATTCAAGTTACAAAGTAGACATGAAATAATATATCATATCTTTTTTAAATTACCTCCAAAGATGATATGACCTTTGACTGCCAAATCAAGTTAAAATCATGTAAACAGGATTTTCAATGTTAATGTCACTGTGACCTTGACCTTGGAGCCAGCCATGCGGAACATGCGTCTGCACGTCATCTTGATGTGGTAAACATTTGTCAAGTTTCATCAAAATTCTTCAAAGGGTTGAAGAGTTACAGAGCGGACAGGATTTTCAATGTTAAGTCACGTGACCTTGACCTTGGAGCCAGCCATGCGGAACATGCGTCGCACGTCATCTTGATGTGGTAAACATTTGTCGAAGTTTCATCAAAATTCTTCAAAGGGTTGAAGAGTTACAGAGCGGACAGGATTTTCAAGTTAATGTCACTGTGACCTTGACCTTGGAGCCAGCCATGCGGAACATGCTCGCACGTCATCTTGATGTGGTAAACATTTGTCTGAAGTTTCATCAAAATTCTTCAAAGGGTTGAAGAGTTACAGAGCGGACAGGATTTTCAATGTTAATGTCACTTGACCTTGACCTTGGAGCCAGCCATGCGGAACATGCGCTGCACGTCATCTTGATGTGGTAAACATTTGTCTGAAGTTTCATCAAAATTCTTCAAAGGGGTTGAAGAGTTACAGAGCGGACACAATTTCGTTTGACGCCCGCCCATCCGCCCATCCGCCCATCCGCCCATCCGCCCATCCGCCCGCCATACCCCAATCTAATAACCAGGATTTTCAAAATTGAAAACCTGGTTAATGACTTTCTAGATCAGTAACACCGACAGAATAGTGAAAGGTGATTCTTTACAAAAACTGAGGAAAAAATTCCCCACAAAATTTCTTCCCTTATCATATAAACTATGGTTTTTACATGTTGCACCCATGAAATTTAATCTGTTTTTATTTAAATTATTGCACTATGTATGAAATGTAAACCACAAATGATGATTATTTTTGTACACAAATATGAAATTTGTAGCCAGGAAAAATAACATGACAAGAGGGCCAAGATGGCCCTATATCGCTCACCTTGGTACAAGTCCACTTGCCTGGTGGAAGATCACTAGACAATGTTATATACCAAATAAGTTTTCCTATATATGATTTTGTAAAACAAATGATCCGCCCCCCTGGGCAAGGTCAATTCTGACCCCAGGGGCATAATTTGAACAAACTTTGAAGAGGTCTACTAGGCAATGCTACATGCCAAATATCTAAGCTCTAGGCCTTGTGGTTTCAGAGAAGAAGATTTTTAAAGTTTTTCCTACATAAGCCTATGTAAAACTAAGTGACCCCCCGTGCGGGGTCAATTTTGACCCGAGGATCATAATTTGAACAATCTTGGTAGAAGTCCACTAGCCAATGCTACATGCCAAATATCTAAGCTCTAGGCCTTGTGGTTTCAGAGAAGAAGATTTTTTAAGTTTTTCCTACATAAGCCTATATAAAACTAAGTGACCCCCCGTGCGGGGTCAATTTTAATCCGGGGATAATAATTTGAACAATTTTGGTAGAGGTCCACTAGCCAATGCTACATGCCAAATATCTTAGCTCTAGGTCTTGTGGTTTCGAGAAGAAGATTTTTAAAGTTTTTCCTATATATTCCTATGCAATGAATCTTTAAGGTAGACCACCTTCCTGCATGGTTTTACAATTTTGACCCAGGGGTCATAATTTGAACAATTTTGGTAGAGGTCCACTAGCCAATGCTACATGCCAAATATCTTAGCTCTAGGTCTTGTGGTTTCAGAGAAGAAGATTTTTAAAGTTTTTCCTATATATTCCTATGCAAAACTAAGTGACCACCCATATTTGGGCGGGATCAATTTTGACCCGGGGTCATAATTTGAACAATCTTGGTAGAGGTCCACTAGACAATGCTACATGCCAAATATCTTAGCTTTAGGCCTTGTGGTTTCAGAGTTAAGAAGATTTTTTAGTTTTTTCCTATTTGTTGCCATAGCAACCAGAGTTCTGCATGGAATGGAATTCTTTGAACAATTTTGGTAGAGCTTCATGCAATTTGGAACATTCCTGCATAGTTTTATCAACATTGGCCTTAGAGGTTTCAGAGGAGATGTCATTTGAATCAAAATGTAGACGTACGACGGACAATCATCGATCAGAAAAGCTCACCCTGGCGTAGCCAGGTGAGCTAATAAGAAAAAAACATTAACAGTGACTTGTGAACATGCCGTGCTTATGAAACCGATGAAAAGAAAGCGGTTAACATTATTAACAGAAACAAACAAAACGAAACTCACTTAATACCTTTTTTCTTTTTGGAGGTTTTATCCATTTCAAACAATTCAATATCACTGTCATCACTGTCGTTAAAAACCACCGCCGGTTTTTTCTTCGCGCCTCGACCATGTTGTGTACGTGGAACCGGTGATTGACTGTTAGTACCAGTTTCTTCATCTGAACTATCCAATTTTCTTCTACCTCGTCTAGGCTTTGCTTTTTGAGCTGAAAATATCATGTTTTAGTTTTTACACAATTTTGAAAAGTGCAATCAAGGCACGCATATACACGCTTCAGAAAGGGTTCCGCGTTTGTCAACTGTATATGGGTATCTTGGACAACATTGAGAACTATCTTTGTCATATACTGATAAACCTAAAAAACATACACAATTCTGTAAAAGCCTTCCTTTTCAAGGTTTTCATTTTCACTAATTTTCGCAAATCAAGGTCTTCACATATTCACCAAACTCGCTAAAACAGCATACAATGATTATATATAAAATATTACTGGCTCGCAAATTAAAAAACTCGCGAATAAATAGCAAATTGGAAAATACAAAATATTCAACTTGTGTTTATAAAGACTATTACCGTAATCAAAATCCCTTAAGAAAGCCATTTCAAATTTAATAGACACCTTCGAAGTACAAAATGCTTGTGAACAGTTAAGTGAAACAATTATTCAATAATGCTATATGTCATTCTAAGCCCCTGTGGTTTGTGGTCACCATGTTAGCTTCACAACCTGTAAGACCTTGGTATGATCCTAGGCTGAACCAAACAAGGTGTTTCTTTTGACAAGGCACAGTACATTCCAAGTGTCTAAGTTCATCTAGCTGTCATACCTATAAGCTACTGTCTTTTCATTTTTTAATAGTTTGATCAACAGTAGTGATTAGAAAGCAACACGTGTAAACAGGGCCGTTGTACTTCACGTATAAACTTCTTTACACCTAGCATTGAACATCAATGGTGAAAACTTACAGTAACACATACGTAGAATGATTGAATATTTATACCTGCTGGTGTTTTTGTTCCCTTTCTAGGTGTTTTTCCTTTGGGTACAAGGGGCGAGGCCCCTGCACGTTCTGCAAGTTGGTCCTCATTGAGGCCTTTCTTGTGACAATTTTCCAACCGGTGTTCCAGTTCATCAATTAGCGTCTAAAAATAACATATATACATGTATCGTGAAAGCCTTGTGAGAACAATGCCAAGTTCTTTTTGTGTAGTAAACTAATGAACAGTATCTTACAAATCAGTGTTACTATTTACTCCATTACTGGTTCATCTTCTATCTACCAAGTTTTAGACCACTGGGCCTTCTCAAGTTATTAAGCTGAAACCAATGATAGACTGACCGACCAACCTAGCAATATACCCCACACTTCTACAAAGGGGAACATAATTAGTAATTTCAGCTCCTTGTAGTACCTCACTAAACATCACAAGTACTTGACAAGTCACTTCCCATTAATTAGTCCTTGATTTATTCTAATACTTCAACGCATATACAAAAGCAAGTTGTATTATTTTACTACATTGAAAAGGGTAACAAACCTTGGCCTCCGGTTTAGCAAAGCTCCTGGATTTATTGATGATCGTGCAGAAACAGTTGTACACTTCTTCATCTGCCAGTTTGTCAGCAAAACACATGAAATTCTCATGCAGTTTGGCAATAGATTTCTCGCTGTATGACAACATGGACAGACAGAATGACAGGTCGCGCCACTGACGATCCACTCTGAAATATGCATATAAAATTCATTTTTACAAAATGTTGCAAACATGCATGAAAAAATTTGTTTGAAAATAAAACCCATTCTGTTATAATTAACTTGACGCCAGTGACGCAATAACCTCACCCCTTTGTTGTAGTCAGAGTATTCAAAACAAAAGAATCCATTCAAACCTTTTCCCAGGCATTAATTTGTCATAGGTAAAGTCCAATTTGGACTGGTATTGAAATCACTGGACCGACACCTGGCTTCATGTTAATTCTTGCATTGATTTAGAGATTTAAACTGACTGTTTTTGTTTCCTTTGTGATATAATTCAGGAAGGCCTAAAAGGCATCCTTGCTTTAAACTTGGTTACTCCTTGTACTGTGGTAGTATCTTTAAACTACCTTATGCAAAGGCTTGAATACGCAACCTATCTGATTTGAATATACAGTCCAACGTCCCTGAAGGACACCTCCCTCAAGCAACAATCTTCCTAAAAAGACACACATTTTCTTTCCTGTAGTGTCAATTATATAAGGACTCCACCTCTTCAGAACAACACCTCTCTAAAACAAACACATCTCTGTGTTCCTAAGGGAGTTCGCTCCCCTAGAGGTTCCACTCTTGTAGCAGAAATAAAACCCTTGCCAATATGAAGCAATCTACAGCATCCGTTTTTCCTCTTTCATTTTCAATGTCTTACTGAAGTTGGAGCTGGTATTGCCCTACTTACCTTGTTGCTCTGTATCTATGGCACAGTTTCTCAACTAAACTTTCACAATGTTTATCTCTCTGTATGAATGAGAACAGGTATCTGAAAATATGGACATAAGTTGCAAAGATGTACACAGTTCATTCAAAAGTCTGATTATTTATATATTCGCTTATAAACATGTTTATAAACATTCAAAACTCATCTTGACTTACCAGTGTCTTTGATTAAACAAGAGATAAAGGACTTAATATTCATGATTAATTTTTGCAACTTTCCCACTTTGCTAATTAAAAATTCCCGTGAAAGATTCATTATATCACTCCATGAATACTTACTTCATGATAATCCTGAAATGTTCCTCATCAATGCCGATGTCTGGGTCAGACAGTCTACTGATCATATCAGGCATGATGTTATATACAGCATTACCCTGTAATCAAATGTATCACAATGAATTTGTACAAGAACGTCTTTAAAACATACACTTAGAGGAAACACATGTCAACACCCGAGGTCATAAATTTGGATGTTTTCAAAATTAGTGGGAATTTTGGTGTACAAAAAACAAATTTGAAGAGTAATTTAAAACATTTTATAATGGGCCTTTTACAAAAAGACATTTATTTACTTGGGTTTAATGTCTTGTTCATGGTTCATACAGAAGTTCTGAGACAAAATTCAAGTACTTTTCAAGTACTTTTTTCTAATTTTCAAGGACTAAAATGATGCGCAAAAACCGACTTTGTTGGGATACAGAGTCAAATGTCACCTTAAATCATATTTGGAAAACAATGTTTATATGTATCTTGGTTATTCAAATTAATATCAAGCAAAATTTATGTTGATAATCTCAATATTTATATGCTATTCAAATCTAGACTTTTTGTCATGAAGAACAACTGTATTGACTCATCGGAACATTTATTTGTCAGATTTTGTTTATAAATGCTTTTCTTCTCGTTGATGACTCTTCAAGGAACTTTCGCCCATAATGCGCAATGTCTATAAGTTTATCCATCACAACACAAGTACACTTGTGTTTGTTCTCCTTAAAATCCTTTATCCATGCTTTATAACTATCATTCGTGAGCAATGTCGATGAGAAAATGCTCTTATTTCGGCTAACTTTCACAAATTTTCCGCGACCATGACATTTGGTAAAGGGAAATCACTCCGGTGACAAGCATATCTAAATTCCCGAGTCTGGTATGTAGTTGATACATCACACGTGAGCAGGTTCGATGGACTGATACAGACTGTTTTCTCGTCATTTTAAGGCATGATACAATTATTTTGGACATTTTTTATGTGAAACATACCAATTCAATGACTTTTTAAAGAAATTCACTAGTTTTATTTTCAAATTCAAGTACTTTTCAAGGACTTTTTCCCAGCACAGAATTCAAGTACTTTTCAAGCACTTGGCATCAAATTCAAGTACTTTTCAAGGCCTGTGCGAACCATGTTGTTTTAAAGGAATTTTAGTTATTTACAGGCGGGCAGTCCACCTAACCATCCTTCCTGGGAAAGACCAGTACTAGACACTCATCTTAAGTAAACAATTTCCTCACAACCTGATATCAGCAACGACTTAGCTATTTAAAATGAGCGACCTTAACCAAGCGATCATATATAACAGGTCTTTTATCATGTTTATATTGACAGCTTGGCTACAGAAGCTGTTAAAGCATATCATTACTACAGTACTGGCAAAGATAATGACAACCGAAAATATTCCATCACTCTTGTTGCATATCACAGCAAGCTATACTTTCAATTACCTTTTTGGCTAACTCATTGAAGAACAGTTTAGCAAGGCTTGAGATTCTTTCATCATGGTCGACAATACAAATCGCCATCTCACTGATCTGACCTTTGACCTTGATCATGTCATTTAGGATCAGATGGGTCAACACTTGCATTGTATTCTTACGGACATCTGAAGATTCATCTCTCAATCTGAAAGCAATGTATAAAGTTTCCCCTTTCATCTAATTTCTTTTTAAAATGCTTTTAAACAAGAGGGCCAAGATGGCCCGATATCGCTCACCTTGGTACAAGTCCACTTGCCTGGTGGAAGATCACTAGATAATGTTATATACCAAATAGGTTTTCCTATATACGCCTTTGTAAAACAAGTGATTCCCCCCCCCCCCCGTCAAGGTCAATTTTGACCCCAGGGGCATAATTTGAACAAACTTTGAAGAGGTCTACTAGGCAATGCTAAATATCTAAGCTCTAGGCCTTGTGGTTTCAGAGAAAAAGATTTTTAAAATTTTTCCTATATAAGCCTATGTGAAACTAAGTGACCCCCGGTGCGGGGTCAATAATTTGAACAATCTTGGTAGAGGTCCACTAGCCAATGCTACATGCCAAATATCTAAGCTCTAGGCCTTGTGGTTTCAAAGAAGAAGATTTTTAAAGTTTTTCCTATATATGCCTATGCAAAACTAAGTGACCCCTCGTGTGGGGTCAATTCTAATCCAGGGGTCATAATCTGAACAATCTTGGTACAGGTCCACTAGCCAATGCTACATGCTAAATATCTAAGCTCCAGGCCTTGTTGTTTCAGAGGAGATGTTTAAAGTTTTTCCTATATAAGCCTATGCAAAACTATGTGACCACCCCCGCGGTGTCAATTTTGACCCAGGGGTCATAATTTGAACAATCTTGGTAGAGGTTCACTAGACAATACGACATGCCAAATATCTTAGCTCTATGCCTTGTGGTTTCAGAGAAGATTTTTAAAGTTTTTCCTATATATGCCTATGCAAAAACTAAGTGCCCACCCGCGTGGGGTCAATTTTGACCCGGGGGTCATAATTTGAACAATCTTGGTAGAGGTCCACTAGACAATGCTACATGCCAAATATCTAAGCTCTAGGCCTTGTGCTTTCAGAGAAGAAGATTTTTAAAGTTTTTCCTATTTGTTGCCATAGCAACCAGAGTTCTGCATGGAATGGAATTCTTTGAACAATTTTGGTAGAGCTTCATGCAAGGAACATTCCTGCATAGTTTTATCAACATTGGCCTAGAGGTTTCAGAGGAGATGTCATTTGAATCAAAATGTTGACGGACGACGGACAATCATCGATCAGAAAAGCTCACCCTGGTGTAGCCAGGTGAGCTAAAAATACATGCACACTAACCAGGCGGCTACCTGCTTCAAGTGCCCACTCTTATTGCATTCCTTTGTAAGTTTCTTAAAGATTCATTTGCTTGCCTTTGGTATCAGAAATATGGATATATTTAAGCGAGATCCCCTTCCCCTACATCCACACTGTCACCCGTGATCTGATTTTTTTAGAAGTTGTTTTCATGTCTCTACAACAATTTAACAATTAACATTTTAGTTAATTACAGATGGGCAGTTAAATGCTGTCCCATACTAGACTCCCATCCTCTGTAGAAACTGCCAAGTCTCAAACCTGGGTACCAAGGCTCAAAACAATGAACCTTTATCAGTGAGAAGTTAAGTGAATTCTGCTGTAAGTCACTGAATAATCATGTTGCCAAAATATTCATATCGGGGTCTTTGTAATAAATCAGTTTTGAGGTTTACAAACCTTGCGTAAAGATGAGGAGTCCAAGGTTCAATCAGGTTTGGAAACCTGAAACACAAATCTCCCATAGCAATGATGGTGTTTGCACGTATGATGGGGCTGGTGGACTTCTCCAGCATTGTGAACAACAACTGAAGGTGTTGATCGCAGAACTCCGAACTGACCATCATGAATTTGGCAAGTGCTAGACAAGCGGCCGTCTGTAGTTCCTGGTCGGGGTATTTCTGGTGATTGGAACAAACTGATTCCAACAGCGGACCAAATGCAGCCAGCAAGGTGTTGCCTTCAATTAACAAAATGTTTGCTTTAAACGATATCATATGACAATATCCGCAACTATCACTTCCAACACTAAGTCATACATGTACATACATACACAAGGTTCAGTGCATATTTAAACAGACTTTCACTCATTTAAAGCGCCATCAGTTTACCCAACCATCATTCCTGGGAGGACCAGACCCTGATTCTATATTGTCTGTATAATTACATACAAAGCGTTACACCTGATTTTATAATTTTCAAGCAATATGAAATATACATATATTACTGTCAACTATTACTGCAATAAAATTAAGAGCCTTTGGCAAGAATTCAAACTATAAAATGGTGCAAATATTCATACTTCATCCTAAATATTGCAAATTTCATTACAGCCTATTGCTAAAACACTTTAGATATTTTTTGGTGTTTTTGAATTATACATGCATTCTTCTGTAAGTTGTAAATTCCAACAGTTTATCACAAACTTAAAAAAACACAAGATTTAAACACTGTAAAAGTCAGTTTTTTGCGAGGTTTTTATTTTTGCTTTTTTTTCGCAAATGAAATATGAAATAGTGCTCACGAATAAATAGAAAATCGTGAAATAAATAACTAGCGAATATAAAGACTTTTACAAAAACATAGAACATTACCTGTGACAACTTCACATTCACAGATCTTTCTTATATATTCAGATTCAGCATCCTCAGCAGCCGCCCCAGCTAAACCCATCTCCTCTTCAATATTTTCTGTCGTAGAATCCTACATTGATATATGAAATTACGGAATAAATACTAGGTAATTCACATATACATTTCTTAAAAGACTAAGTTCTACTTCACAATAAATTAAATAACGTTAAACAATAAACATCTGCTAAATAAAATATCGCCCAATCACTTGAATTATAAACATGTGCTAGCAACCTGTAGGATATACCAGTTACAAACAGCTGTTCAAACTAAAGAAGTGTATCTTCACAATGAAAATGCTAAGGTGTTGCCTGATGTGTAAAGTAAATTGCTTAAAACCTGATGCATAGATTTTACCTTCGCTCGATTCTGTTTACTTGCAGGGGTCTGAATCCAGTCTTTCTGTTCCTGAATAGCTCGGCGACGTTTCATTTCTCCGAACACGGCAACATCTAAATGCACCAGCTGTCTGAGAGCAACGTGACCAACGAGGGACAGAAGTCGTGCCAACGCCCCCGACGCAAATGTGACCTTGTCTTCATCTTCCTTTCCCAGCTCTGAAACAATGGAGACACTATTTACTTCACAACTGGTGTAATAATCTATTAAATGCTAAATAGAAAGAAATAAGTAACTAGAGTACTGCAAGCCATACATTAGTCCCCTACCTGTTAAAAAAAACCTTCAGGAAAGTATTTGTCTACAGAAGGACAGTCTTGGTCTTTTTTCATATAAAAGTAGATCATTCAAAAATTTGGCAAGATACAGTTATGGTTCTTTGCTATCACAAATCCACTCAGTGTCCTCTGTATTTATAACCAGTTTCAATAAATTCCCTGCATCAATTTTGCAGGTATACTGTTGAGGAAAAAAATTAAGGGAGATAATTGAAAACTAGGCAAGGCTGATGATTACTTTTTTGCCCTAGCACACTTTCTCTTAATACCCTATGTCTTTGCATGCACTTTGAACAAATTCCTTTCCAAAGTCACCGAGTTATGCTCTGGACAAAAACAAAACAAGTAATTTGCTATTTCTCTTGCCATAGCAACCACAATTTTTGTCTGACAAAAAGATTTTAAAAAAATTGATGTGTGAAATCCTCATGATATCCTCTTTCCACAAGCCAAGGCTCATGATGCTACTGTGAATACTTTTTCAGATATCACAGTATCCAGGTTGAATGTTATATTTTTCAGTATTACCATTATCACAGCAACCACAATTTTTGTTTGAAGAAAAAGCTGTCAAATGAAAGAACCCAGAAACTGCCTGTATATACATGTATCGAGTTTAGCTACAAGTACCTTCTAATGGATTTCCATCTTCATCTCCGTCTTGATTATCATTTTCAGCCGCTTCTCCCGCCCGGCTACACTCTACTGCAAGCTTCTTAATGAGGTCACCGCAGATGACATCTGGAGATTCTGCAAGCTTATAGATGACATTGATGGCTTGCTCCATTAGCGGGATCCAGTAACGGTTCTCAAGATCGGTGGATGATGTAACGAGGATTCGTGTCAAGCTTGTGAACATTTCATGCGTCTCCGACAATCTGTATGGTTCACTCCCAACATCCCCTTTCATCTACAAAACAAACATTTACTTCTCTCACAACATGCTGCCTTTCTATAGTTAAATTATTCTCCTAACCAAAAGCTCCTTTCTAGCAAGAATAATTTTAAACATTTATTCTATTAGTGCAAAATCAAATCGTGACAGATTACTTTCATTGAAGGACAGGTGTTTCATACGAATGTAGGACATTATCCCCTTAGCTCAATTTTGCACAGGCGTACATTAGCCCCTTCATCCTTTTGTAAAGGCGGACATTATCCCCTTCACTCTTCAAAGCTTAAAATTTGATTTAATATCATCATAAAGTTTAAATTGAACGTTTTTATGGTTATATTTTTTCAGCTTTGTCAAAGAATGTAGATATAATTATTGTGCAGTTGCATTTAGAAAGATAATTTAATGAAGGGGCTAATGTCTGCCATTGCAAAGTCTAGGAGGAGTTAATGTCCTCCGGTGCAAATTTGAGCTAAGGGGATAATGTCCTAGGCGATGAGGCCAAAAAAAAATTATCTGTGTTTAGGGCAATGGTCCCAAAAATTCTAGGTAGGGTAGGGGCAAAGTTTTTTCCCCCCCTTTTTTTTTAAATCCAAAAAAAATGCTATAGGATGAAAAAAACAATCTGTGTTTAGGGCAAAGGTCCCAAGAATGCTAGGTAGGGTAGGGACACATTAAAACAAAAACAACTAGAGCTATCACTAAATGTGATTAATACCCCCAAAAGACTGCTTTATAAACTGAGAAAGTTCGTAGTAACAGAATACCTTGCAAACAAACTAAAAGAGATATTGTTCTTGGCAATAACTCTGTAATTTGTCAAGATAGAGTTATGGTTCTTGTACACTACACTTCCTCTCATTGTGCTTGACCATTGTATGAAGTTGTACTGAATTCCAACCAATAGTTTTCGAATAATGCTCCGGACAAGTAAAAGTAATAAAGGGCAATAACTCTGAAATGAGTCAAGATAGAGTTATGGTTCTTGTACACTGCACTTCCTCTCATTGTGCTTCATTATGTATGAAATTGTATTGAATTCCAACCAGTAGTTTTCAAGTTATGCTCCGGACAAGGAAAACTAACAAAGGGCAATAACTCTGTAATTATTCAAGATGGAGTTATAGTTCTTGTGCACTGCACTTCCTCTCAATGTGCTTGATCATTGTATGAAGTTGTATTGAATTCCAACCAGTAGTTTTCAAGTTATGCTCCGGACAAGGAAAACTAACAAAGGGCAATAACTCTGTAATTATTCAAGATGGAGTTATAGTTCTTGTGCACTGCACTTCCTCTCAATGTGCTTGACCATTGTATGAAGTTGTATTGAATTCCAACCAGTAGTTTTCAAGTAATGCTCCGGACAAGGAAAACTAACAAAGGGCAATTACTCTGTAATTAGTCAAGATGGAGTTATAGTTCTTGTGCACTGCACTTCCTCTCAATGTGCTTGATCATTGTATGAAGTTGTATTGAATTCCAACCAGTAGTTTTCAAGTTATGCTCCGGACAAGGAAAAGCAACAAAGGGCAATAACTCTGTAATTAGTCAAGATGGAGTTATGGTTCTTCTGCACTGCACTTCCTCTCAATGTGCTTGACCATTGTATGAAGTTGTATTGAATTCCAACCAGTAGTTTTCAAGTTATGCTCCGGACAAGGAAAAGTAACAAAGGGCAATAACTCTGTAATTAGACAAGATGGAGTTATAGTTCTTGTGCACTGCACTTCCTCTCAATGTGCTTGACCATTGTATGAAGTTGTATTGAATTCCAACCAGTAGTTTTCAAGTTATGCTCCGGACAAGGAAAAGTAACAAAGGGCAATAACTCTGTAATTAGTCAAGATGGAGTTATAGTTCTTGTGCACTGCACTTCCTCTCAATGTGCTTGACCATTGTATGAAGTTGTATTGAATTCCAACTTGTAGTTTTCAAGTTATGCTCCGGACAAGGAAAATGCAACAGACCGCCCGACCGACCGACCGACCGACCGACCAACCGACCGACCGACCGACCAACCACCGGGTGACTCCTATATACCCCCCTAAACTTCGTTTTGGGGGTATAAAAAATTTCATTTTTTTGGAAATAAAAACTTTAGGGTCGGGGGGTTTCGTTAGGGAAGGTCGGGTTGCCCGAAACAGATATACATTTTTTTTTGCCTGATGTCCGTTTACTGTTCCATACATTTCATTAGTTTCAGTAGTATGTGCAGTCTTTTAAAAATCATCACAAATCAACTCATTTCTTAAACAATCCTTTCAACACTAATGTGAGTAAATAACATTGATCAAGCTCATAATTACAGTATTACATTGATCAAGATATGTCACCACATTACAAAAATCCTTTATCCAGTAATCAGCATTCTGTTATAATATGGCCAGCAGAACATTTGTTACTAAGACCTCAAAAAGGTATAAAAACGTAACTCACTGTTTTTGGAGTAGTCAGTTTGAGCAATGCGAGGCATGTATCTCTAGCCAGGAGTAGATCAGTGTCAGCGCGAGGTCCCAAACCTTCCATCACAAGTACATCTACATTCGTCTTCACCACTGCCATATCCGCTCTGTAAAACAAATGTTGAGCTAATCAACTCTATCCTTGCTAGCGGGCACTGATTCTGCCTGAGTAAGCAGTGTAGATCATGATTAGCCTTAACATTAATGCAGTCAGATCATGATCTGCAATTCTTGCTATTCGGTGTGCAAAGTTTCAGTGAGCACCCCTTTGAACAATGAAATGGTATCATCCAAATCAAAACACGGACAAGTCCATTTTAGAAATTCAGCGGGGGAAAGGGTTCAGACAGTCAAGTGATTTTTCTTATCTCAAGTCTTTTTACCCATGCAATGATTGATGTCAGTATTGGAATTAGTAAAAAAAAATGAGCAATACAGTCTAATCTCTCTAAGCAACACCTCCGAAGACCGAAAAACTCTACAAAGACAGATGTCTTATTTCCCAAAGCAGTTATATATGAACAAAGTTACCTCCGCAGAGCAGCAACCTCTCCTAAACAAACAATAAATGATGTTCCCTTTGGTGTTGTTGTACAGAGGTTATACTGTACTATTATTGTTTCAATATGCCATGCCTATGAATATCAACCCCGTGAAATGTGAACTATTACCCTGCAGCCATAGCTATTAGTTGAACAGCGGCTCTGCTCTCTTCCGGAGTAGTGCCGGGTATCTTCATAGTAAATCTCTCCCACAACATCTGTACAACACTCTGTCCAAGCTCTCCCGACTTCATCAACTCGACAATCTGCAGTTACATATAATATTACAAGTATTCAACTTTAGCGTTGGCTGAAACTTTGTAGATTACAGGTCTTTGAGAAAACATGTAAATGTGGTGATAACAATTCAAGAGTAAACAACTGGGTTCTTCTAGACCAAGATTGTAAATCCCCAAAAATTCACTAGTCAGGGGGCAAAATACCTGCAACAGGAACAAGGGGCAGTTTTAGAACTCGATACTGCCTTTGATATTGCAACAAAAGAACATGGTAAATGTAAAGGAAGATAAACTAAACCAATATAAAAGGTTAAATCTATCAAGGTTAAATCTATCAACTGACATTAAAGTAATAAAAAGCTTTTCACAAAACTCATGAAGCAGGTTATGCATTTCTTTGTTACCATCCAATGACAAAAATATAGATTCAAATGTTTAGGCCACATTTAAAGAAGTCTTTGTTTGCTGTCTCCCGACTCTACTTTTTGAAATTGGGTAGGTTGGTAGGTAGGCATTTTTAAAATATTTTTTATGAATAACAACAGTATTTTATGTGACAGTTTCTTACAGAATACTTCTTATGTAAAACTAATCTAAATCTGTATATGATGAATAAAAGAATAGAAATGAAACATACAATTTTAAACTATCATATGACCGTCGACGTGCGAAAATGTACCTTCGGACATTTGTTACATTATTCAACAAAAATTGATAAAAAAAACGATAAAATTTACATTTTTGTCACCCTCTTTAAATGCAAAACCAATGATAAAAACTGATAGCGACTATATTTTCCTCAACACAAACATACTATTTGCTTCAAAATCCTCCAAGACCATTACTATGGCAACAGCGATTTGAAATGATTCTTTTTTTAAATTTTGGCTATACCCTATGAAAAAGGCATGTCGTTGGAAAGAAGACACTAAAATACCTACCCAGATATAACATAAATTGAAAGAGTATATAATGTTGCAACCAAAAATAAATGATGCTGTTAGAAAATGATTACCGGAAGAGTTTACAGCCCATGTAAATAGAAGTGAGATTTGACGTCAAATTGTGGTATATGACGTCATTTTTAGAGTGAACAATGACACCTTAGTTATACTTTTCAAAGTGTTGTAGTGTTGTATGTACTGGACATAGGCTACTGAAATTTTTCAATATTGATATTGAAATATTGTTTGTTCAAAATACGCAAGAAAGCTAGTTTCAAAGTATTTTGTCCGAAGACCCCTTTTCCCGTGTCGCTGGTCATATTCATTTGTCTCATCCTCCAATTTCCACGTCAACATGATAAAAAAAACTTTATTTTGACCGGCGTGATCTAATAAAAATATTTGAAGCGCAGCATTTCAAGTGGGTCGGTTGGGAGACAGCAAACACACCTATTTTTCATTTTGGCCTCATGAACTTTGGGACTGAGCTAAAAGTTTATGCTCAATATTGAGTTAACAAAGGTAAAATATTTTGCATTTAAATCCATCTTGTTGGGGACATTTTTCAATAATGATCTGAAGTTAAATGTGACTATTATCACAGTTGACTATTATTATTCTAATAATCAATCATACCCACACCGACATCTAACGTGAGAACTTTAAAAGAAAGCAGCTCTGAATTGTTTAAACTTCTGTTATAAATGGCGTCTGCAGGAAAATTAAAAACAAACAATTTGTCAGACGAAACATTTGATTTACTTTGTACAATATGCAATCGCAAGGGAAGAACTCGCGAGGCAGATAAATACTGCCTGGAATGTAATGACTATTACTGTTTAACGTGTGTGAAAGTGCACGAGGATGTTGCATATCTATCCGGACACAAGATCCTTAATAAAGAGCAGTTCACATCGACCCATAAACGACATTCAGCATGTCAAGGTTCGGGCAAGACTTTACCTTCGGCACCAACCGAGAGATGCAAAAGACACAAGCACCATTATATTGACATGTATTGTCAGAACCACGATGATGTTGGATGTGCTACGTGTATGGCAGTAGATCACAGGTATTTTCCAATTTCACATATGTAACTTGATTTTAACCAATAACTATCATACACTAGCATATACCCCTCCACCATCAGTTTTAAGTCCCACATTTTCTATGTGCATTCTTTATATTGAGGATAGGATTCTAGTACCGATCCCTTTTTTTGTACGAGTTTAACTACCGTATTTTAGTCAGTTTTACAGGCAGGCAGTTATCTTTTTTTCACTTAAAGAGGCATGGTCGATAGCAGGTTTCAAACTCATGGCCCTCAATCTAAAAGAGGTAACAGTAATTTCAAGTCAGCAACTCTTAACCACTTAACCATGGACGCTGACAACTCTCCTTCCCAGGAAAAATTGGTTAGGTAAACTGCCTGCCTGTAAAAACTAGAACTATCACTGAATGTGATGAATACCCTCGAACAACGCACTATGAAACATGACCATGCACATCTAGGCATGGTACTTATCACTTTTGTGAAATATCATTAAATTGTGACCAAAGGTTTGGGAAATAAAATGCGAACAAGATTGAACATTTTAGAGCCCATGTGACATTGACTATCCACCTATTGACACGATACATGGACCATGCACAACTAGGCATAGTACTTGTGTCTACAGGCAGACAGACAGTTGTTCTAACATATGGATACTTAATGTGACTATTCTATTGTTCTCTCTATTGTTCTTTTAGCTGAGTAAGAGCTTACAAAAACAAGAGCTGTCAGTAGGACAGCGTGCTCGACTTTTTTAGTGCTTGCCAATAAAACAAAAGTTTGACAGTTAAGGGCACACAAGACTTTAACTAGGAATTTCTAAGTACAAATCAAGAAACATTTTCACAGAGTTATCTTCTTTTGCTTACAGATAGGTCTTATGATGGTACATAAGTACTCCCAACTTTCAAAGTAATATCTCAAATGGTTAAGTTAACAAGTGGACAAGAATGAAAATTTTAACTGAGTTTCTAAGTCAAAAAGGGCCATAATTCAAATAAAATCCTTGACAGAATTACCTTCTCCTGCCCATGTTTGGGAATCATGATGGTAAACAAGTATTCCAACTTTCAAATTAATTTCTCAAACAGTTCAGTCAAAAAGTGGACTGGTACGAAAAACTTAACCAAGATTCTAAGTCGATAAAAGGCCTTAATTTTTAAAACAAATCCCTGCCAGAGTTACCTTCTCTTGTGTACAGATGGGGGTAATGATGTCAAATAGCATTAAAAGTTTCAAAGCAATATCTCAAAGGGTTAAGGCAATAAGTGGATTTTACCCATATTCAATGTATTTTCTAAGTCAAAAAGGGCCATAATTCTGTCAAAAACCTTGACAGAGTTATGTCCTCTTGTCTGTTGATGAAGGTCGTGATGGTAAACAAGTATGGTTAGTTTCAAAGCAATACCTCCAATGGTTTTGAAATAAAAAGAGGTGGTACGAAAAACTTAACCAAGCTCAATACACTTTCTAAGTAAAAAAAGGGCCATAATTCTGTCAAAAACCTTGACAGAGTTATGTACTCTTGTCTGTAGATGGAGGTTATGATGGTAAACAAGTATGGTAAGTTTCAAAGCCATACCTCTAATACTTATGAAATAAAGTGGGGTGGTACGAAAAACTTAACCAAGGTGTGACGCCAACGCCGACGCCGGGGCGAGTAGGATAGCTCCCCTTTTTATAGAAAAGTCGAGCTAAAAATGATATCAAAGAAAATTTTCTGTTATCTATAGCCACCAAAGTATCCAAATACATGCTAGGACGGACAGTCGGACATACTAAAAATTGGTAGTTGTGTGGCTATCCTTTGTTCCCTCTATGTACTTTTTAGCCACATAAGCCCAAAAATAGTCACATTTATAAGACATATGGAATGAATGACACTAAAAAGAATTAATTGTTACCTTACTGTTGCAATAGCCACTTAACCCCCACATTTTTGGCTCAGACAGACGGAAAAGCTGAATCTAGTATACACCCCCTTACACTTTGTGTATGTGGAGGGTATAATGACTTGAATATGGCTGAAATAGGTGTTAAACCTACACAACAACAACAACAACAAAATCCTACAAAGACATTCTAAAACTTAAAGGTCCACTACTAAGCGAAAATAAAGTGACAGTTATTTCAATGGCAAGTACATTACCTTATGCAAGACACTAAATAATGAAGATTTGCAGGTTAAAATTTACAGAAAGTGTTTGGAACACGAAGAAAAGTATGTGTACTATGTTGAAATCCCAGTGATTCGACAAAATGACTACACAGGTCTTTTTAACTTTGTTCAAAATGCATAGAAAAATAATTGTACATGTACTGTGATTTATTTAGAATTTCTACATACCAACCTTCATTTTTTTATTAAAAATGACTTATTTATGTGCTTTTTAAAGTAAATTTAAATTTTCGCTTTCGTTAGTAGTGGACCTTTAAGTTTGAGATTGATGAGGATAAAAATCGCCATTTACAAAACATTTAGTTCAGTCCACGTAGCCTAAAATACCACGTACGTATGAAGTAATTGCAAAAGAAACAATTTATGCGTTTTCTTTAAGGAAAGTATGTTTTTTCTTAGAAACAAAAAGTTGCACTCTGAACTCTAATGGGAAATTTATGATAATTGACAACAATTGCACACTCTTGAAAAAGTGATTTCAGACAAAATAAACATGATAAAATACAAAGAAATACTTTTTTCGATATAACAGTTTTATTATGCTTACTGTAATTCATTTATTACAAATATATATAAATAGATAAGATTTTGCGTGTTTAAAACAAGATATATAGCTTAAGTTTTCTAGGGTCAAATTATTACCCCACCCACTAATGCTTAGCATGCAAACAACATTTCTGTATAGAAATGTATTAATTTTAACTATTCATATATCATAAAATGCTAAAATAAAGTGAAGCATGCTTATTTACCACATTTTTTTAAACTTCCACACGAAAGTTCATGGTCAGTGTAAACTATAATCATGCTTTCTGAAAGCATGTTTCATTTGTTTGCTGCTTGAGACGTGTTCACAACAATAATACATGACAAAATCATGCAAAACACACTTGCATGATCTTTGTACATTTTATCAGAATACAATATAAAAGAAAAAATAGAAAGAAGAGACATCTAAAATCTGTTTTAGTAAGACCTTGACCCTAGTAAAATAGAAAAAAAAATCTTGACCCCCCCCGCAACTTTTGTAAATGTTTCTTTAAAGTACAAAATCTCCACACAATTTGCCATGGATGAACTTGGAGATGTCCTTGTTTCTTTCCCTGCTGACTTTATTTATACTGTCACAGCCTTACTGTCGAAGTGCAACTGTAGGTTGGTCGCTGCTAACTGGGTTGCTACAGAATGTCCATAGATGCTGAAAATTAACAACAAATAACCATTTTATTGTATGCAGTTGTATTATCCTAGGAGTATACATCATAACACACTATGACAACTTCAATATATAGTCATGATTAAGTAGATTTATAGGAATTTGAGTTTTAGTTATGAGTTTATGTCTGGAGATCAAAAAGTTTTTAAACTCAGAAATAATGTTTTGATATACTTCTCAAGTAAAACGAACTTAGGACTTTGGATAAAAAACAAGAGCTGTCCCTCACAAGTTACAAATGCCCCCGAAAGAGGTGGCTCACAGTCTGTGTCCTCTCCATGTGCTCAACAATTGTGCCATGCAATTTTAAAATCAATGCACGACAAAGTTATAGTCCAGACAGGAATGTATACAGGACTCTATTACCTTCAAACTCTAAGTGTGACCTTGACCTTTGAGGTAGGGACGTGGGTTTTGCATGCGACACTCTGTCTTGATGTGCTTAAAATCCTTCAATGCATGACAAAGTTATAGTCTGAACAGGAATGTGTGCAGATATAGAGAATTCTGTCACCTTCAAACTCTAAGTGTAACCTTGACCTTTGAGATAGGGACGTGGGTCTGGCACCCGACACTCCGTCTCGATGTACTGAACATTTTTGCCCCCGACACTCCCATCTTGATATACTGAACATTTGTGCCAAGTTATTTCAAAAGCTTTCAATGCATGACAAAGTTACAGCCCAGACACGAAAAAATGTACATTCGGATGCACAGACGGACAAATGGTGGGATTTTAGTATGCCACCTATCGGGGGGATAAAAATAAAGGCAGTAGTATGTATTGATAGATATTGATCAATACATACCACTTAAGCATCCATTGTGTACGGATAGACTGTTGTATCTCACTCAAATGGAAGTGTCATCATACACAATCACAACTGCAGATAGCAGACCAGACCCTAAAATACACGTTCAGATTTATGATCATAATTATATTTATACTGCTTTTTTAAAAATGCCTGGTGAGATTTTAACCCATTTTTTTTAAAAATAATGTTTTGAAAAGCCTTTCAAATAAAACAAACTACATGTAAAACCTTTGAATCAAAATTCAAAAACATTTAATTACATAAAGATAGACATTGTTCAATACAATACTTTTGCATTAATTGTAAGAATAGACCTCCTTACTCTAAAGGCAATTTCAAATGCAATTACTTCTCTATATGCGTCGTAATAGACTGAAAGGGTATAACAGATGAATGAAAGATTTATTTAAAATGCATTCAAATACTTTGAAAGGCGAGTAAAATAACCAACATATTCAAATCAAATTCTTCAAATATGAAATATGAAAATTAATACAATGTACTATTGTGGGATATTACTATGAAATTTTTGACAGATTCATGGCTTTCTCATGCAGATAGGCAAAATATAAATATACTAGGAAATTAACTGGATTTACATTGTGACGTCTTAAAAGACAATAAACATTTTATTACAAAGCCTTTTCAACTATGTTGCCAGAAGAAGCTGCACCATCTCGCAATTCGTTTCAATTCATTAAATGTAAAATTCACAATGTTTGGCTGTTCATTTCAGTGTTTAGTGATTTTCAGCCACCCACCAAGTACAATCTAAACAAGAAGACGCGGCAATGCCGCCAAAGCAGGTTTAAACAGCGCCTGTAGAAATTGTAGAATTAAAAAAAAAACAGTCATCTTGACTCCTCCCTATCTTAGTAACAGTGCCCTTGACCTTGACCCTTGTGCCCAAATTTTTTTTCGCAACAATTTAAAAACTAATTTTTTTTTTACATTTTTAGTAACAGTGACCTTGACCCCCATTTGTTTTTGCTTAAAACAATCTAAAAACTAAAAATAAATAAAAATCTATTTTTAGTAACAGTGACCTTGACACCCTAGTGACCTTGACCCCGAAAAAAAAAAATCTTGAAAGACTCTAAAAACTAAAAATAAATAAAAATCTATTTTTAGTAACACTGACCTTGACCCTAGTGACCGACCCCAAAAAAAAATTTTTGATTAAAACAATAAAAAAACTAAAAATATATAAAAATCTATTTTTAGTTAACAGTGACCTTGACCTTGACCCAAGTGACCTTGACCCCAAAAAATATTTTTTTTTGCTTAAAACAATCAAAAAACTAAAAATAAATAAAAATCTATTTTTAGTAACAGTGACACTTGACCTTGAGCCAAGTGACCTTGACTCAAAAAAAATTTTTTTGCTTAAAACAATCTAAAAACTAAAACTAAATAAAAATCTATTTTTGGTAACACTGACCTTGTCCTTGACCCTAGTGACCTTGACCCCGAAAAATTATTTTTTTTTTGCTTAAAACAATCTAAAAACTAAAAATAAATAAAAATCTATGTTTAGTAACAGTGACCTTGACCATGTGATCCCTAAACATTTTTTTGGCTTAAAACAAGCTAAAAACTAAAAATAAATAAAATCTATTTTTAGTACCAGTGACCTTGACCTTGACCTAGTAACCTTGACCAGTTAAAAAAAAAATTTGGAAGACTAGAAACCAAAAATAAATAAAAATCTATTTTTAGTTACACTGCCCTTGACCTTGAACCAAGTGACCTGACCCCGAAAACAATTATTTTTGCTTAAAACAATCAAAAAACTAAAATTATATAAAAATCTATTTTTAGTAACAGTGACCTTGACTTTGAGTCAAGTGACCTTGACTCAAAAATTTTTTTTGTTGAAAACAATCTAAAAACTAAAAATAAATAAAAATCTATTTTTAGTAACAGTGACCTTGACCCTGGTGACCCTATGACCCAAAGTGCAATCCAAAGCTTCCTCTCCATGCAAGCTACCTACACACCAAGTTTCATTATAATTGGTCACTCCTAACTCAAGTTATTGAGTGGAAACCATTTTTCTATTTTTAGTAACAGTGCCCTTGACCTTGAACCAAGTGACCCCAAATGCAATCCCAAGCTTCCTCTCTACACAAACTACCTACACACTGAGTTTGATTGCAATTAGTCACTCCTAACTCGAGTTATTGAGCGGAAACTATTTTTCTATTTTTAGTTAATACCTTGACCCTAGTGACCCCAAATGCAATCCCATTATACAAGCTACTACAGACCAAGTTTCATTGTAATCAGTCAGGGGTGTAACTTGTTTAAGTTATTTTAGTGTTATTTTAGATAACTTCTACAAGTGATATTTATCTTTTATTCATCACTCACTTAATCACTTCTTTAAGTTATTTTTCAGTCATGATCACTTATTCAAGTTATTTTCGTCAAAACAGTACAAAGATTTAACATAATTTTTCACAAGGATACAAATTACACATTTTTTTTCTATTTCTTTGATCATTGAACTTCAACATTATGAACTAAAATATGTTACGCACTGGCAAAACCTTCTTACGCAAGGGCTTTGAAGTAGGGGATTTTTCAGTTCATCTGTTAGACAATTTTGGCAATAAATCCATTATGTCAATTGAAAAGTCATTACTTCAGGACTATAAAGAAAGAACCGCATTTCTTTCTATCTAAAGGTAACTTTGCAGAGGTAATCTGCTAGTAATAAGAAATTCACAAAAAACTGAAATGTCGATTTATAACCTGTATACGTTATTTTCAGATATTCCCATTATTTTGGTCACCTCAACTTTCAAGGGAGTTAATTCTTTCAGCAAAGGGAAGTAATTTTATTAAAATAATTCAAATATCACTTATCAAAATAACTTTTACAAGTTACACCCCTGACTGGTAATTGGTCACTCCTAACTTGATTTATTGAGCGGAAACCATTTTTCTATTTTTAGTAAAAATAACCAAGACCCTAGTGACCCCAAATGCAATCCCAAGTGGCCTTTGTACCTACAGACCAAGTTCATTAATTGGCACTTAGCTCGGGTCATTGAGCCAAAACCGAATACTATGGTTAGTAAAAGTGACCTTGACTTAGTGACCCCAAATGCAATCCCAAGCAGCTTTACGCAAGTACCTAGACCCCAAGTTTCATTGCAATTGGACCCTAACCTAAAGTTATCCAACAGAAACCAATGTTTAGCCCGGGTCATCTACTAATCATACTAACCTCCATTCTAAATAAGAAGAGTGGTTCAAAAGCTGCTTAAGAAATTATTATAAATAAGAAATAATAAATTTTTTTATCTTGAAGTCAAAGTCCCTGTGACCTTGACCTTTGACCCAGTGACCTCAAAATCAAAAGGGGTCATCTACTAATCATGACTATTTCACCTCCAAATGACTGACAATATGTTAAGACTGGGTCAAAATAGGGAATCATTTATTATTTGGATTCTAACAAGCTATTTTCTTTGAAAACAAGCCCCTGGACTTTATTTACCGCTGGTAGTACATCATTGTAACCTTAAAATCAATAGGGGTCATCTACTAATCATGTCTAACCTCCATGTCAAATATTAAGACGTGGGTCCTGGAAAAGGTTTCTGTAATTTATTGGGAAATAAAATACAGGCTTTTTCTATATGTTTATAATAATGCCGTGGACTTAGAACATGGGCCCAGTGAGTAAAAATCAAACAGTGTTTTCATGTTTTCTAAAAATGTGAAGCCTGCTGCCTATGAATTGAAAATGTCCAGGTAAATCTACCAAGTACTTTTAAAGTCAAGCTTGTTTTCAGATAAGGCCCATTGTTATTCTTGACCTTTGACGTTTGTGACCTCAAAATCAATAAGGTCATCTACAATATATTGACGGTAGACTGCCATGCTACAAATTCATATGGAGGGTTTTGGTCCAAGAAATTTAAGCTGATAACACATAAATTATTGTTTAGTATTCGGACATGTTATAAGTTTGTTGTCATTTTCAACCTTTCAATAAACCTCATTTTTATTGACCATGCCCTGATTTTCAATTTTCGAATGTGTCAGAATTAGTGGTTCATGGTAATATGATTTAACGTTAAAGCCATAATATAATCATTTGCATGCATATTTGTGTAATGACATTTCCAATAAACATCATTTTTAAATGGTTACGCCTAGCCTTTGGGAAAATTAGTTATTTGTCATTTTACATTCGAAGTAATAATTAATGCTCATCTGGACCCATTTTCTCAGCCCACGTCTCATATAGGAAAAGCAGCCGCTTGTGTTAGAATGTTCTATATCTAACAGAAGCATATAATTATACGGTAATACTATAACTTACAGCATCAATGTCCCGTCTGTACACTCACTTCCTTACTCTGTACTCACTCCCATTGTTGTTGTGATTTTTCTGTCAGCAGAGCTATCTCAGAAGTCGCATCGGAATGCTTTTCCGTTACCCAGCCGTGATGTAGTTGGGTAGAGTACCGGGCATGTGTACTTATTGTCATTTAATCTGAGTTTCTATATCTTCTATCTGTATCACATTGCTGTATAAATGATAAAACAGAAATAGTCAAAAAGGCACTACTGGATATAAAACGTATGTTCTTTGCCAGTGCTTATTTACTTTTTTGACAGATTGGCTTCCCATAGTTAATTTTTATTTTTGAAAACTCCATGTCTTTACATTAAATTTTGTGATATTGACTATTAAACTCATAGAATTTGGAACATTTATATAACAAATGACATAAGTTAAAATTTGTTGATTTTCGATAACAATAGATCTAAAAACATTTATTATTCTTCATACTTTTATGGCTAAATTAGCGTTCATGTGCCTATATTATGCCTATTTTATGGGAAAACATCTAATTTCGTTAAAACAAACACTCACCTATATCTTTAGAAGTCTCCACTCTCCACTTTAAAACACATTTTCTTGTTTACAAAATTTAGATCGCGTGCAAACTTTATTTTACGACATAGGGCACGCCGTTTATATCATAAAACCAAACTGAAGCAAGAGCTAAAAATAAAATAATTTTATTTGGTTTCCCTTTACCCAGGAACATGCAACATTTTTTACATGTATGTCTACATTCATCAATTACAATGCACATTAAATAAGTTCTTTTGCAATTACTTCAAGGTTAAACTCTATGTTGACTGGACTAATAGTAAGGTTTTGGCACTGAAATTCTTCAAAACCTCTACTGCAATATTTCATTTAATGATATATTTATGCAAATCCGGATGTGAATGAAACAGAAATGAATTCCTGTGTTTGGAAAAAAATGTGAGTAATAGCGAGAAATATTTCTGTTACTTTCTAGGTCCTGCCAAGACACTTTCTACATTCCTGAATTTCTTCAAAACAATGCAAGCACGCTTACACCTAAAAAAACTCAACATTTTCTAGAGGGTGTTGCAAAGAGTTTGACAGATTACGATGATTACCTTCAACATCAAAAACAAAACCTTTTGAAAGCAAAAGCCAAGACACTTAAAGACATAAGGAAATTTAGAAAGGAAATCAACCACAGACTTGATCAACTTGAGCAGAACTCTGTCAACGAAATCGAAAACATATATAAAGCTTTCATTGATGAAATAAAAAAGGCATCAGATGTAGTACAAACAAACAAGCACGATGTGAGAACAGCTCGAGATAAAGTACTGTCTCCTGGCAACAATGTATCACAAGATTTTGTCAACGTAAAGCAAGGAAACCAGATTGCTAACATTGCGTCTAAATGCACACAAGACATCAAAGCACAGATCCAACCTGTGGACATTAAGTATATAGGTGATCAGAAGTTGACTGCACTGTTAGAAGACATGAATGCTCTTGGAATGACAAGGCAGAGAGATATCAAGAGTGAGGGAGAAATGAATGCTCGTGGAAAGATTCGCCAGAAAGCTATCAAGAATGAGGCCGACAGTCCAAGCTCAACCAGCACCGTCCAGTACCACCAGGGTCAGCCCTGTCAAATCACAAAGCAGAAAAATCCAAGTACAAGTAAAGTTCAACAGACAAATGTTTTACTTGGGGGCAAAAGAAAGAAGAAATATCTAGTTGAATTGGAGTCAGAAAAGAATAAATGTAACATCGTAAGTGCCTGTGTTCTGGTGGATGGAACTATAATACTGTCCGACAATCGGAACATGAAGCTAAAACGTTTGAAAAGTACCACATTTGCAGTCCATGATTACTGTGATCTTCCCGAGAATCCATGGCAAGTTTGTCCCACCAGTAAACAAGAAGTTGCCGTATGTGTGCCAGAAAAACAAGTAGTTCAATTCGTTTCAGTTGGAACCAGACTGACAAAGACTAAGCGGATAAAGACAGACTTTGACTGCTGGGGACTGTCGTACGCTAATGGAAACCTATACATTTCCGACAATGCATCTGTATATATCTACAATGTATCCGGTAGTTTGCTGAAACAGTTCAGTGAAGACCGGTCAGGACAGGAACTGTTCTCTGACATACGCAGTCTATCAGTAAATCGGGATGGCTCGAAGATTTTCGTTTCAAACTACCACAAAGGACTGATTGTGCTAGACAATAACGGAGAGGTCGTTGGAAACTTCAATGCCGGCCAACATTTAGACGGAGCCTATGATTGTTATCTTACTGCCTCAGAAAGTCTGCTTGTCTGTGGACGTAACTCACACAATGTGCTACAGTTTGCATCTGATGGCGAGCCGATAGGAGAGGCTGTGAAATCCAATGAAAATGACCTTTATCAGGCAGTATGTTGTAACTACCAAATGTCCAAGCTGATTCTAGGCTCGTATTCAGATAACTTCATAGATGTTTATGATTTAGCTTAGTGCACGAGGCAATAAATTATGCAAGTGCAAAGCATTGAATGATCAAATATACAATGTACAAAATACTCTAGCACAATCAACAAGGTGCTAGTCTTCACTAGGGGGGGGGAAAGGCACAGCTGAAAGACCAGCATTGTGGAACAGGCAATTTTAAAAACTTTGTAAAGAGTAATGAATGAAGAACATTTTGCTCTTAGTACTTGAATACTATTAAAATAGATACGCATTTATCAAAATTTGATTCACAGCAATTGTTAGGAAGCTGTACCTTACTTCAGGTGCCATTCAATTTTTTTTAACCCAAGAAAAACGCTGTTGGCTTTTTTTTTTAAATTTTTTTTTAAAGTTCCTTTTGGAAATTGAATGTAAAAGTAATTTAATGAAGATACAAAGAGTTTTGTTCGTGTTAAAGTACCATTTGTTTAAAAGTCATATATAGAATAACAAAAATGTACCTCCCAAGTAGATAGGCCCCCGGGGGGGGGCCCCACAGTCTGTGTCCTCTCCATTTACTCAAAAATTTGTAATTTTATCACATGACAATTAATCAAGATATAGTATTATTACTTTAAATTGACCTTGACCTTAGTGGGGCGGGTGCATAACACATCCGTTGATGTCTAACATTTGTGCACAGTTATTTTAAATCCTCAAAGCATAATAAAGTTATAGCCCGGACAAAAATGTATGCATTGTACAGGACTATCAAATTTACTTACATTTGTTTTACAAGTCGCTTATGTGCTAGACTTAAATTCAATGTAAAATAGTTCTATGGAGCATGACAACGTTACAGTCAGAGACGTTTTGTTAGTGTTTAACATTTGTAAATTTTAAAATCCATTAATGCTTTAACAAGTCATACAGCCCGGTTGGGGGAATTAACAAATAAACCTTGACTTGTAGGGAGGGTAGATAGTGATAGCATGTTGCTATTATTTAAATCCTTAAATGCATGACAATGTTGACAGTCACATGTTGATATATAAGGGGGGGGGGTTTTTATGCCTTTCTTTATTTTTTTTGCGGGGGGGGGGGGAGGGGGGGGGGGGGGAAGGGGGGGGTTTAATGCTTCTTCAGGGCATAAAAAACATTGATAGATAGTATAGTATTTAATGTATAGTGTCTATTTTTGATCATCTATATATGTTTTTATTATGCGATTCATTAGGAAAAAGCATTTTTTTTTTTTTTGCAATATCATTGGAAAAGCTTAATGCTGCTCAATCATTATAGCTTGTACATTCTATTAAACAAGAGGGCCAAGATGGCCCTATATCGCTCACCTGGGTACCATCCATTGTTATATGATGGTAACAAAAGGGTTGTAGAAAATAAATCAAAAGTACAAGAGTGTTGAAGCATTTTGATGCTATAGCAACCAGAGTTCTGCATGGACCATTTTGCTAGATCTTCATTCAAGGAAAATCCCTGCCAAATTTCACTAATATTGCCTCATGTGTAAGTGGTTTCAAAGGAGAAACAAATGGCAAGTGATCCTAATACCTTGTTTAAAAGCAATGTTAGGAATGTTCTCCAAACAAACTACATATGGTCAATTTTACCGATTAGTTATCTTTACTTGGTAACAGAAGAGCAGCAAGTAACTTTACATCTAAAATGCTAAATGGGACTTTAAGTATTGTTACTTAACGTTAGAAAATGTGTTTCCATGAGTATGTTTCTTCACAGTGATATGTAGACAAAAGGCATGTTCGTTTGATATTTTGTTCATGTTGCTGCCATGATTTAGTCAGTAACATTATTTACGTATGTAAATAAAATAGTTTAGAATTAATCACAGGGTTATCTTTATTTGCAACTTTAATACCGTTTTTATACGTTGCAAATTTTTCTAACACAACAGCAATAGTTGATTAGTCACAAAGTGCTATATAGTACTGAAGTACTCGGTAGTACTGTTTAGTATTGTAGAACTCTACACCTTTTTGAACAGTAGTTCTCTGTAGTTCTATTAAGTTCTGAAGTACCATAGTACTGTAATGTACCTTTATACACTACATTAGTGTAGAACAATGCAGAACTATTAAAAATAGTGTAGTCCTTAATCTAAGTAATACTGTACTAAAACACAATACAAAAATCCTCTATACAAAGGCTCAGAACTTTTTTTAAATCTCAATCAGTACAGGCTGGCAAAGCACCAACAATTTGATCCCCCTCAACCACCCTCTTACACACGCAATCACTATTTCACCCCCTCAACCTGAGCCCCCAAGTTTACTACCTTTCCTTTGCTAGACTGGCCAGCCACTGCTAGATCCACCTAATGAATCATCACCAATATCATGGCGCCTCAGAGGCTCCAAAAATCTGGTATTGCAAATAAACCTGCACATTATCTCCGCCTTTCCAATCCCTCCACCCATCCTGACTGACCAACCCTCGCCTTTTCCCGTGATTTGTTCGGGCTTGCTGATTTTGCCCTGACTTATTCAGTCGGTTGCTATAAATAAAGCTATCATTTTCTACTTCTAATTTTCTATCAAACAAAATCCTACTCTAATACACCAAACATAAATCCACACATTTAACTCACCAATCCATCCAGTGATGTTACGTCACACAATGTAGCTCCCATTGTCAAAGCAGACAAATTATTAACAATGGCCTGTGCTTTGGATCTAAAAACAGAATAAAATTTGCTAAATAATATTACCGGTAATATTCACGGTTTTTCAAAACATACTTTAAAAGTACTATCACTATCCTAGTATACATCAGAAGTGTTTTCCAACCACTCACAAATCATGCCAACTGCACCATTTTTTGCAGAGCGGCGAATGAAATTTTTAATTTACGACAGAAATTTTAAGCACATCACCAAAATATCTGATTATTGCTCCAAAACAACTGTTATGACCAAATAGTGGGTGACCTATTTTGAATGACACAGGAAGCCCCCAGACTTGAACAAGAGACTTTTTTATAATATGCCACCATCTTTAACATATTAAAGTCAGAAGGAACAGTTAATTAAGGGAACATGCTTCTCAGAAGCTCGGAAAATGCTGATGACAAACCACTGACAACGACGGATAGAGTACCATCACTATAGCTCATGAGCACTTTGTGTTCAGGGGAGCTAGAATATGACAAAAACCAATCCTAATGAATTTTTTAATAGAATAAACAGTTGCTGTCACCTTGCATTCCCTGCCTGTGGATTCAGGTACAGCCTCTTGTACGCAGCGACAACTGCATCTTTTATACCAGATTCTTTAGACCAAATCAATGGCAACATTCTCCTGATTCCAATCATTGTCGCCGTGAGACCAAACTCAAAACCAGTAACGAAAAATTCAATAGCTTCCATGACATCTGTTACATTTTTCGAGCCAAGAAGCATCGAGATGATTGGTACAGCAGCTTGGAGCTGTGTTGCAAAGGCGAGGGATTCCTGTATTAATGACAAAAACATTTTCGTAACATTTGTTAAGTTGAATCATGTCAAAATTCAGCAAGGGTAGCAAAAGTACACAGAAATTTTAGCATTTCAAGCAGGACTGGCTAAACATTACTGATTGAGTTTTGAAACAGCCATTAAAAGGCATTCAGAAACATTGTAAAGAAAGGATGGGATGCCCAAGGACTATGATGACACTTGTACAGAAAATAGACTTTTAAGACAAAAAAATTTACAAACTTTGATAAGTATGGTAAATCACTTTGAATTTGTGATAAAAGTTCACACTTTTTTTTATATCTTTGACCATGAATTCGCAAACAGGCAATACGCAATACTGATCGTTTCAGGAGAAAATTGCCAGAACTTTCTCGGAAATATTCCATGATTTACAGTATGTGTGTGATTTAATTAATTATTTAAACTATTAGCAAACTTGGTCAATAAGATAAGAATAAGAGGAACAAGACGTCAAACACCAGAAGATGGTAGACTATAATTTATTAATTAACCGGTATTAGCAAACTTGATTAACTGACCTTGAGATACTGCACGAGAACTTGTTGTTTAGCAATCTCACTAACTACTGCAGGATCTTTCTGCGAGTCAGTCTGCATAGCTTCTGTTGCAGAGAGGGCATGAACTGCGTGCTTCTTCTCTGAAATATATCAGCATGATTCCTCACCTTTGGATATTTTGGACATCATAAATAATTGGCCTGTTTGCGACCCTTAGTGATATTACCGTTCAAAGTGACCATCAAAATTTTAAATAAAACATTAATCAGTGATTTATACTCATAGAATAATAAAAATTGCCATAGTTATAACCCAAAAATAATGATCTCCATAACAGTTTCATTCACATTGAACACAGAGGAAATCTGTAAAAAAAAATTGACTATCCTAGTCAAAAAATATAAAATCCACTTTTTCAGTTATGTATATCTTAATTTGTTTTTGTCAGTAACAGAAATAACATGGTAAAACTTATTTCTTATATGTTTATAAAGCATTCATTGTGTTCTGAGCATCATTCTTAACTATAAACCAATGTGACCATTTTGAAGGGTAATATCACTTTAAGGAGAAAATTTGCTCCAATATAGTTTGAGTAAAACCAACTTGACAGAAATGTGACCACAAACATTTCAAATGTACAGTATATTATATTCCATAGATCAGTACAATTACCAGTAAACTATATCTGTCTTGGGACCAATAAAATCATTAGGCATGTTTTAAACTGTCATACAGCCATCTCAATTATGAACACATAGTTGCTTACAAAATCAATCAGCTTGTTATATTCTGCACATCCCATTTTCCAGAATTTTGTTTTTATTTTATTTCATCCCTTTCTTCAACCACCCTACCTAAAAAGAGGTCTTTCAAGCAAGTCAATGTATCCTTGGTAACCGTTTCTTTTTCTGCATCTTCATTTTCCTGTTCCATGTCAGGTTTCTCTGTAGCGATGTCTGGGAATGACTCTTTAGCTGCATTCATCAACACCACAGCATCTTTGAGTTGACTGCTAGTCAGTTGTGTATAAATCTTCTCTAAAATCCTGTAACAAACATGCAACATCAATGAGACACAATTATCATTATTGGAAATCCTTTTAAAACTCCACCACTACAACACCCCCTGCCCCCAAGTTTTATGTCCAAATATGTAAAAGGAGGCAGTTTACTTAACTATCAGTCTTTTTGGACCAGAACAAGACTCCAATGCTACAATAGAAACTTGCATAACGGGTCAGGTAGGTAGCTGGGCTCAAACCCTAAGTCATGATCATCAATCAGAGAAATATTCAATAACTTGTAACCATTCAACCATGAGTGCTGGTTTGTACGCACTTTATATATGTAATATGGCAGCACAATGTAGTTGACACTAGACTGTTGATCCACCTCCGTGGCTGAGTGGTTAAAATCGCCAACTTGAAATCACTGCAACCCCTCATAGATTGAGGGTGATGGTTTGAGCAGTCTTGTCTACGTATGTAAGTTGGCTGTCAGTTTCTTACGGCGGCCTAAAGTCTAGTACTGATTCTACCAAGGAAGGATTGTTCCTTAAACTGCCAGCCTGTTAAAATGACCAAAAGCACAGCTGAAACAGGCATTAAACTACAACAACAACCGGACTGGTGTACTTACGTATCAGCCGTGTCATCCTCAGCTATGAGACTAGACGGTGTACCGTTTTCCTCCTCTTCTTCCATCTCACCAATAACTGACTCTAGGTCTTTCTTCAATACCCGCCACTCTTCATCTGTCTGCCTATTGAACGACTCTGTAAATAGAGCGGTTCGGTTGTCATATATATCTATAACAGGATATTTGTTTGATTTGAGTGCATATGGAATATATCTGAACGAAAAGTGATACATTTATTATATTTTCATGAGTGAAGCGAGATCAGAAATGCGAATATTGCACCACTATTCATCGAGATATATTCCATATCCACTCAAAACAAACAAATTTTCTTTATGTTCTTTGTAAACTATTGACACAAAAGCTCGATTACATTGTATGTATATCCAACACTGATAAAAGTAGCTCTGGCAGACCTGTATCACCCATACTGTGACTGAAATTTTATCTATACCATCGCATTACATTTCACTAACAGAACACAGTATATATATCATTAGTTAGCAAAAAATAAATATCAAATTACAGTGACATCAGTGATTACTAAATATCAAAGCTTCCATTAAAAGCAACAGTGCCAGAAGAAAAGATGCAGTTTTCATGCCGTATAAAGCGAATGTTACGCCAAATCTACCGTTAAGATTCTCCTCCTCCTCATCAGGCATTATCTCCTGTAGTTTATCTACCTCTTTCTGGTAGCTCAACTCCAACTCCTGGGTGGAAAGCTGCAAAAATATAGAACAAATATAAAACAAAATATAATGTGACATACTGTTAATTAGGTAATGTTTGTGATCATTTAAATTTTGCTGTTTTCCAACTTCATTAAGTTTAAAAATCTCATGAAAGATTCATTTCACATTTATATACTATTAGAGAATTCTCAATGCACAAATTAAAAAATCGCTAATATGTCTGTCTGCTCACAAACAGCAAAATTTTTGTCACACAAAAATTAACAAATTTACAGTTAATATTCAGATCAATTCCAATAGCTTTTTTTCTTGGTGTTAAATGCCTCGATCAGCAGTGAATAGTATCAGTTACTTAATCTGCGAAAAAAGTGAAAATATCGTTGTGGTAAATATATCATGATTTACAGTACATTGTAGATTTTCTGTATTCATACCTTCGCAGCAAACGGATTATTTTTCAGCAGAGTTGTGATGAGCTGTATGGCGTATTTCCTGACGGCACTTGACTTGTCCTGAAGTCGACCGATGGCAAGACGTAGCAGGTTTTCTTGGTGAGGAAGTGGTAAACATTTCGCGTTCACAATCATCAGCCAAATCTGGAGCACCTTGCTTCTCACATAGGCATGAATGTCATGTACATGGTCCTAAAGAAAGGATGGTAATCAGACATACGTTCTTCCAAAGACATGAACAAGTTTGTGACATTAAAGCCTGTCCACTTGAATTTGGCAAACAGAACAAAATCATGACGAGATTGTAGATCATGATCAGCATTACCCGATATTTAACTGCTCTTATTGTTCAATACATGCATCAACATTCAAATGTCATCACATATATATATAATTAGGGATGGGTATCGCCAAGAAAAATCATATCGCCATATATTGCAATATTTTGCCGAGATATTGCAATATATTGTAATTATTCAATACTGACAAAAAAGAAATTGTAAAACATCAAATTTCAATTAATTGTATTTGGTAGAAATGTTTATAAACGTAAACTGTTTTAGTATTTACATATATTAAATTCAAACATATTTGCCGACCGACGTACATTTGTATAGCGTGATATATTGCATCACCAAAAATAAAACTTACTCTCTTTTCCAAACTATTATTATTATAATCCAAAATTATCAGACCATTGTACATTAACTGTCAACATATCTCGGTCTTTTTAATGACACGTGCTTCGATAAGATCAAACAAAACTCAATGCGTTGGCGTACGTTCTTTGATCTCGTGACACACGCAGCTTTATCGCTATGATTAAAAGAAGTTGCAGAAAATATTTTAAACGGCAAGTGTTATATATAATTAAAATAAATATATGAAAATTGTTACTGGAAAAAATTCGGCTTTGGAAGTTACTGAAAAATAGCTCAAAAAATGACGGATAAGCTGAATAGCTGAATACTGTACAAAACAGTGGTAACAAAGTAGAGAACTTACTTCTAATTTCTCTAAGAACTGATCCCTCGTGACCTTCATTTTTTCATCCAGATCATCCTTACTAAGTACCTTCATTAAGATCTCTGCCATGGCGGCAAGGACTCCATTCCTCATGGAATAAGACTACAAAACAAGAAAATCAACTATAAATGTATCGCTATAGTAGCCAATAGGAATATTGTGACCATCTAAAAGCATAGAACTGGTCTAATTTATTCGCTGCAAATATCTAAAAAGTCCGGCATTTTCCTACTTTCTACTTACATTTAGGTAAAGAAATAGTCTAAAATGAAAATACAGAAATTTGTACCAGTCTAAAATACAGGAAGCATATTTTACAATAAAAACAATCTAAAACAACAACAATAGAAACCAGCTTTATTCATGATGTTTCACACTCTATAAATTAAATGTTAAAGCTGCTGTAAAAGAATTTCAATGTGTCTTGAGAAATATAACTTTATCATAAGAGCTTTACCTCTCCATCCAGGTGACACAACAGTAGACTGATGTTGGGTAAAACAGCCGCAGGGCACTTTTCTGTCATTTCTACTAGGAAGGCAGAATATGCTCGTGTTCCCGATGTGTCACGTGATAAATCAGCCCCGTCCATTCTACCTATCTCTCTGCAAATTATAATTAAAACCATTAACAAAACTTATCATCATCATTTAATTTATGTACGGAGTATGCTTAAAATAGATTCTGCTCCATTTAGTTTACCTTTCTACCGGGAAAATTAATCATGATCATTCTCCATCTCCATCATCATCATATGTACATGTATTGAACATGTGTTTAAAGTCACTAAAACTGCAAGAACTTCATCATATTCGCAGCACAACAATTGGTTATTTTTTTTGTTACATCAAAACAGAAGAATTCCATTTAAGTTACAAATATGGTAAGTTAATATCTTAGAATGTACTAATTCAGTTTTCAGTATTAGTTTGCCATAAAACTCACCGTATCAGTTCTGCCATGATACTTTTGTAGTTATATTCATCTACACAGACCTTTACAACGCTGGACAGAGGACCAACAAGATGTTCAAAGTGCTGAAGTAACTGAATGATCTTTAGACTGGCACCTGAAATATTATATAACAGGAAGTAGCTGAGATAATATTTAGACTGGCACTTGAAGTATTTATATGTAACAGAAAGTAGCTGGGATTATATTTAGACTGGCACCTGAAATATTATATAACAGGAAGTAGCTGAGATAATATTTAGACTGGCACTTGAGGTATTTATATGTAACAGAAAGTAGCTCGGATTATATTTAGACTGGCACCTGAAATATTATATAACAGGAAGTAGCTGAGATAATATTTAGACTGGCACTTGAAGTATTTATATGTAACAGAAAGTAGCTGGGATTATATTTAGACTGGCACCTGAAATATTATATAACAGGAAGTAGCTGAGATAATATTTAGACTGGCACTTGAAGTATTTATATGTAACAGAAAGTAGCTAGGATTATATTTAGACTGGCACCTGAAATATTTATACCATGTAACAGGAAGTAACTAGATAATTTTAAGACTGGCACCTAAAATATCATGTAACATGGAAATGGAAGAAAATGTTCTGCATCATACACCTGTATCTGGATCTATTTCAATGAGCAAAAGCTATGCACATAACAGTACGGTACTTAGTTCCAATATAAGCTTTACAATCTTTGAAGTATTAGATCAATTGCAAAGATAAACTTAATTTTTCGCTAAAAGAAAATAGAATCAAAGGAAACATTATTTCTTGCATACCAGATGGGGATATCTGCAGTTTTTACCAGTGCTGGAAAATCTCATCTTACACCACCCCCCGTGTAAGACTTATGTGAATTATTAATGACGTAACGTTTGACGTCACTTTCCCAAACACACCATCTGAATGTTTGTTTTTATATTGAAATACATCATTTCGATAAGTTTGTTTTTAACTATCTATTTCAAAGTGTAAAACGGTATGCAAGAAAAAGTTTCTACCATGAGATACTTGGTTCAGATGGAAATATCCCTCACTTCGGGTAACTTTTTCGCGATTACTCGGCAGAGAGCAGAGTTCCCGCCAAAACAGTTACCCTCAGTGACGGATATTTCGATCTGAACCTCGTGCTCATGAAAGAAACTAATATTCCGTTTCCAGAAACCGGCTTACTTAGACCGTGACTGTATCGTTTCACCATTAATCCAAGGATGTGAGAAATGGCGTCCCTAGTGTCCTTGTTTACAGCATGGGTTATTTCTTGATTCTCTAGCATCTTGTAACAGCAGTTTGTTACCAAACTGAAACAGGAAATTTCACAAGTTTAAGTAACAACAGGCATTAAGTGATGTTTTGTTTATCAGTTGCAATGGTCCATTCCCTAGTAAAGTCTGCTTTAACAAGTTTTTTTTTTTTTACACAATATCAGTTCATCACTCCTGGTCTTTTCTTTCAAATTAAGGTTACGACAGTTTTGCGGTCAACCATCTAAGTATTTTGTTTTAAAACTGTTTAGGGCTTTGGCTTTTAAAATCCATACCATTATCTACTACAACCCCAAGGTTATCCAGGTCAGAGAACCATTAAGACATAGCACTAACGCTCAACGGATCATTTCTGGTAATTATACAGTTTGAAATACGTTTTAAAATAAATACCTAAAAACATCTACACCTTGGTTAATGAACACATGAACATATATATCTTTCAGAAAGACATTGTACTTCTCAAACATGTGCTAACTACAAAATAGTAGCTTCTGCTTCTGTGGAGAAAAGATTACACAAACGCTTCTTGTGTATTCCATTTATAACACAGGTACAGTATTCATTGGTTACACATCAATGAATTCATGTTGATAAAATGTCACTATTATGAAATCCATGCATACACTTCTCAAGGTCTACACACTTCTGCAGACATAGCATTGGCCAATCACAATAACTCAGATAGGTATAAAAAATATATTCCTGCGCAAAATCTGGTCTTCATTACCTGACAAATTCATCATCTACCACAGGTGGGTCCCACAATCTATGGATATTCAGCTGTACAAGATTCAGCAATGTCTTAACCCCAGTTTCTCTCTCCTTTGCCCAGTCTATTGTCATACTAGAGGCTTTCTTTTTTCTGCCTTTTCCCTGCAACACGGCAAGAAATCATGTTTATTAGTGCTGGTTATTTCATTTATAAATACTTGGATCAATCTTCAAAAACAAATTTTTGAACTTGAATTAAATTCAATTTTTATGACATTTTGCAGCTAAAAAGACCAAGTTTATTCATCTATTCCAGGGCTTTCCCAGGCAAATTGGCAAAAATCCTCGTCTTAAGTCCTGTTATAGTTTAGTAAGGCAAGAAGGCCCTCATAAGGTACTGCCACAATAGATGTACTTCAAGGAGGCATTTATAACTCAGTATCAGGCAGTTCATAGGTTTTGTCTATAGAGCAGACAAGTCTAAACCACCAAGACATTATGCCCACAAACATGTTCAGCAAGTATGGTGATCAGATGAAAACTGTTCTACTTAGAGAGCTGACAAAGTGTGTTCCCATATGTCCCTTCGGACATATAAACATGCCCTATATTCAATTTTTATTTTCAAGATATCAAGTTCAGAGCAAACAATGTACTTCTCTTCCAAAAAAAAAATCTTTGCAATATATATTTTATTCAATTAAGATGAAGTACTTTTATAACGATTTGCTACTTCCGATGGAAAATCCCCGAGCAAATACCTTGATAGCCTGATTTGTACTGGGTTTAGACTCATCTGACTCCAGCATCTCCATGAACTGACACAGAAGATAGCAGGTCATCTTGATCAGGTTCACACTGGTCTTCCTAATGGTAGGGTCTAGCTCCTCTTCTAACACTGTTGCTAGCTGTGTAGACAACTGCACAGCAACTGTTGAACAGAAAACAGATTAGCCGTCGTTGTAATATTTCAAGTGCTAATAATATAATGTTAGTATCTTTTTCACTCTAGGGATTTTCATCTTTCTAGGACTTGGTCCCCGTTTCCTTTCAATTGGGATAAATGATGTGTATATACAATTTCTGCAATTTGGATGGGTCCCAATTTCGGACCAAAAGTCAGAGTTAACAAATCCCTGTATTGACTGTATCACAATCATCAGTCAATGTATACATAACAGTAAAATTTGACAGTTCATTAGCTATATATGTTAATCAAAGAAATTGGACAGATCTATGTTTATGAAGGCAATTGTTGCTTACTTTTTACAATGTGTCCCCATGCATCTTCTTTCACTTCAGTATCCACATCTTTCTGTAGGCTGTAAACAAGTCTCAAGTCTATACTTTTCTCATTGTAAACAAATGTATAATCTAAATATCTAAGATCAGAAATGTCTTCTGCGGTTAAATGGCTTACTGTTCTGATCTCATAGACTGACTTTCCCCTAAAACATGAATCTCTCCTCCAAACAGACAAAACTAAGACAATATCTTTAGAAATAACAAGACGATCACTATTTCTAAATTCTATAAATTTCTAAATAAGTGCTATAACAGAACAGTCACTGTTCTATGATTCTTACTTATTGTTTGTGACTGGACATTTCTGATATATATTCTAAAGTAGAAAGATTTCTTACCATAGAACACTGAAGAAAGCATCAAAATGTTCAAACACGCACTGAGGACCTTTGCTACGGAATGCTGCACGCACATCTACAATATAGCAAATATGTCATCGAAACTGGGGAAAACCTGCTAGGAACGAGTATTAATAAATTCTACCCATGAAATAAGTGTAGATCATGATCAGTCTACACATACATGGGAGTGCAGTCTGGTTATAATCTTGATCATCTGAACCTCTATGCTATTTAGTTATTAAATTTTCATCGAGCATCTCTATTTACAAGAAGTATTGGTACTGTCAAACTGAAACTAATGAAAATTTAGCAAAGTAAGGGTCATGAAAATCTGTCGTAAACCAAATATGATATTTGTTTACTTCCAAACATATAATTTATGGAAATTTTTTAATATTTCAATGCTTAAATTGAATATACTTCCTGTTTTACTGCCGGTAGTGTAACTGATACCGACACAACTGACAGAATTTTCTTTACAATTAATTTCTTATCAAATACCAGTGTTTTTTTTCAGTCTGAGGGGAAAGGTGGCGGGGCCCGTCAGGAGGGGAATTTTTAGTAATTTTGCCTGAAAAGGGGAGTTTTAGAAATGTATAAAATATACTGTTTAAAAACGTACAAAAAAGAACCAAAACTATCAAGTATGTTAATGACATTATTCTTTTGCCAAACATAAAGATAAGACATAAGAATTTAACATAACAAAATTTATATAAAATATGGTGTCAGGAACATAACTTAGCAGCATTAGTGTTAAAACACACATGATAAGTAATACTGCTATTTTCAATTGAAAACATTGTTTTAAGTATATGTTTAATCTTTGGAGCACCGTTTTCCTTGAAAAAATAGCAAAAATCGGTGGTAACAAGTCGGCGATTTTCGGGTGACAATTTCTCATGAAAGGTATCCAAAAGTTGCAAGAAATTATTCTGATGTGTTTTAATTTATGAAAACTTATGCTTTATACCAAATTTGGCCATCTCTTGATTAAATAAATCAAAGATTTTTTCAACATGTTGAAGGATTTTTTTGTCAAAAATGGGGGAAAATATATATTCATTTTGGAGGGGATTGGGGCCGAATTTCGCCCCCAAAAAAACACTGAATACTGTATATTGGGTCATTTCTGTGTGACGAAAATTTCACGATTTGTGAGCAGACGAATAATTCTCTAATAGTAAATCTATAGGTTTTTTTTCTTTTTTAAGATTTTTAAATCATGAATGAAGTGGGAAATTCATGAAAATTAAACTATCGTGAATATTACCCAAATTACGGTAATTTGAATTTACCTTGTATAGCTCCTGCAATTTCCCGTAGGGTAAGGATCTCATCTACAACAAACTGGTTCACTCCGGTTTTGTTCAACAGATCATCTCTGGAGACGGGTATCACAAACTCAAAATCCATCTTAACTATAAAAAGAAATTTATGAATTTCCACTGGTTGATATTGAAGAATAAGGTCATTATACAACTCTCTGGTTAAAGTTTCTTTTTAAAATTTAAAATAATTTTAAAGAGATTTGTAACATAATATGACAGTAAATATCATAGTATGCACAGACAATTTACTAAATTTAATAGTTGGAACGTACAGCCTGTTACATTCAGACTGATTCAGTGTACCACTTTGCTTCAAACACACGTTTTGGACGAAGTAGAAAATATAATCAGACTTAGGCCGAGTTTTTTTTGTTGGTTTAGAGTCAAGTTTTTGCTGCTGTTTCAGTTGCATAGCCTCTAGGGGTGTAACGATAGTCGATACTATCGACTTATTGCGATTGTATCAGGCCCGATAGTCAATAGCAATTTCACACTATCGATAATATCGCCGATAGTCTGGACAGCTATTGACTTTTCTCGATAGTTTTATTTTCATTTTTGGATGCGTTATTTCGTTCTCTGTTTCAGTTCTGTAGCATCTTAACATATAAGTTAATTGTTATTTCAAATTATTTGTAAGTCATTGAAGCTTAGGGTATTGTAATTTATCTTTTGTTTATTGTAAAGGCATTGTCAAAGTTTGTCCATCAAAGTAAAAAATGTAACAATTTCATAATTTATCTGTTTATCACAGGTATTGATAAAAACAAATTGAATCAACTAAGTAAAAATGTATAGTTTGTAACTATCGAAACTATCGTGATAGTATCCCGATAGTTAAGCCAACTATTGATAGTCTATCGTGATAGTACTTTTAACTATCGATAACTATCGTGATAGTAAATTTGGCTGCAATAGTCAGCCCTAATAGCCTCAGTGATGTCAGAATCAATTCATTCTCAAACTGTACATGCATTCGTTTTTGCAATTTGGAGCTATTTTGACACCATTGTTAAAGGTCCATTACTAACACCAAATTGAATAGTCTTTTCAATCTGGAATTGTAAAGGGCTTCTTCACAGAGGGAAAAATATTACATACTGCATTGAATGTGACCATATTGTGTTGAAAATATTTAACACAAGTTAATGTTTAACACAAGAATTATAAAATTTTATTTTGCCTTTTCGAAACGAAAGTAGATTTTCCATTTTTCAAATATGTTTGTTATTTTCCAGAAGTCTCCCCGATAGAGGCTGTAAATCAGGGTTCTCCGCAGAAATAATTTAAAGAGTGGGTAAAATGCGAAAATTTTAGTTTACATCAGCATTTTGTAGACCTCATTTCCTGCTTTTTAAGATCTTCTTTACCAAGTTTCTTTGGGTAATTTATTTTAACAATATAAACTAAAAACCCTCTGGTCAATTTTAGTTTGCGCAACTGGCTCAAAAGTTGGAGCAACTAGTCTGCAAAGACTACAGAACACCTTGGAGGAGTGAGGTCAGAGGAGACATGCCACCTTGAGTTATGGTTTTATAGCAGACTCTGTAAGACACAGATCTAATTGATACAACATTTATTTCTAACATTTTGCTAGTTTGAAGGGTCAAGATTAAATTTTCAGGAGCCAAGGTGAGACTTTTGAGGGTTCAGGCATGGGTCATATTCCACGCTTGCATATCATATTTTTTATGTTTCTGTTCTTCAGCTTTTACTAGGGCTGTAACGATACATTCGAATATTCGATTTAGTCGAATACAGCTTTGTCCGAATTGTATTCGTTATTCGCCATGTGCTGAACCGAATATTTACGAATATAGATAAAAAATTGCATGATTTAAACTAAAATCATTTGAATTTACCTAAAACAGATGAAATCTACTAAAACGCTTCCGTTTCATAGCGCATTTTGCACTATTTCGCCGTAATACCCCACCCACAACAGTTGACAGATATTTTCACGACATTTATTTAATAAGTCGCCGGGCCGATATTTGATGTTGGTTTACAATTGAATAAATGATTTTCATAACTTTCTGGGTTTTAAACTGATTGAATTCATTTAAATTTCACATTCAATTAAAATTTGATATCAACAAGTGGGAATTCCCATTTTACGACATCCAAAAACCGTCTACATCAACAACATGTCTAGCATCGAGAACCGTTGAAATCGTAGATCGTCTTTACTCTATAGTCGTGTCTAGTCATTTTTTAGTAATTTTTACTAAACAGTTCTAGTCATCTGAACCCAGAGCTTTTTAAGTTACATGTTTACTCAGTGTTTTTTTTACGTTTGAACAGCATTATTTCACAGTAATTTGAGTACAAAGAAAGTACTATTATCTAGTCAGCAGACTGTAATATATTGTTGGCAAAAGCTATATAATGTTCACTTGTTAAATGATTTTAGTATAGTATTCATATTCATGAATAAATATTCGTATTCGTCACCCTGTATTCGTGATACGTATCGTATTCGCCCCTTAGTGTATTCGTTACAGCCCTAGCTTTTACACACTCAAAATCGAAAAATAACAGTTGGCATTCCCAGTTATTCACACATTTTCGCGACCTGGTATGTTCGTGAATTGATTTTTGTTTACTATTTCTTCGATTATCAAGATTTAAACAATTTTATTAAATCAAAATATGTCCAAATGTATGTTCAAAGTCTTTAAATAATTATTATTAAGTATTGATAAATACTGAAGCAATTAGATGGCGCCGTTTTGTCAAAGACATAAACATGTAGAGGAAAAAAAATACGTCCAGACCAATTTGCTGACTGATTCATTGCATTTATTAATCCTCGGCACCGAATTTATGTCCGAGAATGTCAAATAATTTTTTATTTCCGCCAATCTGTAAATAACAAAGAGACGTGTCAAAAATCTAGCATTGCTAATTTGATCCGTGTTACACACAACGTAATTAATACACTAGCCTACGTCTATAATTTAGTAACTAAATTATAGACGTCGGCTAGTGTATTAATAACTAAGTTGTATGATTGTTACCAATTAACACTTTGATAACTACCGAGACGGCCACGTGTTTGTTGGCAAGTAGTGTTTAATTAGCTCTGCCTTCTTTCGTTAAGTAACCAACAGACGACGATCGATTTTTGATTGACATGGCGAAACTGCCGACATTTTTTGTTTGCGCCAGTGAAATTCGGCAATATGCGGGACTATGTAAATGATTGCCACAACGTAGGCTGAACAGAGGTATATTGGGAAAATTAATGATGCACAGAAGCCAAACTGATGCAGAATGGGTAGAGTTTAAGGCATAGCATTGTATTTAAGAGATAGCGGTTTATTGATTTCTTTGATGAAGGCGTAGCAGTCCCGCGACGCTTAATGGCCCTGCGGAGAACCCTGTGTAAATAGAATGTACATGAATAGGCATGCCGATTTTGAATTAAAGTTGAAAGAACTATACTTCCAATGATGTGCAACATATATCTCTGACTGTTTACATCATGCAATAAAGAGAAATTATGACAAAAAGACCACCCAGGTCAATGTAAGGAAGTACAAAAACATTCACTTATTTTTCTGCATCAGTATTTCAAACAGGGAAATATTCCACAGCTATTGTAAAGTTTGAGAAGCCAGTTTCAAACTGTATATCCCTGTTACAATTCCAGATTCAAAAGAAAATTTGATTTGGTCTTAGTAATGGACCTTTAAAAGATCTATGTTTTTTAAACTAAGGCAATGCCTTTAGTTAACATCAGTCTTTCAATTTCGGTCAGAATTTATATTTCATACAAATTATTTGGGACATCTAGGATCATTCCTTGTTTTTCAATCTGATCACTGTCAATTCTCGGCTTCGCCGTTATGTCATACTGCCTAGTTAACCAATCAGATTGTTACGTCGAGTTCACTCAGTCTTTACTCAGGCTCATATGAAAGTTTAAATACAAAAAGCTTTAGGCAACATAGAATTATTATAAAAACAATCTGAATCTGTTAGTTACAAGCTAATGGTAGATCATCGTCATCTTTCATAAATTTCTATTCTTGGTTATTGTACTATTCAAAATTAAAGATACAAAGCAACCAGCGATAACAGCAGAGGAATCACCTTTCCCGCATGTAAATAATTTATCAGTACCTAGTCTCAATAATAAGACTCCAAACGCAGACCCATTTTACATACGGACATTTTATAGTTATCTGCGCTTTTACGTCTCAACCAGAAACCACAAAAACTGTGGTGGAAAATCAGATATTTCGAAATTATTTTTTCTGTGGTTTTTCATGTTATTTTTTATACTGAAATGATTGGAAACTGTTAAATAACAATAATATGTAAAAATAAGTGACTACAATACTTCAAAATGCAAAAAAAGTATTGTTAAACCTCCCACAATAACCCGTGTTTACATTTTCAACGGAGATAGAAGTATGACTGCGATATCCAATGAAAACGTTTGAGCGAGTTTTAAATTTAGTGTAACGCCTGTGAAAGGTGTACATAAAAAAGTATATCATGTCGTCAGTATTGGTGTAGCTTTTAAAACGTTTTTGTGCAGGATAACTTCTGGAATTTAAAGTAGATTGACTGTTTTGTTTTAGCATGTTGATCTATATTTTGTTTTTATTTGTTTATCTATTTTTCGTAAATATCAAACTCATTTTTTCGTGGAAACATGCTTGCCATTAGGCCTACAAAACGGCATTTGCACTGCGGCGTATTTTTAACATCACCTCTTCTATTTTAAGCACGTGGCTTTCTCGTATTTGGCGGGAAAATTGTGTGCGGGAACATGAAAGAAGATCATATTTGCCGACAATCAAAGGTTCCGAGAGAACAATGACATATGCATATGATGCCATAGTAATAAAAAAGTCGTTGCAAGCTCAGTAATAACTTTTCATTTCCATCGCCGCAGTATTTGAATCAAATTGCTGGTTTTTTTTCACGGACCCATATTCACATTATATAGGTCCATGACTTTTTAAAAGATAAAATTGCTTCTTCGTATTCACGATACAAACAGACTGGGAATAATTTACAATTAAAATAAGTCATAACAACAAAGTAACCGCGTGTTTTAAACATTATCTTGACCTAGTATGTGAAAATTTATGAGAAATTGAGATTTGTGAAAATAATTTCGTCTCTTTGAACTTTAGAGATTTGCAACATGTTCGCTTGTGTAGACCTTTGTGTTCTGTTTCACAGGTGCATATTTTGCTCTGAAATACTAGTAACTACAGTATGAACTTTTTTTTCCGGCTACGGTATTTTTGTAGAAAACTTTTTAATTTCAGCGTCATAGAAAAATACATTCGAAAACGGGACATGTTTCATCATTGGGTACAAAATAAAAATATATGCATACATTTCTGTTTAAAATAATAAAAACGAAATGTTTGTGGGTTGTAGGTCAGAAATGTCCTTCTAATAGTTTAACAATTTATTTAATTTTGTATTTGAAATGCTTTCAAAAGCGCACGTCCAGAATATGCCTAATTCATGTAACTGATCGTACAAAGCAGCGTTCACGTCGAAAATGCCTAATTGCATGGCTGTGAAAAAACCCAGATGTTTTGCACACAAACTATGATGTGCATGTGTCTAAGATGGAACACGTCACTGGTAAGAATTTGTGGTAACAATTGACGATACGTTTCTTTTCCTGATCGAAAAACAAGCGTCAAAATAAGTTGGCCTCCATCGGCGATTTATGTAAGAAAAAAATCACTTAAGTTCCGAAACTTTGAGTAATACGCGACGGTTATGTAAATTTTATATTTATTCCAGTGGGTATTTGAATTTGTTCCATATCGTTTGATAAGATACGCCTTCATTGTTTCTCTGTACGGCACGGCGAGTCTTGCTTTTAAAATCGCGATCGCTTCAATAATACAGCCTCAATATAATATTGCTATAACACACTACCACATGATAATTGAATTTCCTCCTAACCACGCCATGATCAAATAATTTACGTCAGGGTCCGTTAACGTAAATGCATGGATTGTAAGGTCACGTGATTACTTTTTTTGAACTTCGGAATTTCAATTGTATTGCGGTATTTCGTGTGACCGCTGTCAATGTAATTTTAGTTTACTCAGATGGTACAAGACCATGGTATCTGTCAACATAAATTCCAAATGTCAAACATAGAATACACACTTTTTAAAATAATGTTACCATTTATTAAAAATAAATGATAGATACTACTTCGGTTTCTATCCAACCTGGGACGAATATTATTGTTCCAGATCAAACATAAAACAATCGTAAAATGCATGCCTTCTAAAGATTCTTACAGCACACGTTAATTCAACCAAATACCTATCAAATAACGATTTATAGGTCTTTGATTCCGTGCAGTCACTTTTAATAAATGATTCATAAGTAACTAATTATAATCTAGTAATAACGCTAGAGATAAGCTCGCGTCCAATTATCGTACAGGTTTCACAACAGTACCATAGTGTTTACCTATAGCGGCCATTTTCCCGATAATGTAAAGTAGCGTGTTAAATCAGTAAAATTTTGTTAATTGCTGTTATTTTTTTTTTAAATGAGCAATTTGCTTGCAATAAATTGCAACTGAGGCAGAAAATTCAACCCTTTCTAGTCATGTAAGTTTGATATTGATATGTTGTTAAATTATTGCCAAATATCGTGGCCCAACAAATTTTCTTGGGTATTGCAATGGCAAAGAATAAAATATTTCCAACACAGTTAGCCGGGTTTCTGGTTTGTACTCAGAGGCTGGATAGCGCCTAGCAAAAAATATAACGATATTCACCCGTTGAGTACAATTATTTGGACTAATCAGTACCCAGATTTGCGAAGCCGAGAATATGCAAGCATTAGCAATTTTTGACAGTTTGAGCTATATTTGTAATAAAATATGAATCTGCGTCAATTATGTTTAGCTTTTTGAACACCATGTGTCACCAATTATGTTTTATATTGCTTTCAACGCTCAAAACACATATCTCAAGTCTAAAATTTCAGCGTACGGAGTCAGTATTTTTGCGTTTCAAGACGAAAAATTATTTAAATCCGTGTGGAGAATTTGTTTGCTTCTTTCCAGTCTTCAAGTGCAAATATTAACTTTTATAAACCCTTATTTCTACAAACCTTACAGTAAATTGCTTGTGAGACAATGCGTATTTAAACAATTGTTGGAATTTAACAGGCATAGACAAGTGGGTGGGGAAAATCATGTCTCTAAATTCAGTCGAATATATTTTTTGATTTCAAAGGCTTCTTACTTTGTTGGCAAAATGTAATAGGTTCAGATGATGTCTTTTGCAAAAAAATTCACAATGTCATGCTAAAGCAACGGTACAAGCAGGCTTAAATGATGTTTTTGTTTACTCAATGTTGTCACTTCCTCCTTTTAAACAGTGCGCCAATTCTACCATAATATCCAATGAGAACGCGCTATTTATTTACACCGTATTTTGAAAAAGATTTTAATTGAAACTTATTTTTTCCTTACACATGAAACAGTTTGATTAAGTAAGTAAAACAATTATAGAACTATTTCAATGCAGTAAATGTTTTCTTTTTTCTCGAAAAATAAAATTAGCCAATATATGAAAGTAAAGTTTTATCCCCGGAGTAATTTACGGATTGGTCTAAATTTCATCAATAGACATTTTCGCGAAAATAGGATCCCCTTACGAAAATAGATTATTAATTCTGTCACTGAAGAAACACATGGTGTGTGTAACAGTTTTTACCGACTGTACAAAAATACTTTTGGGTGAGTCGCAACTGTTGACGTGAGGTCATAAAGAAATGAATCACCATTTATCAATGTTTATTTTAATAGTTTACCAAAGAGTCTTGTTATTGCATTTGTTTCGTTGGAACAAAGACCTGTAATAACAAAGATAGTTAAGATTACTAAAAGCAAATGTTATACTATGCAAAAAGATTCGAAGAAATGAAGCCTCGAGGTCTTAAAAACTTGAACTGCCATGCTGTAATATTTCATTTAAATAATTATAGTGAAAAAAAATGTATGAATAGATGTAGATTGATTAGTTTCCCGTTGCAGTTCTTCTAAGGCACCTTTTGTCAGATAATGGAACAGCTATTTTCCTGTTAATGCCCTAAGATTTACACGCGACCACTGGTGTACTTTCAGACTGCATACAGCTTTTCTGTTGAACCATAGAAATGCTTTGACAAACCAAGCTAAGTCAGAGTCAATGCTTCTCCATACACAAAGAGTGGACGTACCAAAGCACCAGTCAGATCAAACCCACGACATAGATGAAGAGTCCTTGAATGTACTTGATATGCTCCACCCAGTAATGAACTTTGTTTACACACCAGTGCTTACAACAGGTGACGGGAACTGCTTATATAAGAGCAGCCGCATACGCTCTAGCAGGCAGTTATCAGTTCCACGTCCTCCTTGGATTGTTGACTGCTATTGACCTGATAGCCAATAGCTTTTATCATGACACTCAGAGAAAATACAATGATTTCCTTATGATGTAAGAATAGTTACAAGTGAATACAGAAAGTAAGTATCAGCTGTGTTAGTTGAAAATACATACAGCGGAATGACGCATATTTATGCTTTGAGTGCTGCAGTCGTAGAACCCAATTCAGTCATACTTTCCTCCGCAAATTAAACCAGAAATGTCCTCCGCATTCACTAGAACTGTTGTCGGTCGTGAGATTCAGCTAGATCATGTTCCACAAATAAAGATAATGTGTACATCAATGTTAGCACCTGTCACTATGTCATCTCTTTGTCCCACTGTTAAACAAACCGCACATAAGTGACAGTGTCAACAACTCACAAGGTACCAGCAGTGTAAACCAGGACAGCTGTGAGTCAAATGAAAAAAAAAACAAAACACGACAACAATGGAAACTGACAGTGAACCACTCTCTCCAGAATAATGGCAGTCTAGTCATTAATGTTGATAATTTTCCGTTGTATGAGGGTGACGAGTCCGATTCCTTTTGTCGTGTGTACGGCTGCGAAACTTTAGAATAGGCGGTCACTTTATCGGACATCTCTGTGGGAGATTTAGTGAGCCCAGCTGCAACTGGATGTGGAACGGTGGATAAGTCCAACACTGTATAAGAAATGACAGATCTTGACACAGTGACAGCTTCAACCAACACTCCACCTCCAGTGGTCTCCGGTACATCTTCTTGTGAGGCAGTTAAAGAACAATGTACAGATGCAATTACTGATTTATCCAGTGTTTTACAATTACAGAGTAAGGGTCGCTAGTTTCAGGGTTACTTGACACCAGTACAGTTATTTCACATCTCACCAAAGACACTTCTGGTTTGTTGCATAACCCCTGTGACTCTAAAGAGAATGTTTCCTTCCTCATTGATAACAAGGTCAACATTAATAAAAGGTTAATAGGAAAAGAAGTGTATTTGCAGATGACCGGGGTGTATGGAACTCATATTCAGGTGTTTCCCCTAAATCTTACTTTTTGTTACACGAAAATGGTGACTTGAGTAGTGCGTATTTGAGAAATAGGAAATAGGAAATAGGAGGCTGCGTTTTTGGTACGTGGCATTCCCTGTTTGATATTATTTTTGTTTTTATTGATTCAAGAAGCAAGTAAAACATCAACAAGAATATCGCCTCTTAAAGAGGCACTCCCTACATCTAGTAGATTATATTCTCGAAACATAAAGTATGTGTTCAATGAATGTAAAATGATAAATAAATACAATTTCAAAGAAGAACCTATGGCAAAAAATGCCTCATTTTACCACAATTAATCAATATAGAGGCTTTCCGTAATAAATCGCATCCACCCATTTATTGTACAACAACAACCCTACATAGATTATTGAATGGATTACGGTGCTGCAGTATATTTTAAACCGCTGATTTTATCGATAATGACTGTGAATGTTTAGCTGAAACTTTTATGATAAGTTATAATACTTCCAAAGATTCTATTATTTATGTTTTGGAGGTTATTTAATCGACATCAGTTATAGGGTATGTCCCTTTAAGTCCACAACCCGAAAAAGAACAAATCGTTTTACTTCATACGTACATGTATTACACTATTCACAAACTTGACAATACATACAAGAAAAGGGTCACATGGTTAGGCGAGGGAGGTCTAGAAAGTCCTTTGGCCATGGTAGAGTATGATGGGAATTTCCTGGACTAGCACCCAATTTTTATCAAAGATAGATGAGGGATTTGTGCGAAGACCAGCCCATGTTATGGCTGACATTGCCAAAATGACGGAACAGAAATGTGCACCTTCAGACATATACCTGACTCTGGAAAATATGACGAGACGACCAGACCGCCCATTGAGTCAATTTACAACAAGATTCATTACAGAAAGTCAAAAGCTGCGCAGACAAACGTACATACTATCTCTACTAACATTGCCGACCAAATATGACACCTGAAAAATATGGTCACCGACAACGACGAATTTGTAAGGTCAATAATTCTCACTGGTGGCATATATTCCCTACTACCAAACTGTAAACGGAACACCAGATTGAGGAGATAAAAAGACTGTGTTGTACTGGACAGACTGTTCTTGGAACTGACTAGACCTTCATGTTGTAAAAAATGCACGTCAAGGTTATATGCTACAGTTAACGATAGATAGACACAGGACTGAACAACCTGTCCTCCTCTATCCATTGGACCAATGTTTGCACACGACAATAGCGGCTACTTTTTCACCATTTAAAATCGAAGTTCGCTGGGACAATTCTGACGAAACTTGTAATCTGTTCTGACGATGAACATGCAATGGTGAAAGCCATAACCACTGAGTCCCCCACTCTACTCATGTGTTATGTACCCGACACTTACAACAGAACGTATGACAGCACTTGGAGGACGTCGGGGTACCTAGACGTGACAGAGCAGTCATCCTCGATAAGATCTTTTGGCGGGAGGGTCAGGCTAACATGACGGAAGACATTTGCTTTGGAATCAGATGTGACGATATTGAAAGCTACTGCGCAAGTTTTTCTGACAAATTTGTTCAGTACTTTCAAAAGCGCCTCATAGGTCATATCAAAACCAAGGTCAACGAGCCCGTACGTGACGGACTTATCTCTAGTAACTAGACTAACAAAAAGACTATCAATCATGGATTGAAGTAGACTGTAGACTGGCAATAAAAACATCTGCCTGCCTTTGTCAGGTTAGTCAAAAGGTCAATTCAAGGAACTGGGAACTGAAGTTTGCTCAACGGGTAGTTTTCGTCTGGCTGTCACTCACAAACGGTTCTAGACGAGAAAAGACATATGGATAGACATGACGGACCAGCAGAGGACAAACTTGTACAAACGTAATAGTCAGTTCGTGGTAAAAAATGACAGGTTTGTTATCTCGACGGACGGACAACGTCCATGTATTGCACCAAGGGCAGAAGGCAAGACACCAGGTCAGCGAAAGAGGAAAGTGAATATACAGACTGTGACTTTGAAAAAAAACCCACAGGAACTGAAAACTAAAGAGTCAAACATCTCGCACAATACAGTGTGAAAGCTCTCGCCTACGCACAGTGTAATGTAGGTGAGCTTTTACGATAGTCGAGTGTCCGTCATTCGTCATGTATAAAACACTGGCAAGGATTATAAGGTAGTTACTAGTTAAATTGGCTACAAGAAAGCTGTCCGTCACCCGATGATACAAAAACAAATTATTGACGCTGGCATAGGGTGTAATATAATAACTATATACATGTAGTTAAAAGGCTAAATGAAAACTGAACTGGCTACAACCTCTAACTAGAAACTAAAAGAAGTTCTTTTGCTTGCAAAAAGTGGCAGACTGATTATTAAATATTTATAGGCACTGATGAAATGGCAATGTGTAAAACATCATTTATTTCAATTTTTCAATAAAAGCAGTATACTTTGAATAAAAGCAGCCACACTTGTAATGAATAGTCACGTTTGTGGTATAGGTTCATATTTACACTCTTGTACAGGAGACCTTATCCTGTCGCTCCTTATTTGTCATTTGATATGTGCCGGTGTAACTCGGCTATATACGCAATCTTGAGAAGCCAGTGATCAAAATAATAACCCAGAACAGCCGCAACGCTGAGCCAACTTTAAAGTGATACAGTTAATATGTTGTGTATTTCTATATTTATACATATTTATCATTTGATTTACCCGGTGAACAACATAGTAACTCAAACGGTCATTTTCCTATTACTCTGACTATTCATCCTTTTATATACAACTTTGACACAGAAGGAAACGAGACTCGATTAGTATTTCAAAATGAATATTTATTTTATTGGTCCTGCAAGGCCGAGTTATAAATCGTGCGTAATTACATCTTTCAGACATCTGAGGTAACCAGCTTTTGTAATACATATATCATGTTCTCTTCTTTCTACACAACAAACAGTTTTTACTAAAAACTGCGATGAGATCGTAATTAATAAAACTTCCTTCCTCACAAAAAGATGCAGTGGTCCTAAAAACAAAAATAATATCAAACAGGGAATGCCACGTACCAAAAACGCAGCCTCCCCAAAACGAGTCCCACAGCACCCAGAAGTGCACACCACCAACACACACATACACACACACGCACACACACACACGCACACACACACGACACACACACACAATCATGTACACACACACATATACACTACCAACACACACTAGCATACAAAGCAAACACACGAGGACAAAACGAACAATTAAAGGAACACAGTGGGGCACCGCCTTGGAACGGTCAGTGGCAAAAACACCACTGGGGAGCTTAAACCGGTTTATGGTGCGCACCCAACCTCACTCTTACCCCCACCATGTTCCAAAGTCACAGGACAGTGTAAATAAATGTAACACCTGCTAGCAAAAATGAGTTTCAAATTCCGGTGTCAAAAGGCAAACACAGAAACATAATAAATCCAATGGAATTATATGGACAGAAACTAAACAGTTCTAAACCGAACTAAAATGTACATTAAAAAAACAATTAGAATTTAAAATACTGGAGCAATGAAAAACACAATAATTCAATACATATAGCAAGTGGGATGAGAAGATATGTTATGTACGAGTGTTATCATGATTGTGTGTGTGTGTGTGTCGTGTGTGTGTGCGTGTGTGTGTGTTGGTGGTGTGCACTTCTGGGTGCTGTGGGGCTCGTTTTGGGGAGGCTGCGTTTTTGGTACGTGGCATTCCCTGTAGCCTCCCAAAACGAGCCCCACAGCACCCAGAAGTGCACACCACCAACACACACACACACACACACAACACACACATACACACAATCATGTACACACACACACGTACACTACCAACACACACTAGCATACAAAGCACGAGGACAAAACGAACAATCCAAGTCACTTTCAGTCCTTTAATGTTGATGTGGATTAAAACCTGGTAATGGCACCGTCAATCGAGTTTGTTGTGATAATCTAATCAAGGCTGGTGATTATCATGTTAATTATATACCAAACAAGGTGTAAATAAAAATTGATGACACCGTCCATCGAGTTAGGTGTGATAATCCAATCAATCTGTTGATTGTAATGATGTGCTCCAATCAAAGGTGCTAACTTATTTTCATAATCGCAAATACTGGAAAACAATACGTTCTGTAACAGTTAACATCAGTTAATCAAAGGTACTAATTTTTTAGTTAGACAGGTTAGACAACAACAACATCCTTTATTCACTCATTTCATGTTAACATGAATAAATGAGGATGATGCACGTATTACATTTGAGAATCACAAACCATGTTAAGCATCCAAATCATGAATACAACGAATTTATAACTTCACATATAAGAATGAACCTATTGAAATTGTAAAAGAGTACAAATACTTAGGAATTTATTTTAGTAAAACCAAGCAACATATAGCCTCCAAGGCAACACGAGCAATGCATAGCCTTTTAAGAAACTCAAAACGGTTAGGTCTTCAAATAGATATACAAATTGAACTCTTCAATAAAAACAATCAAACTGGTTTTACTTTATGGTGTAGAGATCTGGGGTAATACGGACACTTCGACGTACTCGAACGTGTTGAACTTAAATTTTTAAAGTATATACTGAAAGTAAAGCGTTTAGTTTATTCTAATTTATTTTAGCTCGATTGTGAAGAAAGCTTGTAGCTTATCGAGTCACTCTCGAGTCCGCTTCCTGGAAAAACCAGTACTGGTGTCATATGAGGAGGTACGGTCGTGACCTTGGTGGGGCTCGAACCCGCAACCTCCGGGATGAGCGGCCGACACCTAAACCTCTACACCACCGCTCCCCTTGAAACCCTTTGGCTAATCCTACATTCAATTATTTCAATGATAGGTAGATTCATAATATAAACCAGGGTCCCTGTATAAACAAAATTATATAAACAAAATTATCCTATTTTCGTACCAGGTAAAAATGTTTTCGCTGCCGGTTTGCATGGCATTTGCAATAATAGAAAAAAATCTGTTTAATGATCGTCGTCATTTTTGGTAAATATTACCTCTAAATTCAATCATTTACGTGATGGACTGACTTTTTAAATCATTTAACACACAATTGAACCCAAAGAATCCTATTTTCGTATATAAATTTTATTTTAGCGAAAATAGCTAAATTTTGGTTTTCAGATACACCGGTAATTTACAAACTAAAACCCAAAATGAAATATGTAGAAGGTTGTCAGTAATTGAAGACAAAAGATAGATCCAGTTTTTTATCACTAAATTTTTATTAACACTACTGTACGTAATATTTCGTGCGAATTTTTATTTCGTTGACCTATATTTTATTAGAAAACGATTAGAGATTATACAAATGAAGTCAAAACGAAAGAAACGTTCCGAAACGTGCAATCTCTGAAAAGAATACAACACAAACAATAACACTGATAGAGACGGTGACAGCATGTAAGGCAAACAGTTATGGCAAGCTACAACTTTATATTGTCTTTACTCATATCTCAGAAAAAAATCCTAAACTAAAATGTGGGAAAACAACTCTCCCAGAAATTCAAAATTCAAACCGAATTCAACTCCACTGGCGTTATCATCTTCACCAATGGCCACAAGACAACGAACAGGATTGAGAAGTTCTTTACAGACAAGTAGAAATGGTATATCTGAAAAGACTAGTGTAGCTAACAAAAATGTGTTGGCAGGAGCAGGTCCCCTGTTGTCGACACCATTTATGCCACAGATAAAACGAGCGCTTGGCTTGGAACCAAACATACAGACAAAGTATTGGTAAGTAAATTACGTGAACATTTATCAAAGTTGAACCAATTTTCAAGGACAAAAGACTTCGGATGTGATTCTTTTTTAAAAATATTTTATCGTCCTCTAATTTCAAAACCTTTGATTTAGGCTCAGTGAGGCCTGTAATTTGGCAATGAAACTTTATATCTGAAACATGTAGAAACTAGAATTTGGCAACATTTGTGGAATTGCACAAAGGTCTTAAATCATGTAGATGCTTAGCAGGGCTAGCACTGGCCCATGTTTCCTTTGAGCCATTTTTTCCATGTGGCGCTTTTTGCTTAGCACACAGAAAATATTCTTTCTTTAAAAGTTGTAGCCAATTCAATTTCTTTTTAGCCAATTTAACCTTTTTAACCGGTAGTTACTGTTTAATTAAAATTATCACTCTGTGGCTCGTATCAAAAATGATATCGTTTCATATATATTTTAGTGACCGTAGACGACATAGTTTTGGTATTGGGGTAAATCCTGTATCACCGACTGTACAGGCAGGGTCACTCCCACACGTGAAGCTAACCAAAACAAGGAGGTTGTCACTATCAGAAAGAAATTCCTCGATGTTGAACAAGTCAAGTACAGTGAAAATTGCTCCACCTGTTGTTGGAAAAGTTGCCAGTCCAAGGTATGCCATTTTCAAATCTAATTATCTATTTAATGAAAGACATAAAAGCAAAGCAGAATTAAATTTAGAAACTATTATTTTTCCTCTTGCCACCTTGGAGGAGCTACTATGCAGACCATTCTGAAGAAAACTTACAATACCATTCCTTTTAATTTTGACTGAGTAGCTCTTTAAATACACTATTCATATTTTGCTGTACATCTTTTTATTGTCATTATGAGGAGCTCAGGCTAGCAGTATTGGATTGTTATGGCCCTCTTTAGTGATTTAACCTTTGCATGCTTGATTACTTCTCTTCGGTTTAAAATATTAGAAAAATTGATTGGCAAAAGCACAGCATCATAAATTGTAGGAATGAATGTTTTTCTGGAAAATGTTTGCTTTTAAGTTGACCTGATCATGATGAATCTTTTGTAGCTTGTATCATATGAGATGCAACACGTCTATACATGAGGACAGAACTACACCAGACACATACGCTGTTATATCAGCTTTAAAAGAAAGAAGGTAATGCAATAAAAAAATCTTTCGCAATGTAAAAAAGTATTAAATCCTTGCTGAGGACTGAGTTAAATATTTGAACTTTGTCCTGAATACTCCTGATAAGTTAGCTTTCAAGGTGCCATGGTGTAGGGGCAGAGTGTCAGACTCCTAACTGGAGGTTGTGGGTTCGAATCTTGGCAATGACTTTTGACAGTGACCTCCACAATTCTTTTTCCCCACACGAGTACTGTTCAGAACTCTATGAATAGGTTTAATCTTTTGTAATGCTGAATAAATCATCAAGCCATAGCTTAAAAGCATATTGAACTATTACACTAGACAATTATAAGTAAATTAACCTCAAGGTTAAAATATGTAACTGATTTGCTTTGCAGGAAAAGATCTATAAATGCATTTGAAGACCACACAGAGCCATCTATGCAACAAGCTAAAAGAAGGTAACCTTCCTATCAAAGCAGTCAATATTGTTGAAATTTATTACAGTCAACTCTCGAAAACTCGAACACCCTCGGGGAAGCAAAATTTGTTCGAATTTTCGGTAGTTCGAACTTTCCGGAGTGAGCATGTCGGCCATATTGGAGATGGTACTAAAGACCGTTCTGTAAGAACGCCGTTCTGTCTAGAGTGAAGTGTACTAAAACCTGTGTAGGAACGTACTCGATTACTTACTGTAACTGACTCTGAAGTCGTAGAAAATTCTTAAAACTTATCATGATAGGAATATGTCGCTGACATGGCTATCCTCCTGTTTCCGGGCCCTTCACCAAGTTACTCAGCGAAATTAATTTTCCCCGAATTCGCCGACCTGGCTATCCCCCCATTACTGGGACCTTCACCAGGTTGCTCGACGTTAGAACTTTGTACACTATGTTCTGACATAATTGTGTGGTTGACATTGAAAAATCTAGATTTTATATAGCTTTATTGAATATGAAACAATTAACTCATTTTATGACAGGCGAACGATTGCCACAAACATAATCATAAGTGTTAGCACGCACGGCAAACAAATACACATATCCTCGATTATTACCATGTGACGTCATTTACTCAATCAAGCTGGCACCTGCTCAATTTTCACGAGGTGTGAAAAACATGCGACCGGCTGATTGATCAATTAACGAACGACACTGTTCGAACTTTCCGGAGTTATTCACACTATTTTATTAATGAGCGGACACTAATATCAGTTCGAAAGTTCCGATTATCCGGGTTCCGATTAACCGTAGTAGAACATATTGAATTTAGAAGGAAAAAAATCGGGACCCGAAAATGTGTTCGAATAATCGGGGGTGTTCCAATTATCCGGGTTCGAACTTTCGAGAGTCGACTGTAGTAGAAAATTTAATCCAGTAATTCAAAGAGATGTATGATGAAACAAATTTTTCATGTTTCCAGCATGGAAGTTGGGTGATGTTTGCATGACAAAAATTGTGTGATTTATATCAAAGGCAGACATATTTGCAAATTTTATATTCATGAAAGGATTATTCTCTAAAAGTAAATCTATATGAAATGAATCTTTCGCAAGATTTTTAAATTAGCGAAGTGGGAAATTTGCAAATAAAAAGTCAACACTTTTTCTTTAGTGTTCTTCATCCTCACAGTGGTCTTTATTTGACTAGCCTATTTTTTTCAATCTGATATTTTTATAGTTGTCAAACTTTCGTGGAAGAAAGCACCTATCCAAAAACTATCTTGCTGGCTTCAACGTTGAATTAATAAGACCGAGTCTTTACCACAGGTGTGAATGTAATTGTCATTTTGCGGTTGGTTTGTTTTAATGGGTATAATTGTATATTTCAGGCGACAGGAGAGCCAACATTCTAACGCATCTACTTCCTCTATGCCCTCAATGCCGGAAAACTTCCCTGATCTTACAAGTGCGGATTTCAGAATGAGGCTCGATACACCTGGCTTGAAACGGCCGTCGAGGTATATATTTTCTCTTTGTGACAAAAAGTCTTGACGAAGTCAATTTTATCTCTGCATCTTTTAATTCTACACAGACAGAAAGCATTGTGTCATACCACAGTACACATTGAATTGTTTGTATGAAAAGGCATAACTTGCGCTATTATTTTGATGATCAAAGAACATGGGTTTAATAAGTAGAAAGAAAACTACGTAAAGAAGGCAGAGACCTCGAGACAAATCTTTCTTGTTGTCCTTTTTGAATGCACACAATTTGAACGATTGGACTTTACCCGTCACTAAGGCGATGCAACTTCTCTGTTGTCTGTCTTTTATACTTTTAGCAGGAGGCACATATGTTCCCTGAAACACCTACATACTAAATATTTATTGATTTACTGTTAATTACAGGCCAAGTCAGGAAGATATTGAAGAATGGGACAATGAGAACGTTTCAAAGAGACATCATGCCGAGGCTAGAAATAACTCGATCCTAAGCAGTCTCAGTTCCAGTCAGAGATTTATTGAAAATGAGGTTAGTTGTTGTTGTTGCTGTATGAGTTTAACACCCGTTCAAACCATATTTTGGTCATTTTAACAGGCGTACATAGGCGTTTACCTATCATTCCTGGGAAGAACCAGTACTAGACTCCTATCCTCCGTAAGAAACTGCCAACTTTCTCACATAAAGAGACATGGTCTGTAGCAGGGCTCGAACCCATGAGCCTCGATCTATGAGAGGTTGCAGTCAAGTCAGCGACTCTAGCCACTCGACCACCGAGGCAGGGATTTGTTGTTTGTTGCCAGTGTTCATATGTCCCATTGTCTGGATCAAACATTTAATTTCATAACTTTTATGGTTTAATATATGTATGTAAAATGGAATGCCTATTTTGTGCTCGATGGAGGCATGAACATGAATGACATGGTCACGCAGAGTTGTTACTTATGTTTGAATATTTGTAATTTTTCCTTTGACTAGATTTTATCATGGAACATCCTTTCTTTTATGGCAGAATATACATGTGATTGATTTTTCCATGCAGGAGCATTTTGCTGTTAAAGTTTTTTGCCAGAAAGCAAGGGTTGTAATTATAACTTACTATGTGAAATGTCTATTTAGAAATCAAAGAGAAAAGCAGAGTCCAGTTTCCATGAGAAAGAAAATAGCGGATATATCTCAAAGGCACAGAAGAGAGAACCTCCGAAGTTGACACACTTAGATATTCCATACAGTGTTGAGAATACCACAAAGTAAGTTTGTTATTCTACAACTGCATTTAAATTTGATTTATGTAAGACGGCACATTCTCAATAATGAGTCAGAGTGAATTCACTGAATCGTAGTTGTTGTAGAGTTATACGCCCATTTGAAACAGTATTGTTGGTCACTTCAACAGGCAGGCAGTTTACCTAACCATTTTTTCTAGAAGGAAGCAGTACCAAACTCCTATCGTCTGTAAGAAACTGCCCACTTTCTCTCAGAAAGAGACATGGTCAGAAGTAGGGCCAGAACCCATGACCCTCTATCTACAGCGATTTCAAGTCAGCTACTCCTAACCACTTGACCACGAAGCCGGATCTCAAATTTTAGTTTTGCTACAGTTGAACCTGAAATTACTTGAAGATTATGTAAAACTTAAAATGATAAAGGAGACTGCTTTTTCCTCAGCCTGAAACCAAGCCCCCCACCTCACCCCCACCCCCTATGCTCTGAACAAAAATTAATTGTTATTTTGTTGTAATTGTTGAAGAGTTAGTTGTACTTTTATTCTTACATATATTTGAACTGTAGGACCCCGTCAGCTCCGGTCATGGTAAAGACTCCACAGATGACCAATGGTCACTCTTCACCCATCACACAGAAAGAAGTAGATACAGAGAAGGTATGAGAAGTTAGATTTTCTGCAATTACCATCGTTCTGGAATAACAGTTCACTATAGTGACCTAATTATTATAGAAGAAAAGCTGTGAAGCGAGTGCATTTTCAAGATTTTTCAGCATCAAATCCATGTTGTTTTTTTGTCTATAAGTCAGTAGTAGTTTTTTGTATAAATTTGCAAATTTTGCTCCAGGACAATTGTATTGCTAAGTAACATATTCAGACATTAACCTGGTAGGAAATTGCAACTGATGAAGCTGAGATTGGTTCCATATATCAAAGTCCCAGGGTTACTTTGAATTTACTGATATATGAAATTGAATTTTACAGATAGAATAATCATAGAACCTTGTTTTATTCACACTGAGACAATTTCTTTCATATTAAAGTTGTTTCTTAAGGAAAAAGAGTTGCCAGAGTACCTGTATTTATAATATGTACTTACTGATTTAAAGAGCAAAGTTAGGAATGTTTTGTATACAAATGAAAGTCATTGCTACCAGTAAGAGCTATTTTTAATTGTGCTCCTGGGACTTTAATGTCTCTTCTTTGAGATTTTATGAACCCTGGGTGCTTAATAGAACAAATACGGTAATTGTTGCTTAGAGTGAGTAAATGTCAATACACTTGTACACATTGATCTCATCTCTGATAATTAATAGAAATATATTAAACTACAATGTATTATTATTTGTGTTGTTTTTTTCAGTCTACAAAGAAGGCTGAAGCCTCAAGTACGCCTGTGTTACGAAAGATGCCAACCATGAAGAAGACGGCGAGTATTTATTCTGGACTGGGATCTCCTGCAAGTTTTAAAAAGGTATTACCTAGAATTGTAATATAACGATGTATTTAGACTGCAATGTTGGGCAAATTATTTGTGCATTTGTCAACTTGAAACTGATGTTTACTATAGCACATCTCAATTACATCTAAATAAATGTTTTTATGTTAAGATTTGATTCTCCATCAACGTACCAAGTTTGAAGAAATTATCCTATTAGGAAATTTTTTGCCCTTTATACATAGTAGGAAAAGGTAGCAAACACTTTTAACTTTAACTACATTGCTGTAAAGTCAGGGTGTTACAGAACCAGCTATGACTCTTAGTTAACAATGGCCTTAACAATATTCTCACACCTTTCCAGGCACAGTATGCTAATGTAGTTGCCACACTGGATGACTATGATGCAGACAAGGAAGCAGAGAAACAGAGAGTTCAACAAATGCTGAATGACTTAGATGAATCATTCGTGAAGAAAGAAGGTATGGTCCTATTTTAAATAAAATTAAAGTTTTATACAGAAGATAAATTCATTTATTCTCACTTGGAGAAAGAGTTCTTACAACTCTAATTAATCTCTCTTAACAATCACACTTTATAATCATGCAGAATTCCCCAAACTGTGACTTTACACCAGGATTTTAGTGTCCCCTTCAGCTAATTATCACTTAAGTTTTCCCCGAATTGAGGGGCTAGGGCGCCTTCCTCAAACTTGGAACAAATGCCATGACTGTATGTTGTTCTCCTTTCAGCAAAATCAGAGGCTACTGTAACAAGTACCTCAACATCACTTACAACAACAGTGTCTGTTTCTACGGCAACATCTTCAGTGTCAACAGCAACAACTGTAAGCTCCTCCATAATTTTGGACACGTCAAAAACGTTATCAGCTCTTGAAAAACTCTCCAAGTCCCCAGTACAAGAGACAGGAGGTATGTTGATATTGCTGTCTGTAGATTGTACATGTATGCTTCTCCAATTTGTATTTAGATTGAAGCATCAGTGAGGGATTTTATAAACAATATGTTGAACTAATCTTGTTATTTAATATACATTTCAATGTCTGCTGTAAGTTACTATTTGAGGCAAAATCTGCCTCAAGTCATATCTATATATTGTAAATTTGAACCAGTTTTTTAAATTTTTTGCTGAATACTTACCGGTAATATTCAAAATTTTCTGCCTTGTTTGATCACTGAAGATAGAAAGTACTTTCCGGGTCTGCCTTGTGCCTTTATTCCATGCTGCTGAGTTTCTAGTTGTACCAAATACAACTGCAGTAAATGTTTGAATCCCAAAATGTTTTGCAGATATTGCAAATCCAACAAAAGTTTGCTCTGATGAACATCTTTACATAGATAACTCTCACACAAAACATAGCTGTATTTATTTAAACAACAGAAAGTATTAAATGTAGCAAAACTATAACCCCTGAAAGTATAACTCAACAGTCAAAGCTTGGCTGTGGTGGTCTCAAATGTTTGTGTTACCAGCTTTAAGACTGTTACTAAGGGAAGAAGCTTTGCGAAACCTTTGCTGAAATGTGGGATGATGAGGGTCTCCCTTGGGTTTGAACTTTGTTTCATCAAAGGGACAATGTTTTTTCTGGGGAGGGTGTGTGTTTATATTGCAATGATGGCCTTGTATGACTTCAGTTCACATTCTATGTTTTATATTTCACATTTAGGTCTGACTACAAGTGCCACAGCGACACAACCCAACGTGTCATTCAAGCCTCTGTTTGGTATGCCCAGTTCTACACCAAGTACTGGTAAGTTTGTGTCAAAATGCTGTCTAAGTCAGACAGTTTTCATCTGATCTTCACCAAACTTGCTGAACATGTTTGTGGGTATAATGTCTGGGCCAAGTTAAATAACCAGCCAAATCGCCCTAGGCACTTACGGATTATGGCCCTTTAATTATCCAAAAATTGGCCAAACAAGGCATAAATCAAACAGTTTTCATCTGATTTTCTCCTAAAATATTTGTTGGTATAATGTCTAGGCCAAGTTTGATTACACGGCACTTTTGGATTATGGCCCTTGAATTATCAAGAAATGGTGAAATTAGCCTTGTCAGCTCTGTAGTTCAAACAGGTTTTACACAACCTATGAACTACCAGATACTGAGTTATACCTCCCTGATGAGCATATTTTGTGACAGTTTAGCACTCTTTGTTCTATCTGTAACTCTGTCCATCTGTCCGTCACACACTTTTGTCGGGAGCCTAAGTTCAAAACTAATTTTTTAGAACTAGAGACTTTGTTGCAACTTCACATAATATAGCGGACATTGAGAGGAAGTGCATTGTAGAAGAGCCATGGCTCTACCCTGTCTAGTCTTTGGATTATTCTCCTTTTGTAATTCTTATGTCCATGGCACAACTCTGAAATTATTCAAACTGCATACAAATGAAGAAGTGCTGTGGTCAAGAACAATAACTCTACCATGTCTAATTTTTAATTACTTCCCTTGTTACATGTTACAATGCTAGTCCAGAGTATAAGTCCAAAATTGTTCAAGATATTTAGTTAGTATTTCACACAAGCAATATTTTTGTGCTCTCTCTTCAAGGGTGAGAGGGTTTATTAAAACTCAATGACTTATTCATGCTGCATATAAACACTGTTGTGCAAAAACTTGTTAAGTGAATTTTAGTTAGGTGATGTTTGTATTTGGGGGAGCAACCATCATTTCCAACAGTATCCTTTTTCAGTCTGATTCAGGTTTGAAGGTTTTGATTTGAAATTGCAGGAGTCAGTGCCCCGACTGGTTTACAGACTTCAACAAGTTTGACTGGATCTTCTGTTAGTGCAGGTGGCTTCAGTTTGAGTACCAGTCAGCCAGCAGTTTCTACTGGTACACAGTCTATTTCTTCTGCTTCACCTGCTGGAGGGTTTTCCTTTACTCTTCCTAAAAGTACACCATCAACAGGAGGGTTACTAGCTTCAACTGGAGGTACTTTTCTATCAGTCATAATTTGGTACCAAAAATTTAATGAAGTTAAATTAATTGTTTTCGATACTATAGATCGCACACTATGATATAACTAGTACTGGTGACAATCAGCAGCCATATAGAGCGACTTAAAGCGGCATACTTAAAACCCAATGCATATTGAAATGGTTGAAAACTATATCATATGTAATATGTTAACAGAAAGAGTCTTTCCCAAATCTAAAAGATCCAAGTAAGAATAGAAGAAGTTACAGGTATAATAGCTGAAATAGGACTTGTTGTAGTGCTATTAAACCTTCACTTTAAAGTTGGTTTTAATTTTGGTGTGGGTAACGATTTATTATAAAAGGATGCTATATCTGCATTTTGTGCAGAAACAAGACATTTCTGGTTATATGTTCTTGAAAAATACTTATAAATTTTATTACTTTATGTATGGTTAGTTCATTATCAATGCTTTGCTAAAGCAATCTACTAGATGTAGGGAATGCCTCTTTAAACAACAGTCGCAGCAGCTTGTATTGCATGACACTGAAATCGGTAACCATGGCAACCACATGTCATTGTTATGATACTGATTTGTGGAGTTAAAACGGAATATTAAGGGTTTGTTCAACTTAATTACTGATGATTGTCTGGCTATTGTAGGGGTTGATACAACACCATCAGCAGCATCTGGTCAAGCAAAACCAAGTTCTGCTATTGGCGGCTTCAGCTTTGGAAGACCTGCATTGGGTGTTATTGCTTCCACAGGGGCTGCGTCAACAGGAACTGCGTCCACAGGGGTTGGAGGAGGGTTCAGTTTTGCTGCAGGAACATCTACTGCAGTCACAACACCTGTATCAGCAGTAACAACAACAACACCTCAAGTGGGATTAGTGTTTGGTTCTGTTGCATCAACTCAAGCTCCAGCTCCAGCACCTGGTGGTTTTAGTTTCGGTAATGCTACAGCAGCCCAAGCTTTAACAAGTGCTGCCCCAGCACCATTTTCATTGGGCACACAGCCAGCACCAGCAAGTTCAGCAGGGTTCCCCTTAGGTGTTTTAGGGAACACAGCGTCTTCAGCTGGAGGTGTTTTAGGAAGTACAGCAGCTTTTACTGCGGGTGGTTTAGGAAGTACAGCGGCTTTTACTGCGGGTGGTTTGGGAAGTACAGCGGCTTCCACTGGGGGATTCTCCTTCGGTGGGCAAGCTTCCACAGCTGCAACCACGGTAGCAAGTTCACAGTTTGGGACAGTGACCACTGCATCGGCACCAGCCTTCAACTTCGGTGCTGCTGCTAGCACTGGTAATAGCTAGATGAATTTTTAGCTCGACTATTCGGAGAATATGGAGAGCTATTACAGTCACTTGTGTGTCGGCGTCGGCGTTGCTTCTTTGGTTAAAGTTTTGCCTGCTAAGTACTATCATGCACATATCTCAGTAACCACTTATGATATTGACTTGAAACTTTGTTCATGTCTTTAGGGGTGTCATACAATCAAGGCAGATAACTCTTGAAACAATTTAGTACAAATTACGGCCCTTGTTTGACTTTGAAAATTTGGTTAAAGTTTTGCCTGCTAGGTACTATCATGCACATATCTCAGTAACCACTTATGTCATTGACTTGAAACTTTGTTCATGTCTTTAGGGGTGTCATACAATCAAGGCAGATAACTCTTGAAAAAATTTAGTACAAATTATGGCCCTTGTTTGACTTTGAAAATTTGGTTAAAGTTTTGCCTGCTAGGTACTATAATGCACATATCTCAGTAACCACTTATAATATTGACTTGAAACTTTGTTCATGTCTTTAGGGGTGTCATACAATCAAGGCATATAACTCTTGAAAAAATTTAGTACAAATTATGGCCCTTGTTTGACTTTGAAAATTTGGTTAAAGTTTTGCCTGCTAGGTACTATCATGCACATATCTCAGTAACCACTTATGATATTGACTTGAAACTTTGTTCATGTCTTTAGGGGTGTCATACAATCAAGGCAGATAACTCTTGAAAAAATTTAGTACAAATTATGGCCCTTGTTTGACTTTGAAAATTTGGTTAAAGTTTTGTCGCTAGGTACTATCATGCACATATCTCAGTAACCACTTGTGATATTGACTTGAAACTTCGTTAATGTCTCTAGGGGTGTCACACAGTCAAGTCAGATAACTCTTGTATAAATTTAGTACTAATTATGGCCCTTGTTTGACTTTGAAAATTTGGTTAAAGTTTTGCCTGCTAGGTACTATCATGCACATATCTCAGTAACCACTTATGATATTGACTTGAAATTTTTATAATGTCTTAAGAGGTGTCACACAGTCAAGACAGATAACTCTTGTTTAAATTTAGTGCAAATTATGGCCCTTGTTTGACTTTGAAAATTTGGTAAAGTTTTGCATGCAAGGTACTATCATGCACATATCACAGTAACCACTTATGGTAGTTATATCAAACCTTGCAATAGTGTTCAGGGTAAATTTTGTATCAAACAATTAATTTACCAAAAATTAAATCTATAGTTATAGATTTTGACTTTTTTTATGATTCAACTTTCCTAGTTTATACTTAATAGTTAGCAGAATTTTGTTTTGCTATTACACTGATAAAAGTTTTGTTTTATTAGCAAACACCCACAATAGTCGAGCGTGCTGTCTTATGGACAGCTCTTGTTATATTTACATTCGTACTTTAAAGCTAGCTTTTAAGTAAGCTTATCAAATAAATAAAAATTCTGCTTCTAAAGAAATACTGGTGGTGAAGGATAGGTGGTTATGACTTAGATTTAAACCTGTTCTCTGCTTGTTGAAGACAAGAACATTTGTTTTAAAATGAATAATTTTGGAAAACACAGTTGAAAAATAAGATTCAAAGGAATGATAAAATAATCTTTACTTAAGAGCACAGTGCATTTAGAGTAATATGTGTATTATTCTTATGTTGATATTTAAATACATGTACTTGTTTTACAAGCAACAGAATATTTTGTTGTATAGAATTGTAACGATTTTCTACAAAATACAATTTTTTTTATTTTTTTTACTAGCTGCGTCAGGGATATTCGGTGCAAGCTCAGGAACAACGTCAGCACCTGCTGTGGGATTTGCATTTGGAGCAAAACCAGCAACAACACCAGCATCATCTGTATTTGGAACCCCAGCAGCAGCTATAACACAAAATCCCTTTGGGGCCTCAGCGTCAACTTCAGCAAACCCATTTGGTGCCCCTACAGCAAGCTCAGCTGCAACATTCAACTTCGGTGCAGCAAAAACAACTGCGTCTGCTTCACCGTTTGCTTTCAATACCGGGACCACAGCTTCCTCCACAGGGAGTGCTGCATTCCCCACAGGACAAACAACTGGTTCTACTCCAGCTGCAACTGGTATGTTCCAGTTTGGAGGAACTTCTACTACATCAGCTCCCGTATTTGGTAAATATTGTTAAGGTAGTAGACCCCTAATGGGCACCAATTCAAATCATTATAGGCTTAATATTTTCTAATCTGTATCATTTCCAGGATTTAAAAACAAATTTTAAAAGAAATTTAACGTGTAAAAACTAAGATATAGGAATTTGAATAACCCTACCCCCACTTTGGAATTATTTATAAAATGACATCACACGAGAGATAAGAAAATACATGTTTTTCAATAATTTGGTATAGATTTGGTATCGGCGTAACAAGAACTATATTTTCTTTCAGAAATTATACACCATTTACTAGAGTATCAACAAGTTTGATAAACTTATATGAAATAATCGGATAGTATTACAATTTTCATGTACTTTTTTGGCAATGTTCAATTTTGAACATCAAAGTTTTTAAGAAAAATCAACATTTTCTAGAAATGGGTCATGACTTTTTGTATATTTATAATTATCTATAACATTTTGGGAACAGCATGCCAAAAATTCACAATGTTTTACCGTCTCTTTATAAAATAGAGTTTGAAAATCTCCATTGGCAATTTTAGACGTGTCTGCAAGTAATAAAATCTTCAAATAAGCTAATACTTATGTGTAAAAAAATATTTAATTTCTTTTTAGTCTAAAAACAATATGAACATATGAAGAAAAACGCAAATTAATGAAACCAAAGATGAAAAAGTAAAAAAAAATTTTGATTCAGGCTGGATTCGAACCTACGCCCCCAAAAACCTCAAAAGATCTTCAGTCCAATGCTTAACAACATAGGCTAGGGAATTAAAATTGAAGAGTTTCAAGTGGAGGTTTTTATTAGGAGTCTACTACCTTAAGAGTTATTTTAGACCTCGTATAATTACTTAATTATTTTATTACTCGAAAAGATAACTAAAACACATATGTTACATATATCATTTTTAATTCCATATCGTGTACGCATCCATGATTGTGTTATATCGTTCTGCACGATTTTAAACTTTCATAATAATAAAGTATGGCATCTTATGGCCACTCTTAGCCGAGAAAAAACGGATATGAAAATGGTCTAGAGAGATAACCCTCTAGACCAGTCGACCAGAAGGGGACCAGGTACGTATTTATATTACAATTTCTTATTACACCAGTACAGCGCGACAGACTTAGAGGCAATCGAATGGTATCTTCCATTGCTCTACAGATAACTATAGAAACAACAAAAAATATCGAACGAGCCAAAGGAGCAAGGCTGTACTATAAAGTACTGTAGTCTAGCTATAAACCGGAAGCAATGCAAGACTAAAATCAGCAAGGCTATGTATAACTGAAGCAAGGCTATGATGAACCAGCAAGGCTAGTAAGGTATTACCATAGTACTCGAGCAATACCTTTTGTACACCACAACACTCACTGTACCATACCACTGTTGCAAATAGCTAGCAAAAGCCACGTAACTACTAAAAATGACCTTTCGAGATTTGAAAAGCTCTGATGTAGGACCCGGATCCACGCTGATAACGCACGTGGGCGGAGACCCGGACCAGAGTTAAATGTAAAAACAAATAATAATTAGCAAACAATACGCAAATTACCCAATCAAACCTGGTCGCCTTCCGGTCGGCAGAATTTTTCCCGGCTTAGCTTTAGAGTGACAAAATTTTAGAGAATAGATTGAAAATTGTGTAATCTTAGTATGGAGTATTAACTTGATATGCAATAAAATATCGTATACAAATGACCATGCGTAGTATTGTAAACCAAAGCGATGTTGCAGCCCTGTAAGGCTCAATGTTGATAAATACTAAACACATACTCTAACAAGTAAAACACAAAGTACATGTTTATAAACAAAAAACGGAAAATGAATAGGTCGTCCTAATATTGAATTAAACTAAAAAGTGACACTTGGAGATGATGAACTTTACTAGTCCTGACACAGGCACTTGACTTTCTTGTCCTAAATTTATGCACACACGTGATGGTTTAAATTAACACAGGTATAAAGTACAGTTTATCCTTTGATCCCGAAACATCCGCGTAATATTTTCATAGTCATTGCAGCTTCTATTTTGCATGGGAATCCTTCTAAAGACAGACCTGTCGCACCCAAGTACTTCCTTGGTTAAACCATCCACCGAAAAACGTCTGTGTCATAGATCACCTCCAAGATGTCATAACATCGGCTGCATGGAATCTGTAATGTAAAAACTACCACGCACAATTAATTTGTTCAACACGCCGTAAATCATGTATTGTATATTTTACCCATATAAAGTTTCTAACCGAAACTGAACAAATTGTCAATAATTTATGACGTCTAAACAAGACAATAAAATGAGCACGAGTCTGGGGTGTGGCGGGTGGGCAACTTTTTTATAACTTGAAACCTATTACTCGCACAAAAAAGCGTGGTTGACTGAGAATGTTGTCCGTGATTTCTTACTTATATAGATATAGAGTGGTTCCCGGACTATAACAGTATAAATACCTGTTACGTATACGCAAACCAAGAAACCAAAACAGGTTTTACCTGACGACGACATCACTGTAAAGAATACACACCTAGTTACGAGACAACGTTATTTCGTGAAAAAATAAAAGAAATTATTTTAATTCTAAAATAATTTGCATTATTTTATTACTCGAAAAGATAACTAAAACACATATGTTACATATATCATTTTTAATTCCATATCGTGTACGCATCCATGATTGTGTTATATCGTTCTGCACGATTTTAAACTTTCATAATAATAAAGTATGGCATCTTATGGCCACTCTTAGCCGAGAAAAAACGGATATGAAAATGGTCTAGAGAGATAACCCTCTAGACCAGTCGACCAGAAGGGGACCAGGTACGTATTTATATTACAATTTCTTATTACACCAGTACAGCGCGACAGACTTAGAGGCAATCGAATGGTATCTTCCATTGCTCTACAGATAACTATAGAAACAACAAAAAATATCGAACGAGCCAAAGGAGCAAGGCTGTACTATAAAGTACTGTAGTCTAGCTATAAACCGGAAGCAATGCAAGACTAAAATCAGCAAGGCTATGTATAACTGAAGCAAGGCTATGATGAACCAGCAAGGCTAGTAAGGTATTACCATAGTACTCGAGCAATACCTTTTGTACACCACAACACTCACTGTACCATACCACTGTTGCAAATAGCTAGCAAAAGCCACGTAACTACTAAAAATGACCTTTCGAGATTTGAAAAGCTCTGATGTAGGACCCGGATCCACGCTGATAACGCACGTGGGCGGAGACCCGGACCAGAGTTAAATGTAAAAACAAATAATAATTAGCAAACAATACGCAAATTACCCAATCAAACCTGGTCGCCTTCCGGTCGGCAGAATTTTTCCCGGCCACAATAAATTTGCCACAAAAATTTATCCCCCAAAAATTCTGAACATCGTTGCGAAGCTTTACTATTGAGATCCGCTAAAATGCAATATGATTTAGGACAATTAACTTAATTTTTTTCCTGCGACACGTGTTTGATAATTGTTTCTTTGATATAATGTAAGTAAAATTCTATACCGACTTGGTTTAAATGAACACCGTCGGGGCGGTAAAAGGCAGTTTCTTTGTCAATTTCAGGTGAGATTATGTCCCCTTTCCCAGAATCAAGAACAATTTTACGGCCCATTCTGTTTACACGTTTGCGTTTTTTTTCAATTTGTTTATCTCCTCCATTCGACCCCTGCCAATTTTGCCTTTGTAAGATGTCAAGCCAAACGATTATAGTCTGAGGAAAGGCTTCTCTTAAATAGAGTATCTCACAGCTAACAATATTCCTTATTTCGGGCGTTTTAATTTTGACCAAATCGTTCCCACCTAAGTTAATGATGATGATAGCAGGCGGTGACGACAGTAAGACTTGAGCCTCTATCTGGTGGCGTAGTCCATCCCATCCAAGACCTCGCTTCCCCCACCAAGCAATAGACACGTCGTGAAGCTTTAAATTTGGTCTGTTGGTGGTGATTGCGTGGACCCCGGCCCAGTACGGAATCGAATCTCCGACGACCCAAACATCTAAAAGGGAATGGATTTTGTGATATGACAAGTTAAACGGACTTGGTGAAATTATTACCGTTTTGCCACTTAGTAAGGACAAGGCAGTTTTGTCGAACCAATGAAAAGGCTTGATGAAGTGCGTATATAAAGTCTGTAACAATTTGAAGACCACCTGCCAAGTTTCATTATGATTTCCGACGGGTACCCCTGTACCGCCAAATCTGTTGCCCTACCAATTCTAAAACTGTGAGACCGGAAATATCCGGATTTATAACGGGTTTTACTGATCACCACCGAAAGCATGTTACAACAGATCCATCTCTATGACAAAAGAAGATTGTGTGATACTTAGGCCGCAATTCCAAGAATTGTAGAAGTCCGCTAACCGGGCATATACCGTCGCTTTGCCTTGGTAATTTAATAAAAACAGGTGTTCCCCTCTGGTTTGTTTTATAGCGACGGAGACGTATAAGAACGTACTGATTATTCTGACCGAAGGAGATATCATTTATGTGTATCGCATGATCAATCTGAAAGGGGCGTGATGCTGTTAGTTCGCTAACCCGAAAAAGACCGAAGTATGCCAATGTAAACAAAGCTGTAAACAAACTTGTCTCATAACTGTCATAACAGACTGTTGGTAATTTATTGCAGATTTCCACTAAAACAGGTTTAGTTAGCGGTGCCCTTTTGTCTTGGGTTGAACGACTCCTGTGACAACCCTCTAATACCTTATTTATTACGAATGTATTCTTGAAGTCTGGAAATCCCCGTATCTTATGAAAATAATTTATCCCCGCCAAATATGTTGTTATGGACTTCGGAGATAGACCTTTTTCAAAGCAAAATGATAAAAACCAAATGATGTGCGCTACTGCAATCGGCCAGGTATTTGCCAAATTATGGTCATTTCTAAATTTATTGAAAACATTTAAAGCCGTATTATACGTAAGTGCTGTATTTGGCGCTATTGATGAACAAAGGAGCTGTCTTGTTCTACGTTGAAGACGTTCCATAGAAACGATGGTACTAGACTGGGTTTGAGGTCGGCTTCTGGTGCGAGCTCTCTGAATCTCGTCAGCTGTGAACGAGATAAGCAGTCACAGATAACATTCTGACGGCCTGGTACATGAGCTGCTTTCAGCCAGATATTTAATTTTAAACAGCGTAGCGTTATCAATCTCACAAGACACATAACTCGGTCAGACTTGGATGACAATTTATTTAATATGTGAACGACTGCAATATTATCGCAATTGAATTTGATTTTTTTGTTTTTTAAGTGTTGCCCCCAAACAAACAGTGCCACCATGATGGGGAATAGCTCTAAAGTAGTAATGTCTGATGTAATACCCGTTCTGTGCCATTCAGCTGGCCATTTCGCGTGACACCAATGGCCGAAAAAATAAATGCCGAACCCTAAATTTTCACCACCTGCGCTGTCCGTATAAAGCTGTAGGTCTGCGTTTGACACCCAGTATTTGTCGTGAAATAATGATAAACCGTTATAATTCTGCAGAAAAGCCAACCAGGTGTTTAAATCTAACCTTATTCCTCTTTTTAATCTGAGGTGGTGGAAAGGCTTCGTTAGACCGCAAATTGAATCTATCAGACGGCGAGAAAATGGCCTACCCATGGGTATAGCTCGACAGCAAAAATTCAGTGAACCAATGAGGGATTGCATCTTTTTTAAAGTAGTTTTCTTATGGGCTAACATTTCCCTTATTTTTGTAACGACTTCTTTAATTTTAGACTCTGGTATTCTGACAGTCATATGGATCGAATCAAGCTCCAAGCCTAAATATATCAGCACTTCAGTCGGACCTTCCGTTTTCTCGTCCGCTAACGGAACACCTAATACTGACATGGTTTCACTGAAAGTATTCAACGCACGTGTACACGATGCTATTGTTCTGTCTGCCCCCAAAAAATCATCCAAGAAATGAATTAATCCGCCCGATCTCAATTTTCTTTTAACGCTGAATTCTAAAAATCTAGAAAATCTTTCAAAAGTAATGCAGCTTATCGATGCACCGAATGGAAGGGCCTTATCAAAATAGTATTTTCCATTAAAGCTAAAACCGAGTAATTCATAATCCGTCGGTGTTATCGGTATCAATCTATATGCGTTGCGAATATCAGTTTTGAACATTTTACAGTTATGACCTAAATCTTGGACTAAGCTAACTGCTTCATCGAAACTTGTGTATTGGACAGAACACAGTGCTGGGTCAATAAAATCATTCACGGACATGCCCGGAGGGTGTGATAAGTGGTGAATCATTCTATATTCGCCAGGTGTTTTCTTTGGCACAAGGCCGATTGGTGAAATAATTAAATTGGGTAGAGGTCGCTGTGAAAATGGACCAGCTACCCTACCAGCTTCAACTTCTTTGTTTATTTTCGATTGAATCAGATCTGGGTTTAACTCGGTGGATTTTAAATTCTTTGAATCTCTGGGTGCCCGCGGCCCGGTATACTGGACTGGGAAGCCGTGTAAAAAACCATTTAAAAGAAATTCAGCTTCCTGTTCATCGTAAAATTGTAAGTAGTCCTTTAATGCTGAAATTTTAACAGGAGATTTTGCTAAATTTTTAATATCCACGTTACTGGGTTCGTCTATCTGCAAAACTTGCCTAGAGTTAATATTTTCTTGGCGGCCTATAGGTGCCACGTCGATTGAATGGTCTGCCACGAAAATTAGGTTTTGGGGTAGATTGAGCATTGACAGGTACCCCTGAGCTAACACACTTGAACGCAGGATGTGGACCTTGACATTTTGAACACGTGTGCGCGAACCTGCAACTAGGCCACGCGCATGCGCCAGTATTAAAATCGTTGCACGTGTACCTGAAGGGATTGGAAGCAGTTCTAAGAACAGGCCTTAATTGCATACAACGCCACCATAGGTCGTTGTTAATCTGTGACCACGAAGCTGGTGAGATAGCCTGGCGCAGACGAAATTGTTCGTCATATTCGCGCCAACTTAGTGACCCTTGTCTCATTGCAGCTTCCCTAATGTTATACATGTAATGCAACAATTCGTAAACTTTGTCGGCATGATTTGACAAATAAACGGAGGCATAAATCAGAAAAGCATTGGTCCATTTTTCTATATCATTGATTTTTTCTTTGCATTCTTTCTGCGTAGTTTCAATATGCCCATCTGTATTTAGCCTGAAAACCGTGCCGCTACAATATTCGGACAACTCTACAGCCCCTTTAAGCATTAACGCGAGATTCACATAAGCGCCCTTAAAAATTTGTTGCTTCAGTGCGGCGGGCACGTGAGCAGCAATATCATCATCTGCTACTCGTAACATTGGCAACCTTACATTGTTCGCGCTCTTACATGTGTCACCCGAGAACGACGGACTATCTTCCGGCAATGTGCGCGGAGGCACGCGCAAACGAACGTTTATGTGCTCAGACGCTCCTGAATCAGACTCATCTGTTGAGTTTTCGTTTGGAGCCGAATTTGCTGAATCAGGTTCGCCACACCCCAGCTGAGAATTGTTTGCATTAACGCCTAATCTTGACTTAGGAATTAGTTGCGACTCTCTCATGAGTTGCTCAAAATCAACAACATTGCACGTACCTGCATTTTGCTGTAATAAGCGGTCATCAACCGAATGCTCCAATTCGTCGGCTTTCCTTTTCTTGCCGCCGCTTCTGGTTTGCCTTGCGTCCGCAATACGTTTTTGTCCTTTTGGGAGCGAGTTTCCAACTCGCGCTCTGCCCCGGCCTCGTGGCATCGTAACTCAACTTTTTTTATAACTTGAAACCTATTACTCGCACAAAAAAGCGTGGTTGACTGAGAATGTTGTCCGTGATTTCTTACTTATATAGATATAGAGTGGTTCCCGGACTATAACAGTATAAATACCTGTTACGTATACGCAAACCAAGAAACCAAAACAGGTTTTACCTGACGACGACATCACTGTAAAGAATACACACCTAGTTACGAGACAACGTTATTTCGTGAAAAAATAAAAGAAATTATTTTAATTCTAAAATAATTTGCATTATTAGATACTGAAAGAAAAAATATTTTACTAATTTAAATGTCTCTCGCCAGGGTAAGCTTTTCTGATGGATGATTCTCCGTCGTACATCGTCAGTCGTCTATCAACATTTTGATTCAAATAACATCTCATCTGAAACCACTAGGCCAATGTTGATGAAACTATGCAGGGATTTTCCTGCCAAAATTGTTCAAAGAATTAAATTACATCCAGAACTCTGGTTGCTATGGCAACAAATAGGAAAAACTTTAAAAATCTTCTTCTCTGAAACCACAAGGCCTAGAGCTTAGATATTTGGCATGTTGCATTGTCTAGTGGACCTCTGCCAAGATTGTTCAAATAATGACCCCCGGGTCAAAATTGACCCTGGGCGGTTGGTCACTTAGTTTTGCATAGGCTTACATAGGAAAAACTTTAAAAATCTTCTCTGAAACCACAAGGCCTAGAGCTTAGAAATTGTGCATGTGGCATTGGCTAGTGGACCTCTACCAAGATTGTTCAAATTATGACCCCTGGATCAAAATTGACCTTGCCCGGGGGATCACTTAGTTTTACATAGGCTTATATAGGAAAAACTTTAAAAATCTTCTTCACTGAAACCACAAGGCCTAGAGCTTAGATATTTGGCATGTAGCATTGGCCTTTCCTGGGTGGGGTGGGGGGGGGGGATTTGTTTTACAAAGATGTATATAGGAAAACCTATTTGGTATATAACATTGTCTAGTGATCTTCCGCCAGGCAAGTGGACATGTACCAAGGTGAGCAATATAGGGTCAATTTGGCCCTCTTGTTATACCCCCAAAACGAAGTTTAGGGGGGTATATAGGAGTCACCCGGTGGTTGGTCGGTCGGTTGGTCGGTCGGGCGGGCGGTCTGTTGCATTTTCCTTGTCCGGAGCATAACTTGAATACTACTCATTGGAATTCAATACAACTTCATACAATGGTCAAGCACATTAAGAGGAAGTGCAGTGCACAAGAACCATAACTCCATCTTGAATAATTACAGAGTTATTGCCCTTTGTTACTTTTCCTTGTCCGGAGTATAACTTGAAAACTACTGGTTGGAATTCAATACAACTTCATACAATGGTCAAGCACATTGAGAGGAAGTGCAGTGCACAAGAACCATAACTCCATCTTGACTAATTACAGAGTTATTGCCCTTTGTTGCTTTTCCTTGTCCGGAGCATAACTTGAAAACTACTAGTTGGAATTCAATACAATTTCATATAATGATGAAGCACAATGAGAGGAAGTGCAGTGTACAAGAACCATAACTCTATCTACAGTATTTACAGAGTTATTGCCCTTTCTATTTTTTCTTGTCCGGAGCATTACTTGAAAACTACTGGTTGGAATTCAATACAACCTCATACAATGGTCAAGTACATTGAGAGGAAGTGCAGTGCACAGGAACCATAACTCTATCTTGACTCATTACAGAGTTATTGCCCTTTGTTACTTTTCCTTGTCTAGAGCATAATTCGAAAAGTACCCATTGGAATTCAATACAACTTCATACAATGATGAAGCACAATGAGAGGAAGTGCAGTGCACAGGAACCATAACTCAATCTTGACTAATTACAGAGTTATTGCCCTTTGTTACTTTTCCTTGTCAGAAGCATTATTCGAAAACTTCTGGTTGGAATTCAATACAACTTCATACAATGGTCAAGCACAATGACAGGAAGTGCAGTGCGAAAGAACAATAACTCTATCTTGACTCATTTCAGAGTTATTGCCCTTTGTTACTTTTACTTGTCTGGAGCATTTTTCGAAAACTATTGGTTGGAATTCAATACAACTTCATACAATAGTCAAGCATATTGGGAGGAAGTGCAGTGTACAAGAACCATAACTCTATCTTGACAAATTACAAAGTTATTGCCAAGAACGATATCTCTTTTTAGTTTGTTTGCAAGGTATTCTGTTACTACGAACTTTCTCAGTTTATAAAGCAAGTCTTTTGGGGGTATTAATCACATTTAGTGATAGCTCTAGTTTAATATTGAAGCAAAAAAAACATATCAGTTTGTGACAGGAGACACACCAAGTGTTCTAAGCTGACATATTCTGAAATTAAGTGAAATCCTAGAAGCCCAGGGCTACAACTCATGATAACACAATAAACATAATTAATAGGAAAGATAAATCATCTTGTAATGATCGTTTTAATGATAATACATAACAATAAATGAAGTATATAATCAAGGTATGGTTTCTAGATTTAACTGCTTATTCCTTTCTCAGACAAGTGCTAGACAGGTGTAATAATAACCTAACATATTGTAACTTACTGTAATGTATTTTCATGCAATTTTATCAGCAAGAACAATTGTATTTTTTTTTGCAGGTGCCACATCCACTCAGTCAGGGAGTGTGTTTGGTACAGCAGGTCAAACACCAGCATTTGGAAGTAGTCAGCCTCCGGCATATGGTACTAATCCCGCACCTGCTTTTGGGTCAACCAATCAAGCAACAGTAGGGTTTGGTTCAGCCAATCAAACAACAGCAGGATTTGGAAGTAGTCAGCCACCAGCATATGGAGCTAATCA